>CAOKZL010001213.1:0-398415 GCA_948472985.1 Iguana delicatissima | reverse complement strand
CAGAATCCTATTAATTGCTTGCCTTGGCCTAACCACTGATAAGTTCTCTGGAAGAAATTGCATGAGAGATCTCCAGTACCTCCTTGCACAATGAGTTTCTACTGGATGACCAATGGAAGCTAGATGGCTTCTTAGCACAATTCCATCCCTGAGCCACTGATTGGTTGCAGGTGTTTGCCGGTTGCACAACCAAGAAAAGAGGACCAGCTTTTACCATTGTCCAAGGTGCAAATGCTGCTCCTTCTTCCCCAGTTGTATCAAAAAATCTGGATGATCCACAGGAACACTTCTTACCTTGCCAAGATTTCACTGGTGAAAACCAGGACATGTACAGCAAAGCAACATCAGAGTGTGGTCAGGATGACAGAAATTATTAATGAGGCAGACCACAACAGCCAGGAGACACTGCTGCAGTTTGCTTTTGTCTGAGCCTGCTGGGAAGGGCAAGATTTCTCCCCTATACCTCCTCTCCCCTTACCGAGTTGACTGAGTGAAAATAACTTTTGCACATTGAACTCTGTTGCAGCAAGTGAAGCAAGCTGAGGATGAAGGGGGGAAAGTGGGAGGAGGAGGAGGAGAGAGAAACTGGGACATTTTAAAAGCAATTTTAAAAAATGGGATGACATAGCATTCATTGGGACTGTGCAAAATCAGAACAATTGGAGGGTATGGCAGTTCCACAGATCATCTGTGGCTGGGGGATGGAGCTTGTTTAGGAAATAGTCTAGCCAAAGATGTGGCTAAAAGGCGTAGATTTCACCCCTTGGATCAACTGTTTTATGCTCCACCAAAAGTTCAATATGAACCTGGTTGTTATTTGTAGACCAGGCTTGTTGGAAAGCTATCAACCTTGGGCTTATCTAGGTCCTTACACTTCCTCCCCATCATTCTTTCCCCATTACTCCCCTAACCCATGTTTCTGAATATTGGCCATAAATGTTTTCTCTTTTCCACTATTGTTGAAGTTTATGTCGAGGACAGCAAGTGCTGGCTGGTCAGCCATCTTTATTTAAAGACTTCTCACCTTTTCCCCACTCTCACCACTAGGTGGCACTGTAATGGCACTGACTTGCATTCCCCGTAGCGTTGGGAAGATAGGCACAACCACACCTTTGTGAAGAAAACTGGGATAAAATGTTAACTATTTTGGATTCAGTTGACTGTCTTCCCCCCATCTGCTCTCCCCACAGTGCCTCATCTGGCCACAACTGAAGATGCACAAAGTCTCAACATTTTAAAACACCTTGTGTTTTTCTGCTGCAAATGCAAGTTTACAGTTCAGTAAATAGCAAAGAGGGCTATGCTGTAGAAAGGAAAAGGACAGCCAGAGAGGTAGACTGTAATATGAAATATTTTGTCAAATATCCAGAAACTTTCGGTGATTTGGCTTTAGAAGGTTGCAAAACAAAATAAAGGAAAATTGCCAATCTCCTGTCCAAGTACTAACCAAGGCTGACACTGCTTTGCTTCCAAGGTCAAACAGGTTCTGGTGCCTTTATGGTATTTAATGTGCCAACAGCAATAGGGATTCCCAAAGCCACATTGAATCTGCCACTTAGACCTTAAAGCTGACAGCAGTTTGACCCTCTTCCAAAACCTCATATTTTTGGTTGGAAATTCTTTTATAAAAGTTTCTTTTTCTTGCTCAGCCTTACTCTCAGTGTCAAAAGAACATTTAGAGTAGGAAATTGGTGAAGCTGCTGATTTTGGTTCCATCTAGATTCTAACCCACAGTTCATTCCATCCCATTTCCACATCCGTTTATAGATGAAAACTCGTATCAATATTTGTGGGCATTTCTTTCTGCAAGCAGTTTCCCCTTAAATAAGGTGTTTGTGTATGCTTTCCACCTTTTTGAAAACTATTATTGTCCAATATACTTGGTTTGGTATGCTTTTTTGTGTGTTAAGTGAACTGTATCTGCAAAATTCAGCATGAATATTAAACAGTAGTTACATAGGGATATCCCATTCAGACAGTGTGGATTTGGCAAATCATATAAAAAGACAAAGAAAAAAGACAAAGAAAATTGTCCCCTACATCATTTGTTAGTTATTCTTTTGTTGATTTGTCCTCATAGCCAACTTTTTAAAGTTGGCTAGACTGAGAGATAAGAATATGAAACCAGTGATAAGCTTGTAACTTGACCAAGCAAGTAAAGCTTTGCAACCAGTTCTGCATGCCCTTCACACATAGAGAGCATATTTCCTTAACTGGGTGCCTCCTACTATGTTAGAGTACAACTCCCATCATCCCCAGCCAGCACAGCCCATCCTGGAGCTGATGGGATTATGGGTATTGTGGTCTAGTACATCTGGAGGTTGTTCAGTTGGTGAACATAGTTGTAGAAGATTCCCCAACATCCGGTATGCTAAGTATTTAATAAGTCTTTGATAATCTCTGCAGGTTTAAAAGGCAGAAGAAGAATGGCTCGTCTGTTTTGCAATATATTCTAAAAACAAATTCATCTGATAATAACCAGGAAAGAGATTCCATCCAAACGTTTAGGAAGAATGTCCTGAAAGTAAGAGCTGTTCAATAGTGGAATACACTGCGGGGGAGTATGGTGGAGTCTCTTTTTTTGGAGGTTTTTAACAGAGGCTGGATGGCCATCTGTTGGGAATGCTTTGATTCTATATTCCTGTATGGCAGGGGGTTGGAATGGATGGTCCTTGTGCTCTCTTCCAGCTCTGTGCTCTGTGATTCTAACCTTATTATCTGCTGACCTTGCCAACCACAGCCTGGCAAACAACATCCTCTGCCTGCAGGATGCTTCAGTGTTCCTCTTCATGCATTTTACACGCAGGCATGCTTGAGTCAACCTTCATCCTTTTACTTGCTTCATTTTGAGGAATGCAGAGAGTAGAAAGGGAAATGTGTCCAAAAGAACAACTCAGTATTTGAAGGACACCTCAATATGTAAGAGAGCACCTTTCCCATATGCACCTACCTGAGGATCTGTGGGAGGGGGCCTCCTCTGTGGCTCACCAGTGGGAAAAATATTTTGTGTGGGTTTGTTGGAGAAAGATTTCTCTGCTGTGGCACCCTAGTTGTCGAATGCTCTCTTCCCTTGGTGTCCTCATTGGTTCTGACAGTGGCTTCATTTCAGTGCCGAGTAAAGACCTGTTTTTTTTATTAAAACTTTTTGGAACATAATGATTTCATCCAAAACTGTTCACACACATGGTTTCTACAGTGTTTTAGCTCTTAAAAATGATTAAATTCTTCAGTGCATTTTGAGAAAGTTCCTACTGTTTTAATCATTTTACACTGCTTAAATTGAAGTTACCGTGAACCACTCAAAGGTCTTCTGATATTATTATTACTATTATCATGGTCAGTGTTACATCATCATCATCATCATCATCATCATCATCATCATCATCTATGCCTTGGAGGAAAATGGAGGCTGTGGGCTGCACACAACTTCCAGGGGTGTTTCTGTACCTCACAGGAACCCACAAGGGGATGAAAAATATTTTTTGAAAAAAAAATCTATAACTTTTTTTTTGCCCTCAAATGCTTGCAAATGTTTTCTAAGGGGCATGGGGTCAAGTTATCCTCATTTTTCGCCCCCACAGTCCATATTAGGCCCTGGGAGAGGCCTTTTTTTAAAAAAGGAAATGAACAGGAATAACTTATAGCTTTATTTCTTATTGTTATTTTATTGTTGCATTCTTATAGTCTTTCCTGGGCTTAAATTAGCTGGTGGGGGGACATGGCAAAAATGTCCACAATGCCCCTAAAAAGCATTTGGGAGCAAAAAAGAACTTTTTTAAAAAAGAGAGAGAGGTTGTAGTTCTCCAAAATCTTTTGGGATGGTGATGCAACTCCTTAGCCTCCGACAGTTGCCTTTCCCCACAAAATGGGATGTGATAGAAGGCAGAGCATTTTTTTTAAAAAATGGATAAAATCAATTCAAGAATCTTAAGACATCTCCAAAATTCAAAATGCAAGGACAAAAAAAGGGGAGGGGGATTACTGACTATAAAGTGAAGGAATGTCTCTGGTTGGCAGACAGCTGCAGCAAGTGCTTTGTTTCTGAGAAAGCTTTTGCGTTGGTCAAGGTGCCACAATGACCTCAAGTGAGCATGAATTAAGGACATGCTGGCCAAGGGGGCTTCCTGCACATCCTCTGTCTTGTCCCACCCTTATCCAAGAATCTCAGAGCAGTTCAGCTGAGGCTCCCAAACATTCTTGCATCCCGGCATCAATCAAGTAGACCCAGACCTGCTTTGCTTGAATGAGGAAGTGTGTCGTGTGCCCTCAAGACCATTCTCTGGGTTTAGCAAGTGTCTCCTTTGTGTCTTAGGAAGTATTTCATTCCGGGTGTGATTCAGGTCTGTGTCAAGAGGCTCCGGAGATGGCCAAAGCAACACTTGAGCCATGGTACTTTGCTGTCTGAAGTGGGGGATTTAGGTTGTGCCAATAGACCATGGCTTGACCCCTCTGTGGGGCAGGGTATTACTAGAAGTGCACAGAAATGTGTGTGTGTGTGTCTATATAGGATGGATTAGATTCCATTGTTTGCAAAGAAGATTATAAGAAGGAGAGGAAATGTCACAACGGTGATGAATGGATGTGTCAATATTTGGTGGCTAGAATGGAAAGAGTAGAAAAATGAGCCCCAATGTCTTTAGATCAAATGGAAGTTGGTCCCTTTCTCAGGGCACAATTGGAGTTCTGGCAAAGGAATGTGGTTGCTAAGCCACCCCCTATCCTGGGAGGTAGAGTAGGGCTTTTCCCTTTCATTTTTTAAACCAAAAAGTTTATCCCTACTTGTAGTCCACTTTAAGCACTTGCAAAGGAAAGGAAAGCCTATCAGAGTTATAGGGGTTCAATGGTAGATCCTCAAGAAATGTTTGGGCCTTAAGGGGAATATGGCAGATGGTGGCTTAATGGCAGTGGGCATTCTTCAGTCTGAATTTGTAAGTGGCCTACCCCTGAGTCAACATGGACCCTAAAGATGATCCTGGCTTTTCAATGAGTTATTAAATTTGCAGAAGTTTCCATTTGTTTAAAGCCACCTGACATATCTGCGAGGCTGGGAAGGTTAAGCGGTGTGACTTTGACCTCCTAGAGAACTCTGGCTTATTCATTAGTCTCCATATTTGAATTTTGGTTAAAAGAATGCCAACTTGAATCCTTGGGATTGAATCCTGATATACACAATGGGGTTTTTCATGGCTGTGTTTTTGGTTTAGTTGAAATACGACTCTTTCGGCGTTGTTTTTTATAGCATATTTTAAGGGGTCAGAGCATGGAAAGTCCTTTTATCTATTGATATATTTTCTGTCAGTCTGTCCGTCTATCATCTTATCTTTCTCTCAAATGTGACTGATTCAGGAAGAAGTAGTTGTTGAACTGCAGCTCCCAGAATCTACCAGAAAACACAGACATGTTGACAAGGGTTTCTAGGAGCTGTAGTCCAAAAAGTTACCTTTCAAAACCCTGCAAAGTGTTACTGTTATTTCCCTTCAAAACAGTTTAAAAGAACATGGCTTCATGTCTCTACCTAGTGAACTGTAAGACATGAAAGAGTAGAATTCAAGCTTCCTGCATACTCATGCCTCTCCTAATACTGCCCCACACTTATCTTTTTCCACGTCTACTGAATGCCAGTAGTAACTAGGGCTGAATTGAATAATAATAATGGCTATAATGGTGGTAGTGGTAGTGACAGAGGAGTAGAAAGAGGAAGAGAGGAGGAAGAGAGGAAGAAGAAGAGAAGGAAGAAGAGTAAGGAGGAAGAGCGAGAGGGAGGAGGAAGAAGAGGAGGGAAGAGGAGAAGAAAGAAGACAAAGACAAAGAGGGAAAATGAGGAGAAGGAAGAAGAGGAAGGAGAAGGAGGAGGAAGTAGAGGGAGGAGAAAAAAGATGGAAGATAAGGAAGAAAGAGGAGGAAGAGGAGGAAGAGGAGGAGGCGGAAGAAGGAAGATGAAGAGGAATGAGGAGAAGGCAAAAGAGGAAGGAGGAGATTCATATCGTCAAGTAAGAAATATAAAAGGGTTCAGACTGAAAAAAATTGCTGGGATCCCTATTTTTCCTTCTGCACGGTAAGAACTGATACGTCCCTAGCCACATCTCCCTCCTCCTTCTGGAATTATCCTAGGCCCACTCGTTCTCTTGAGGTCGTTGAACTGGGGAAGTAAACGCAGGTCATTTTACCTGAGCTGAACAATAGTTTTGCTGTCACCCGTGCCAGAGATGGAGCCGTTCAAAAATATGCTTGAAAGCTTGCTTTGAGATTGGTTGCTAAGCTGAGGTGGCCCGGGTGCTGTCTCCCAATTTGGAGGCAGGCCTGAGGAATGTGATAGATCAGTGGTCCTGGAGGCTTGAGTCTTCTGGCAGGACTCCAGGGTTGCAAAATAAGTGGTAGGAGCAAGAGACGGAGGCTGACTTCATCTTGATTTTTTCTTGTTCATTTCTGAAGTGGCCATGGAAGTTTTGTCCCTTCCTTCCTGCATTCTGATGGCACCTTTTGAATATTTGTCTTCTCTTGCCCACCAGTGAGTCAAAATGAGCCATATTATTTTGTGCAAAGTTTTCAACAACAAAAAATCCAACCCCCCCAAAAAAAAATCCTTTCCCCCAGCACTTTCTTCAATGCTCCTTGTGAAAATTGCCTTGAAATATCCTGTCCATTCATATTGTGCTCATTTGCTTGATAGAGAATTACCAGTTTCTTTCTGCTCCATTTCTGTTATAAGTCAGTGACCATGAGGAAGATATAAGGTAATCCTGCAGCATCTTTGAAACTGAGAAATAGAAGTTGCTAGGATATACTAGAGTGCTCATAAAGGGTAGTTTGGGGGGAAAGTGGGAGGCAGGGTCTACACAAAGCCCAGATGAATTGATGCACATACAAATAGTGGAGGAAAGTCTTGGTCTAGTATATGATGAGGAATAAGTACTGGAAGCCAGTGTGGTGTAGTGGTTGAACTACAACTCTGGAGGCCAGAGTTCAATTTCCCGCTTGGCCATGGAAACCCACTGGGGGACCTTGGGCACATCACACACTCTCAGCCCCAGAAAACCCTATGATTGGTTTGCCTTAGGGTCACCATAATTCAGAAATGACTTGAAGGCACACACCAACAAAGGACAAGAAGATAGATGCAATAATAAAATGGACCTAAGAACTTACTTGTGGCTGGCATGTCAATTAATGTTATATGTTCAGCAAACCATTGTCTCTGTTCAAGCCACTGCCAGTGGACTGGAGCTTGTGGATATATTGTATTGAAAGTACTGAGTTAACATTCAGGATTGGACTATTCCTCTTCTACCACTGGAACAAATAATAGGGCCAAACCGCTTTTTAAAAAAGTAACTGTCAGGATGCATGGCTCCTGCCATAAGTGTGCTGGATGTGTATTAGAAAACCTTGAAAGAGGGATGTGAAAGTATCCGGAAGGTGTTAATGGGAATGGGCAATGCAAAGATAGGGAAGCAGGAACTTGTTCTATCTTCAAGGATTAAAGATACGTAAATAATACAGGGTCTGGGAAAATGTCTATACTGGTGAAAGGCATCTATGACTTTCACCAACCATTACTATGTGCGTCTAAATTGGTATTGCAAAGTGTAAAATCTGTAACCATCCAATATGCGTTAGTTTCAGCAACTTCTCAGGAAGGTTACAGTCTTGCTTGCTTTGCTACAAATACTTTTGCTCAAACCCTGAGTGAAATTTGTGAGTGCAAGTTAGCCAGGACATAACAGTAACTGTCTTAAGCTCTGCCCAGAATACCTTCCAAGTGATGTCCTATCACACTGTAGTGAAACTTTGGGAAGTGTAGCAGATAGGAGCTCCAAAGAATGACTTGCACCACTCTGAGCAGGGCAGGAGTTGTTGCTTTTTTCCCCTTTTAAGTTAAAAAAAAATGCAAGAATAATGGAGAAAACCTTGGCTACCTTGTAAAGTTATCAGCGTGCCTCTAGTGAAAATTTTAGAAAATTCAACCTCCGCCCGATGCTTGGAGGTCCCCCTCCCGGTCACCCACCCAGCAAATGTTCAAGAAAAAAATCTGAAAAATTTTAATGCAGCTCTACTACAAGTGCACTGAATTTCAGGGAGTCTTCTTGTTATGTTGACTTATTCTGTCCAAAGATTGCAAAAACGGTGTTTAATATGTATTGCATTCCTAATGAATCCCAGCAAATACCAGAGAAATTTCCCTTTTCCCCTTCAGCAGACGTTGGCACAGGACCTTTCTAATTCTCCTTGATTTGCTTCTTAATCTCTGCTGCCTTTAATCATCTCCCTGCTCATAAAAAAAAGAGAGAGAGCAGAGAGAGAGAGAGAGCTCTCAGGTTTAAAATAACCCCCACATTTTTGGCAACAGGTTGTTTTTCTAAGCAGCTAATTGCATGCTGACTTTTTTTAAAAAAAAAAATCACTTGCATCGTTCTTCCAGTATGTGTCAGCCATAGATTCTATATTAATTAATCATTCAGTTCCTCTGTGTGGCATTTATTTCTTCAGGAAATGAATCAGACAAGAGGAACTTGTGCCACCCCTTTTGCCAGTGAAAAGGGCAACAAGATTTTTTTTAAAATCCCTCTTCCCCTCTCTAAAGCCTCTGCCAATGAGTTGGATTTTACAGATGTGTCTTTTGCAGCTTGAGTCACATAAGCCACACTCGTTTTGCAGCAGCATAACCGCAGAATGCCATTCCAAAGGCTAGCAGTGGTCAGTGCCAGCCAGAGGCAAACAGAGAAATAAATGTTTATGCCCCATCAGGGTAATGAAAATGGAAACTGTGCGTGTGTGTGCGTGTGCGTGTGTGTGTGTGTGTGTGAAAGACACAAAGAGAGAGAGACTTCTTAGCCACAACCTTGCCTGCCAAGGCCTGAATTCATCCCAGCTTTTTTATTTATTGAAAGGGATGGAGAGAGCTGGACTTAGGAGTTCATTGCACCTTCCCCTGTTCTAGCTTGAATTCTCATCCTTACTGTCCTCAAATTTCTAGCATTGGAGTGACTTAAAACTTCAGCTGATCATTCAGAAATACCTACAGTGGGAGACCAGCTACTGGTATTAAAATTGAATGTGCTAGCTCTAATTATCAAGTTTCATTAAAGAAAAATCTTTAAAAACTTTTTCAAAAGACCCCAAACCCATGATTGACTTTTTGAGAAGAAAATAATATGATTTAATAACTGTTAATTTTGAAAATTAAAGAGTTAGCTAACAGAAGAAATGTATGAGCTAGTTTTTTAGATAGCGGGATTGCTATTTCTAATTTTTCTGTATGTTTGTTTCTTTTGTTTTTTCTTTTTAGTTTGCTACTCTTCTGTTCCTTTCTGTCTTGTTTTGTTTCGTTTGTTAAATTGTATGTGGGAAAGATCTTTTTTTTAAAAAAAAAAAGTCGTTTAGAAGTAGTGTTCGGATGTCCGATGGAAAGAAGGCAGGCAAACAGACCAAGATAATGCAAACAGAGGAAAATAGAAGAGTTCTAGGTGTGAGAGATTTTCTATGTTTCACTGTCTTCAGTGCCAGAAATTTGGGCACTGAAGGGAAATTTCATTTTGGTGGTGGTTGGGAAAAAAAATATCTTATTTGGAGGAATAATGCCCTCATCCTCTCCTCTGTAACTAGACCCTGCTTGCCTTTTCTTTCACCAAGAGTAGGTTGTCAGTCTGATTCTTTCAGTGCAATGCCCCAGTCCAAAACCAGACTGAAATGGGTCCAAATACAGTCATCCTTACACGTTTGTGGGTTTGACTTTCACCGATTTGATTATTTGCAAGTCTCTCCATTTTCCTCACCGTGCCTCAGTCCCCTTCTCACAGAAACACACTTTGATATTTCCCATTTTTCCACTTTTTGGAGGGTCCTGCTCCCTAACCCTAGCAAATGTGGAGGGCTGTCTGTAATCTGTTACTTCCAAATATGCTTGAAGTTGCTGCACCACCATTTTGCATCCTCCTGTAGCTACATCCCACATGTGTTTGGAAAGCATTCTTTTTCTCCTCCCCAGAACTTAATACCAAACACCAACAAGAAGAAGGTTCCTTTGGGGACTGCAGCTCCCAGCATCCCCCAGCCTAGTATGTGGAATGACCTGCCAGAACAGATTCAACCACAAAAGAAGCTGTCTGAATTCAAAACAGTCCTAAAGTCCTATCTCTTCCAGCAGCATTGCCCAGTATATTTTTAATTGTACTTTTAATTGTACCTGTACTTTTAATTATGATATATTTTAATGATGATATGTTTGTATTTTAAATGTTTTTGTGTTTTTAGTGTATTTTAGTCATAATTTGTTTTTTAATTGTATTTATGTTGTATCAGACCTTGAGCCTTGGGGAGAGGCAGGTAACAAATAAAAATTTCTTCTTCTTCTTATTATTATTGTAGTATGGCCAAGGCTGGCTAAGGGGTCCCAGGAGTTGCAGCCCCCCAAAAAGAAATTTTCCCAGGCTCTGCCCAAAAGAAAGCCAGGAGGGATGATAAGAGGGACCTGTACCATTGCCGAGCTCTTTCCCTGCCAGAAGTGAAACAAGGCAAAACAAAATCTTTGCTTTCAGAGCCAAAAGAAATACGACACAAAACTTCAAAATAATGAAAAATGATGCAAACTTCCTCTTTCAATTTGGGAAAGAGCAGGTTGGTATGCTTGAAACTCCCCCCACCCTTAAAAATAGAAAATAAAATGGGACAGCTGCCATGGGGACTCTGACTTTGATCAAAGCAGCAGCATTTGGAAAGAGGGGGTGAATCATTTCCATTTTTTATTATCCTGTCTCTAACACCCCCACAGATACATGCTGTCAATCCAAGTTTCTATTAATCCCACAGGAGAGAAAAATATTACAGGTAACTGCATGCCTTCTGTTCCATCACCCCATAATGGTGGGATTGAACAATGTCCTCATGTACCAAATGGGATGTTTTAAATTGGGTAGGAATCTTGCAGCCTTCCTAATGCTGCTGGACTGCAACTCCCAGCATGCCTCACTTTTTGGGTGATATTATCAGTCTCATCATCTGGACCATCATTACCCTGTTTCAAGACAGCTTACAAAATGAGTACTATATAGTCCAAAACATACAGGAGATCAACATTAAAACAGAATTGTGGTTGTGTGCCTTCAAGTTGTTTCTAACTTATGGAAACCCTAAAATGAACTATCACAGGGTTTTCTGGGACAGAGTGTGTCACACCGAGATCACCCCGTGGGATTCCATGGCCAAGCAGGGAATCGAATCCTGGTCTCTAGGGTCATAGTCCGGTGTTCAAACCACTACATCACATTGGCTGTCAAACAACTCCAAGCGTACACTTCAAATTATAAAGGGCAAGTTAAAACAATACAACTAAATCAGCATGTCTGTGGCTGTTTCCGCACAAGGCTGTTATTGCACTATGATTCCACTTTCAACGTCCTATGGAATCCTGGGGTTGGAGTTTCGAGAGGGGCCAGGCGGCCCCTCCCAAAACTGCAAACCCCAGGATTCCATAGGATGTTAAAAGTGGAATCATAGCGCTATAACAGCCTCGTGCAGAAATGGCTTGTGAATGTACACCTTCACATCATTTGTCAACTTAGGGTGACTGCATGAATTTCATAGGATTTTCTTACGCAAGGAGTATAAGGCGTGACAACCTTGTAAAAGCCTTTCCCTTAAAAGGCTTCATTTCTGAAAGCCTGCCAGAATAACAACAACAACAACAACAACAACAATAATGATAATAATAGACATTGCCTGCTGGTGGAAGGGCAGCAAGGAGTCTTGCTAGGATGGGGCTTTCAGAGCAAGGGGCAACCACTGAGAAGGCTCTGTCTTGTGTCCCTATTAGTCATATGTGTGAAGGTGGTGAAACTGCACAGTGGACGTCTCCTAAGGCAAGAGCGAGTCCATAGGAGGAGATAGAGTCCATGATATATAGCGAGTGATGTATTTAATGTCTTAAATACATCACTATTTAAGTCTTTTACTCCCAGTCTCAAGTCAGGTCTCAAGTCTCTACCTTCAAGTCTCACGTTGAGTCTCAAGTCCTTGCAAGAATCTCTAAAGTCAAGTCTCGAGTCAAATCATGGAGTCAGTTTTAGCAATTTAGGTAAAGTCAGCCCTCTGGTTTTGTGATTTTGCCATCTGCAGCTTCAGAAGTGGGGGATAGGATCCTTCTTACTTCCCATTTGCAAAGCTTGCCATCTGCTCTTAGGAAAAGTTTTAGAAAGCTCCTCCTATATGAAGCAGGAACAGGCTGCTGAGCAGACCTCAACCACACCTCAAACCCATTTGCTGTTCCCTCTGAGAAATGTGTCCACCCTTTGGGCTTGAGATAGATTGTCATGTGACAATCAGTAAATTGTAAGGTTTCTGGAGGAATGTGTTGTGTTACCGAACCAAGGACAACAAGTCAGTCACTAAAAATATGCAAATCTTGAGTCGAGTCAGTGTGCAATTTTTACCAAGTGAAGTCCGAGTCAAGTCACTGAAGTGACTTAAGTCTGACTTGAGTCTGAGTCAATTGACTCAAGTCTGCATCACTGCATATAGCCTACACTAAAGCTGTATAGCATTACAGAATCAACGCACATTCCAGGACCTCCTTGGAAGTGTAGAACAAAAAATAGAATAAATTACAAGGTTGAATCCTAAATGACCTGCTTATATTGGTATGGGTGCACGCAGATGCTGACTATCTAGTTAAAGGGGAAAGGTACTCTGTGCATGTTTCAGTAAACTCTCCTCTGCACTGTTATTTTCACAGGTGCTGGTGCTGTTCCTTTTGGAGCTCTTGCTTAGAATGAAGTCCTGCAACAAGCAAGGACAGGTTCCTCACCCTGTTTTGAGCACAACACTCCAGTGTACCAGCTGGCTTGATAGATGGATGGGGAAACAAATGCAGCTGACAGTCTGTGGCCAAACAAGCAAAATACTAGTGTTTCCTTAAAGGTGAGTGAAGCTGGAGCTCCAACACTGTATAAGAACCACTGTGGGGCATTTCTACACTATCAACAGATGGTAGTTACTATCAGGGTCACCTGAGAAAATATCCAGAACTATATTATTTCCTGGGGGAGGTGTCTATCAGAGGGCAGTAACTGCTGGGAACTTTAATGTCAGTGGGCAGATGAATCTGCTCCAGGCTTCGGTCTGAATTTTAACGGGGCTATCCAAGGTGCTGAAACTATTTGGGGGGTAGAATTCAACACCTTGAGTAACTCATTCAAAGTTCAGACTGAAAGGAGGACACCTGTTCTCAAGAATTGTTGAGAGAACATGTGAAATGACAGGTCTGTTAATGACTACTAGACAGAACAACTGGAATCTGTAACAAAATATTGCAGTGTTGGTGTGTTTTTATTTATTGTTCTGGCTGGTCGGCCATGCTCTTTCCAGAATACTCCATTCCACTTTGCTTTACATTCCAACCCTGACAATATTCACTCCCCCTTTTGTGGCTATTCAGCACACTCAGTCTTTATTTGGCTGTTTGTTTGGGGGGGGGGTTGTTGTTGTTTTGACGGGGTGAGAATAATCTCCCTTAAGGTTTTTTTTCCCTAAAGATCTTTTTCTTCTTCTGTAAAATTACAAAATCTCTCAATGCATGGATGGATGGATGGATGGATGGATGGATGGATGGACAGACAGATATCTTACCTTTTCCTCAATATGGAACCCAAAGTGACTCACAAGATAAACTAAAACGAAGTAGCTAAAGCAATGTATAGCAAAAGCATTTTAAAATGTTAAGCAGCCAGTCCAATTAAGACATTAATTCAAAACCATTAAAATGCATTGAAACCATGGTAAAAGATGCAACACGCCCATTAAACATCCTTCTGCCTAAACAATTTAGAAGCTGAAGGCCTGTGTATGTGGCAGGCTCTTCCTACTGGGGAAGAGAGAGAACAGAGAGGGTCAAACGAGCCTCCCTTGGAAGGGAATTCTGCAGCCCAGGAAGAGCAGCCATTGAGAAGGCTTTTTTCTGTTCCCTTACCAGATAAGCCTGAAAGAGTGATAGGACCAAGAGAAAGCCCCCTCCTGAAGATCCTAAGGCTCAGGTAGGCTCGTATGAGGAGATGTGGTCCTTCAGATAGTCTAAGCTGTATGGGGCTTTATAGGTCATAGCTAGCACTTTGAATTGTGCCTGGAAATGGATCAGTAGCCAATGAAGCTGTTTCAACAAGGGAATTATATACTTGCTCCAAGCCTGCCTGTTGTTACTTCCATCTTGGGCAGAGAGGCAGTCACCTTCCAGGCAGCTGATTTTGGATATGGTGGAAAGGATACCAATGTGCTTATTATTTTAGTGGTCAGTGTTGTGTTTTTATTTCCATTTAGGAGTAAATGTGCATGCAGGATTTTTCTGCCTTAGTCTGAAAATAACTTGCCCATGCTTGGTCAAGGAGGCACCTCGACTTCTGGAACAGCACACAGTGGTGGTGATGGTGAGGAGAAACTCTGTTTTGCTGTTCTGGCTTAGGCTGTAACAGGTCTTGGACCAGCCAGTTCTTCTGTAGTGCTGTGAACTTTTGGCTGTGTAAGAACCAGCGCTTGAAAAATTGGAAAAATTCAGTACAACAATTGAACTTCCAAGGTCAAGAGAAGTATGCCTGTGAATACCTTTTCCTGGTGGGTGAAGAGCAGAGGAGAGTGGTTACTTTCAGACATTACCTTTAGATATCTTGGACACAGCAGCATCTGGTGGCCTCCCATGTCAGGGGGCATGGTTAGTCTGCTCCAGGTTTTAGGCAAACTTCAAAGGATGAATTCAAGGTGCTGAACCTATTTTAGATAAGGGGTTCAACATTTGGGAGATGCATTAAAAGTGAGGAGTAAACCCAAAGCTGATGGTGAGGCAACACTACTCTCAAAAAGTGGGTTGAAAGCTTTTGTCTACCCTTTTCTACCAGGGATTCAAGGGAAGTTGACAACATAGTTATAAGAAAAAGGAAAACATCAAAAGATTCAAATGACAAACACACTGAGATGAGACTGAAATAGCAGTTTAAAAAACAAAAACAAACACAAGAAGCAGGAGGCAAATGCACAAGAAGTATATAAGCAATCAATTAAGGACCGAAAAGAAAAATAGAATGAGAAATGCTGAAAAAACTACTTAAAAGACACCTGAAAGGCTTTGAGGGGAAAAATAACAAGGTCTTTGCACCTATATGGAAACAGAGGCATGAGGCATACTTACCTGAGTGTATTTACAGTACACAGTCATAGCAACTTGATGCCACTTGAACTATCATGGCTCCATCTCATTGGAACTTGAGACTGTTGTCGGTGAGGGAATTCAAATTCTTTGCCAGAGTCTCCTCAACAACAGTACTAAATCTCTATTGCAGAAGATTCTAAATATGATTATGGTTTGGCTGTTGGATTAGGACTCTGGAGATCAGAGTTCAAATCCCAGCTCAACCTTGGAAACTTGGTGGGTGACCATGGGCAAGTCACAATCTCTCAGCCACAGAGGAAGGCAATGACAAGCTCCCTCTAAAGAAATCTTGCCAAGAACAGAACACATATTCCATAACAAAAATTGTTTCCAGAAATAGCTTGTGGCAAAAGCATGAGGCTGGGTTTTTTCCTTCTGTTTTTGCATAGAAATGATTTTTGTGCATAACACCATGTAGATTTTTTGCACTGAAAAAAAAAATTGCACAAAGAAATGTAATTCTGTGCAAAATAATTTCCTAAAACACTTTGCAAATACTGGGCAGAAACGGCACACCGGGCTGAATAGTTAAAGATTTATCTCTGTACTATCCTGAGAAATACAGAAATGTCCAACAGGCTCAGGAAAAACTGACGATACCATTTTCCCTAATGTCTGTCTGTCTTCCACCTTGCAAGGGAGTAGCTAGAGGAGGAGACAAAATTTGGGCATTTTTTGCCCCAGATTTCTGTCTCCAAATAATATTTTCCTTCAGTTCCCAAATTTCTAGCATTTCAAAGAGTGGGAGACTGAAAATTATCCACACCTAAAATTTGAGGAATGATGGAAAATTTCACAGAGGGGAAGGCAAACTTCTTATTTGGGATGCATGCCCTCATTTTATATATATCTACACGCAAGAGACTGTAGCTATATCTATGCCTCACAGTTTGTGAGGCCCAAGACAGGCACCTCACTTCCCCTGATGATCTGCTAATAACAGGAAGAGGGCATCACTCTGTGATGGCTAATGTCAGCAAAGCTAATGTGGCATTCCACTTCTTTTAGTGCCAGGGCCATGCAACCCTATAAGGCATTAAATAAAATGAGAAATTCCCAACAGGTTTAAATAGGATCAAGGAATCTGGGCAGCTGCTGAGCCACTCGGACTGCATGAAGCAGCATTTATCACAGAAGGCGGCTGTAGAAATAGTGCCACAGTGCTTCATAGTGGTGATAGGGGCTCATCAATTGCTCACAGTCTTCAGTTCTCCCTGATGGTCTTGTCTTTTGAATGACATCATGCCTTGAGGTAGCACCATTCTTCTTGGACGTTTGGGAAGAAGATGAAGACCATTGGGGGGTGGAGAGACCTTCCTTTGGATGTGAGGTCAGCTGGAAGAAACAGTGGCTGTAAATATGAGATACCGGCCTCTCCCATCCATCAAGGAACAGTGTTATGACATGCAGTAAACTCAGTGTGGTGTAATGGTTTGATTGGGTCTTAAGGAGACCTGGGTTCAAATCCCCACCTAACCATGGAAACCCACTGGATGACCCTCACCAGGTCACATTTTCTCAGCCTGAGAGGAAAGCAATGACAAATCTCTTCTGTATTAATCTTGCCAAGAAAACCCTCCAGTCATAAGTTGGAGTTGACCTGAAGGTACCTAAGATCAAGGTCTTCTTGAGGGAAAATGGCAATTGTTAGTTGCTAGAAAGACCACTGCTACAGAGTAATGGCATCCCCAAATGGACCTAAACCCTGTTGTTAGTTCTGGATAAAGTAAACCCATTGAGTTAATTAGATTTGCTACATTGCTAGATATTGACTCTCCATTCAGCAATTGATTTAGTGGGTTTGCAGTACTTGGGAGTATTCCACAGGATTCCAGTCATGGTTAGCTGGCATTTGTTCCTGCATTGCATAACCTGGTGCCAAACCTCAACAGATCTTCAGTCCTGTCCCATCCCAGTTCCAGTTTTTGTGTAGAAAAACTGCACATTTAAGTTCCACCTCTGATCTGTGTCGTCCTTCGTGGTGAGAGCTTTGCCGCGGCAGCATTGCTTTGACAGGTCTCTGGAGGATTTCAAGGAAGTTCCACACCCACTTCATTCACACTAATCGGCTGTTTAACGCAGAAGAGTTCAGTGTTATGAATGAACGAGAGCATGTTTTGGCTTGCCGATCAACTCGCAAATAGAATGCTCACTTGTCAAAATGAGCAAAGCAGATTTTTTTCTTTTTACAAAGGCAGCAATATACATTGGAGATGGCATTTGATTGAAACCATACTCTCTGAAAGTGAAAGCTCTCGGGTTGAGGGTGGGCGGGGAGGAATTGTGCCCGCTGTTCCTTTAAAGTTTTCAGCAAAGTTTCTTTTTGGCCTTTGCTGTGGATCTCTGAGTCACCGCTTGTTGGTGAATGTGGGAGGAAGTGAAACCGCAGCCCGTTCTGGAACAAATTTGAGGCAGCTGAACTGAGGTCTCGGTGGGTTTTCAACAACCCATTCGCATGGGTTTCATTCATGTATTAGGGGGAAAGGTTATGGAGCCATTTGGAGAGGTTGGATCAGGGTGAGTGAGTTACACAGTGCACTGATTGTGAGGTTTTCTGCTTCTTGTTAGAACCTTAACGAGGAATGTCTACAGAGCAGAGTTAGAGCACGCAGCTTTCCCACGCAAGTGGTTCCTTGTTCAGTCCCCAGTGTCTTGAGGTAAGTTTAGGAAAGACCCCTGTGGGGAGGCCTGGCATGGTGTTACTAGGTAGTAAGGATGGAATTCTTCATGACTTTTCTCCTTGAAGGAAGCAAGGAGTTATGTCTTCCTGTGACAAGAAAGTATTTGAAAATTGTGCACTTTTTAAAGACGATTTACAACTGGTTCTTGTTCTGTACAAAATTCTCATGGGGTTGTTTTGCGCAGAAAACAGCCCTTTCTGAACAGAAAATGTACAGACATGTTATTTTCTGCACAGAAAACAGTCTTCTGCACAATACATGGAATAAGTCATCAATTTCAAAACAGGAGATGCTGTTTTCTGCGCAGAACAATCACATGCAAGTTTTGCGCAGAAGAAATCCCAAACTATGAAGATTGTCTGGGAATGTTCTCATCTGGAGTTTCTCAACCATTTTTAAACAAGATTTTCAAATACAGTTTAAATTTAAGCAGTTCAAATTATGTATTCAGTGAATGTTCAAGCTCTGTAATGCAGCTTCTTATGTTCCTGTACCTAGAGAATATAAATGTTTCAGATTTCTCTAAATCTCCAGGCCCTCTGATCCTCTAAGTTAAGGCTGAACAAGTAAAAAAAAATCAATGAATAGCTGTGTTTCAAGAAAGGCAAAAATAGCAGCAGGATCTGGGGTTCTGTCTGCCATTTTCTGCATACTGAGATAATTCAAATGGTAGATTCTGTGTGGATGCTTCTAGCAGCAGAAGACCAAAAACAAAGGTAGCAAGAGTTTTTTCCCCCTGGGTTTGCAAATAACATGCAAGAACCCTCCTTAGCTGGCCAGACAGAAGTTGGTGGAGGAGGAACAATGCCAGAGGTGGATTTTAAAGGGCTGTGTGACCTGATTAGAGCTACTGAGAGGAAAGGTTCCCCTGGGGGGGGGGAATTTGAGGTGGAAGGGGGCTGGGGTTGGAGAAATTCCCAGATAATCAAATTTGTGGAAGTCAAACCTGCAAATGTGGAGGGCCAGGTATAAACTGGGGACAAATGAGGCAAGTGGTAGGAGGAGGAAAAGAACTGAGACATTTTAGAAGAACCTGGAAAAGTGGAATGACAGATACTCAGAACTGTCTCTGATTAACTGGAGGGTATGAAGCTAGGGATGAGAGTGTTGTCACTCTCCAGATACTAGTGAACTGCACCTCCTATTAGCCCTAGCCAGCATAGCTAATGGCAGGGGATGCTGGAAGTTTCAATCCAAGGACATCTGGAGGGCCAGATGACTCCCAATCCTTCTGTAAGCTCTTCAATTAAAGCCCCGCAAAGCAAAGACAGATTTTGTATCTTGATGTTCTAAGTAAGGGCAAAGAGAGCCATCTCAGACTGATGGTGTGAATTCTTAAAAGAGCAAGCCAATAACCAGAGCTGGGGCTCAGCCATGTGACACGTTGGGCCAGACAAAGTGAGAATCGGCAGCAGTATTTCACATCTCAGCAAGCTTGGCCTTTACCCAAATCTCTGGGAATGTCTTTTTATAAAAGAGAAGATCACACTGATGCAAAGAAAGGCCTCATTAAAATAATAAGTCATTAGGCAGAAGGGACT
This sequence comes from Iguana delicatissima, assembly GCA_948472985.1. Lineage (NCBI taxonomy): Eukaryota > Metazoa > Chordata > Lepidosauria > Squamata > Iguanidae > Iguana > Iguana delicatissima. The sequence goes on along the minus strand of CAOKZL010001213.1, from coordinate 379,006 downwards.
GGTTGCACGGAAAAACACAGGATCTGCGAAAAGTATGTTTCAGACCTTCTCACTCCCCAAGAAAACTCAAAGTTATGAAATGATGTGATAATTTGAGCTGTTCAAAAGTTATTTCAGATTTTAAAGAAAAAACACATACAAAGAGAAGTGTGTAGCCCTTTAAGCAGATTTGAGGAGAAGGTATTTTTTTCACTTCAGATGCCAGAATCACCTAATCAATGTGCTCCCTGGAGGATACTTCTCCTAGATGAGAAAAACCTTGGCCAGAATATTCTATCAATAACTACGTTGTGTAATTTTACAAATACTTAGCTATGTAAAGGAGACATAGCTCTTGGTGAATTATGAAGATGCAAAATGGGACATTGGCAACGTCCATGAGGCTCAACACTGCCTAGCCAGTTTCCTGGTACATGTTGGTACCGAAGAGCATCTGTCACTTTTCTGGCATAATGGAACAGCAGACCCTTGCTGAATATGGATGTTGCAAAAGTGTTCAGTTCTATTTCCTGCAGATGTAGGTTTATGAAAATAAGTCCTCACGTGAATTCTTTGTCTTTGTCTTTAGTGGCAGCCGGGTGTTCTGATATCAGTGAGATGGTGAATCTGCTCTGGGTTTTAATCTGATCTTTAAAGGAGCTGTCTAAGGTGCTCAGGTCTATTCCTGCCAATATGATCAATACCAGCTTTAAAATTAGGACTCAAACCCAGACCGGATCCGCTAACCCACTGACATGGGAGCTGCTAGCTACTGTTGGAGTAGTTGTGGTGTAAGGAACTCTCCCTGCCATCTATACCGAAAGAGAATGGCTCATGCATTTTTGACTCCTGGTAATGGAGCACTCCTGATCTCAGCAAAAGATGAGTATGAACACTGAAGCCAGCCGGTAAGCCCTCTGGCCTTTTGCTCCCCTGAACCTCTCCATTTTTTTGTTGGGTTAGTGAGGGAGGGATTTCAGGAAGACTCTAATCAAGAAAGGGAGATGAATTTGGATGTTTTGTGGACTTCTAGCTCCGTGTAATGTGAAGGTTGGAATGATGATGCTCAGACCTGGAGGGAAAGTGAATCTCCAGCTGAGAAATCATTACTTTTTCAGACTACAACTCCCAGAATCTTGTAGGAATTGCAGTCCAAAAAGGAAAGACTGATGGAGACACACACACAGAGAGAAAAGACTGCTTCCAAGTGGTGCCTTTGGGACCTGTGGCAGAGCCTGGCTTCTGTAGCCACAGTCTGTGCCAAGCAGACCTCAATTCTGTGCCAAGACAACATGCAACCTGTGTAATTTATGCAAATGAATAATTTGCATGTATTTGCTTAGCATAATTTCTCCCGATCCTGCTAATTACTGGGAGGAGCCACAACCCCTTCCAAGCATTGATTTCCCTTGACCCTGGGCTTGGTGTTCTCAGATTTTGTGAACCCAGAGACTTTGACCCTTGTCTACCTTTCCCAGTCATAAGGGCTAGCCACTTGTTTTTGCATTTATTTTTAGAAAGGATGGGGGGACTTTCTAGATGCTGCAGCCGATACTAATGTCTGCAGCTTTTCCTTTCCCACTGAGGTGGAAGAATCACAGAATGCCCTCACAGCCGGGTCTGCTTCTGGCGGCCAGCAGAGAAATCCATACTCCTCCCTTCTGACTCAAAAGCTCAGAGCCTCTTCTCTGCAGAGCTCTTCCTTGATTGCCAATAAAGGTTGAGCTGTTTCCTTCTGCTTCTCTCTGCAGCAAGGAGAGAGTGGGTGGGTGGGGGCTACCTTGCCAGAAGGACTTGGCAGCAGCAGCAGAACAGCAGCCAGCTACCACCCTCTCCCTCCCAATCCTGGCTGCTCTTGGACTGACTGGGCCTGCCGCAGCCCCAGACGCTGAGCTTTAAGCAAGGCTATTTCTGAGTCATGCCCATTGCCAGTGCTGGTGCATGAGACACCGGTGGGAGGTATCACCGAAGAAGCGCAGGCAGGGCACACATTCAGGTGACCTAGATTTTGCAAGCTGAGCTAAGGCGCTGTCTGCGGCAGAGGGACACGAAGCCAAAAGCTACACTGCGGAGAGACCGCGTGCTGTCTCTTTGGAGGAGAGTGGCTGGAGGAGGAGGAGGTGGCAAGCCCTGGCTGGGGCAGATTTCTTCAGCTGGCTCCTGCTGCCCCTGGTGGACTCACTGACATTGCCCTTACATTGGGAGAAAGAGATGGTGAAGGATTTGAGGGCATCATTTGCAGAGGCCAAACCTTTAAAGATTTTACTGTTCAAAGCCCCTCTCCCCCTTCTTCCCAAAATCAGTCCCTCCCCCAAAAAGCAGCTGTAGTTGTCTTCAGCCCTATCGGCCTGTACAAACTAGTTACTGATATGTTTATGACAAAAGAGATAAATAACGAGTGTGTCTGTCTGCACTACACAGTAAGAATAGTTTCATACCACATAAACTGTTGGGATTTGTAGTTTGCTGGAGTCCTTAGCAGAGCTAGGCAGGGACTAACTCATTTGTGCCTATAATAGTTACTTTTTTGCACGCATGAACTGGAAAGACTGGTATTCTGTTTCATTTTGTTTGCCAGTAATAGCCAGGGCTACAATTCACTAATTTTCAAGGTACCAGGAGGATGTTTCTACCTGTTGCTCATCACCGAATGAATCCTAACCCAGGCGAATTCCACATGAGACTGTGATAGCGCTTTGATTCCACTTTCAACATCCTATGGAATCCTGGGGTTTGCAGTTTTGGGAGGGGCCGGCCAGCCCCTCCCGAAACTGCAAATCCCAGGATTCCATAGGATGTTGAAAGTGGAATCAAAGCGCTATCACAGTCTTGTGTGGAAATGGCCCCAATCAGGGCAGTGGGAGGTGGGGAGAGGTAAAGGACACAAAGGTGGCTGCCTCCTCCTGTTTCTCTCTGGGGTTTTGTGCGGGTCTTGAGGAGCATTGGTTGGGAAAGACAGCCAACAGGAAAGGAAGGGGAAAGAGGAGATGCATCAGTTGCTCTAGAGAGGCAGGTTAGCTGAGGATTTTTTTTTTTTTTTAAAAAAAACTTATATAAAATTACTCTCTCTTTTTGCCTTCTTCAATTCTGTCCCCAAAGGAGAAACTGCTGCTCCCAACAGAAAGAGTATAAGGGTGATTATATGGGAGATTGGAGGGGAAAGGGGAACTTTGGTGGGATGGTGGCTCAAAACAGCAGCCCAGAGAGCACCCTTTCCTTGGCTGGGTTGATATGAGTTGTAGAGAAAGAGTTCAGAGGAGAAAGTGGGATTTCAAGGCACTCCTAAGTCCAGATAAAGCATGGGATTGACTGTAAGTGGTTGGGAAGAAGGAGACAGGGAAGGAAGAGGGACTGAGTGAGGAAATGACTCGGTGCTATGTTTGAGGAATTTTTTGCATCCTGCATTGAACTAATGTGTCAACCCCATCCCATATGGAGATGGATTGTGTTGATGGATTGCATTTGGGTGAGAAGAAAGGGCTAAGAAGGGACTGCTTTTCCTTTGTCCTTTGCACTTTTATTGGAATATTCAAGGTGCAATAACTGAATTGTCCATTTGGGGAAACCAGAGAGGATTTTCCTGCTTTTCAATGGTAGAATAGCAGCCGTAATTCATAGTGATTCACTGACAGGCCGTGGTCTCAGAACATCCTGCCTATTTGCGGTTTTGGAAAACTAAGTACGTAGGAGTGGTAACAGACCTTTCTTTTAGAACAAGGTTTCTCAACCAGGGAACCATAGGATTCTGGAAACTGTCACTAGGGATTCATCAAGAGATCGTGACTGGGGGGAAAGAGATTTTTTTAAAAAACGTGGATATAATAATTTCAGTACAGGGGTTCCTTGAGACCTGAGAAGTATTTCAAAGCATCTTCTAGGGGTGGGGGGAGTTGAAATTTTTTAGAGGAATTGTGAACTGTTTTCTGGGCTGGACCAGGTCTGTAGTTTAACATACACTGGAAATCATGTTTCTGCAGTCTTGAAAGGAAAAGGAAGCGATGGCTCACTGAGCTCCTATGGGGGCTGCTGTATACGACTGTCAATATGGTAAGCCCTAGGCCATGGTCAGCTTGGAAAACAATTCACAATTCTGATCACAAAAGGCCAAATGTTTAGTGTGATCCTGGTTTTCTGCCAGCCCTTCTTCCTTTGAGCTTGATTCTTCCAAACCACATCTGGAAGGATAAATTCTGAGCACTGTCAGTTTTTCACCTTTTTGTAACTATCCACCTTAAATCTGGGTATTGTTTCCCAGGTATGAGAGAGGTGAGGTTCCTCATACCTGGGAGGTTCCAGAGCTCTGCCAGATCAGACCAGATTTTCATCCAGTGTCACATCCTCCTGCTTTTCACAATGGTTGGATGCCTTGAAGAAATCCACAAACAAGGCAGAAAGGCAATAGACCTTCATTACAGTTCACCATAGACTGTCCCCGAAGCTTGGTACAGCTACTTTTTTAAAACTGTAACTTCCAGAATCCTCCAGTCAGCATGGTCTCTGCAGGATTCTGGGAGTTGTAGTCTAAAAGAGTAATGCTCCAAAGCTCTGGCTGTCCTCGCTGATGGTGAGAATAATACCTGAGTTCTGTTTCCTTCCATGTAACTCTTAGGAAATATCAGGTTTGGAAAACAAGCTTCTGTTCCAAACGGGCTCCTCTCTTTCCTGAAGTCCTCTCAGAGACTAATCGGTTCTTAGGGATTCACGCAGCATGTTTCTTTTTCAGGTGCACGTGGAACCCCAGAGTAGAGAACAGCAGAGTAGGTAAGCATGACATCTTTTGCTATTTGGGTGCTGAAGTGGTTGGAGGATGGAAATTTTCTGTCCCTGGGGACTTCTACAGATGCAAAAATTAAAGATGAAAGCATCTATCAGTCCTTCTCTGATTCTGAAAAACAGGTCTTTTTTGATGTTAAAAAGTGAAGCCCTGCCCTGAAAACTGTTTAAAAGGGGAAGTATTATTTTCCAGGACAGGCAATTCCCCTTTGTTTGGACCAGAAGCAAAGACTGCCCAGTGCATCTAGAGGAACCTCATGCAGACTCAGGACTGTGCTTCGTCCATCCCTGACCTCACAGAGAAATCCGAGATGGGACAGAAATAGAGACATGGCATGGCATATTCTCCAACTGTCCTGATTTGACAGGGACAGTCCTGATGAATCCTTTGCCTTCCCGCTTCTTCAGTTGCTTTTAAAAATGTCCCAGTTTCTCTCTCCACTTGCTACTACTTTCCTCCTTTGTCCTCAGCTTACTTCAGTTGCTGCAAACTGAGTTCACCATGTAAAAGTAGTCTGCCCTCAACTCAGGAGACCAGGGATGAGAAGAGGGAGCAGAATCTTGCCCTTCCCAGTAGGCTCAGGTACAAGCTTGATGACAACTGGCAAGAATCAAGAAATCCATATAGCTTAGGTGTTCCTTATGATTTGGAAACTTGTAGTTCCATTGGTAACAGTAATATTTTAAGAAGTAAATTCAATCATATTTTCAATAAATTGTACCTTTAGTATATCAAACATAGTATTTGATGCTAAGCCACATGGAACATAGTGCGTTTTGTGTTCTTAAAATAATGTTGACTTTCAGTTTGTAAATGGTGGTAATACTGGAATTTTTTTTTCAATTTTCTGAAAAGTTTCTGGCTCTGATTTTTTTTTTTTTTGATTGCTTCAAAATTTCTGGAAAATTTACAGGCTTGGGGTCACACCTATGAAGATCTGAAAGTTTGCTGTTGATTCTCTGTCTTCTCTAATTTCTTTCCACTTCCGCCAGGAATTCCTGATGCTCTGCCTTTTTTTTATATATATATACACACACACACACACACACACACACACACACACACACACACAAAACCCAAGACTTCAAAATCAGTAGAGAAATAATTCTCTCTTTTTTTTTGGTACAGCAGTAGCCAGAATGTAGTTTGCAAGACCACTCAGTCTGGCTACTTATGGTGAACATTCAAACCTTGCAGCCACTTCTCATTAAGAGGTAGAGGGCGGCACACCTTGAAAGCACATATGCATTTCATCAAAGCATTAGGCAATGGGTGCACACATTGCAAGCCTGTTTCAGTTTCTACAGAAAGGATCCCCTTCAAGAGAGCCTGTATGTGTGGGGGGAAAGTTATGTTTCTCTTCTTTCCTCTAAGGTGCACCAAACTGCTCACATCTGGATCACAAATGCTCTCCCATCTCAGTAACCTGCCTGGCCAAATCTGTTTGGCTCTGGTGTTAGAACTGCTTCATGTTCCTTCAGGCCGTTATCTGGCCATTATCTCAATCTCACCTTCAAATTTCATGAGCACATATGCGTAGGTGCTCCAGAGGATGCGTAGGACATCTTCAGACCATTTCCTGATTTGGTTAATACGTGTGGTGTACTAACAGTGAGGCTGGCTGATTTACAGCCCAGAAATTCAATATGATGAAGGTTGTTTTCTCCTCATTTCCAACTGCTTCTAGCTACCCCCCTTCCTTGTCCAGCCTGCTCAGGGATGCTGGTCTTGGTAAAACATAGAATTTTTGCTATGATGCTTTGCTGCTTCCTATTCATTGCTAAGGACACAGGCAACTGCTGTGCAGTCAAAAGACTGAGAAATGTGGGGCATACCATCAGCCTAAACAGCCCAAGAAGGGATGCACCTGTAGGAGAAAGCAGAGAGGAGACCCAAGAAGAATTACCCTGGGATGAAGGGTAATTCACAAAGCAGCTGAACTCCCAGTTAAGATGCATGCTGAGTATTCCTCTAATGTTCTACTGAAGGAGGAAAAACTGTAGCAGAGAGGTGTATGGTCTTGGATTCTCTTTCTTGCAGCAGATCATCTCCCACGAGCCCTGAGTTGTGCTCTGTAGGCATTTCGTGCTGCTATCTCCTCTGTGGCAGTGAAGATGGGAAGCCAAGAGAATTGAAAAGTCTTTTCCAGGGTGGTCTGAAGACATACGATTTCTTGCAGGATAGCTCCCTGGCTTTTGCCAGGTTTTGAGAGATTCTGCCTTCACATTAGTTTGCTAAATTCTAAGTTTCTAGTGTTTATAGTGATTTCTTGATTCTGCTCAGGTTTGCTGAGGTGGCTTGAAGGCCCTTTTCGGGCATAGCATGAAACAAAGAAAATCATTGGAAAAGAATAAACAGAAAAGCAGTAGAAAAAGTGGAAGGTGGTGCTATAGGCAGATTGACTCAATGAAGGAAGTCGCAGTGCTGTGTTTGCAAGACCTGAGCAGGGCTATTGATGACTGTGGTCTTTGGGGGATCTTACTCTTAGGGTCAAAATTGATTTGAAGGCAAACAAGAAGAAGATCATTTAAAAGATACATTTTCTATTTTCTGCATTTTCAAAGAATTTCTTAGGGTTGTATTGCAACTGTCTCATTTCACTGCTACAGTCATGCATTATAGCACTGTAACTCCAAAACAAGATGAAGGAAGAGGATACTCTTTTTTGTCCTGGTATGTCTCAGAATAAATAAATAAAAAAGAAACCCACTTGAAAGTGGGATGAAACAGTGCCTTTGGTCCTGAGAACCACCCTTGCTTCATGCATGCATTAGGGTGTGTGGCTTGGAACTTTCTGTTTCGCTTCCTGTTTCAAGGTTACCTTCCATTTTCTGGCACATCAGAGGTGATTTATTCAGGTCAGTGTAGGGCCAAGGATGCCGTTGCAAAAGTCTCGTGGCCAGAAAAAGAGCAGAACAAAGACTGGAGTTGCAACAAGAGTAGGAAGCACATATGATACTCCACCATAAGTTGGTGAGGTACAAACACTGAAATGAGGAGAAATGCAAAGAACATATTGGTCTGGGTACACCAGGGTTCTATTTTAATCTACTAACAACACTGGCCAAAATGACATTGGGCAAGGGTCTGTCATGCTCCTTTTGGGATATCTTGGGAAATTCAGGTAAACTAAACTGTTGATGGCATGGTATCATCAAAACTTCTTCTTGTTTTTTATGCATCTTCAAGTCAACTCTGATTTAGGGTGATATTTTCTTGGTTTTGTTGGTCTAAGGTTTTATTAAGATGAGTTTTTTCATTGTCTTCTTCTTAGGCTAAGAGAGTGTGATTCACACAGGGGAAATCAAAGGGGTTTCCATGCCCAAGCTGGGATTAGAACCCTGGTCTCCCAGAATTTGGTAGCGTGACACTCAAACCACTATATTATGCTGGCTCTCTGTATTATCAGAATATCATGTCTGAAAGAAGGTTTCATCAGATGAGTTTGAATCTCTAATCCCTTAGGACAGTAAGATGGGTTGCTTGGAGAAAGAGAAGGAGGAGATGGCCATCTTTTTTTCCCCCTCGGAAACAAAACCTTTGCTATATAGTTATCCCCGTAGCTCATACAGTCCCACTTCTCCATTCGACCACCACTGAAAGGGTAAATTAAGAATTCCTGACACACAATATAGTTAAGAAAGAGAAATGGGGAGAAGAAGAAAGGAAAGCTTAAAGAAAGGAGGGAGAAGCTGGCTGTGACTGTGTACTGAAAGAAAATGTTAATTTCAATCTGGGATGTAGTTATTTTTTTTTTAAAAAAAAAAGGGGGGGTAGAAGAAAAGAAAGAAATCCAACTGCTTATCTTTCCCCCACCCTAGCATTGATGTGCCTATTGCCTAAGGTGTTTGACAAGGCAAGGCAAGGTTTGTTGGACAAGAGGCCCTTGCCCTGTCCCCGAAATGTCCATTGTTCATTTTCTTCTCTTCTCATTTCTTGGCTCTCTTTGATTTTTACAGTAAATGTCTCCTCCCTTCCCACTGCTCTCTCCGAAGAGCCGTCATGGCTTGGTTACAAACACAAAAGGCAAAGCTGTCCATTTTGTGTTTGTGTTTTAGTGCATTGCTATATATCCCGTTTCGCTGTGTTGGAAGAAGGAGATATATTTTGGCGTTGAGAAAATGCCGGCAAAAGATATAGACTGAGGAGTTCGACATTGTTAGATTTGGCTGGGATTCAGAGACTTTCAGCATCTGCCAGGGAATGTGGGGTCTTGTTATAAGGAGGGAGACAATGAGAGAGAGAGAGAGAGAGAGAAGCTTAGGGAAGGCTTTAGGATTCGGCATATGTTTGTGTAATACTTCCTCCCTGCTCCCTTATTAAGGTTGGCTTCTCTCTCACACACACATACAGGTTTATATTCAAAATTAAGGCCATTTCCTCTGCTCCTTCCACCTCTTTTACTGCCTCCCTCCACTCCCACCCGTGCAACTCTCTTCCTGCACATCTCTGTCTCTCGCTGTTCTCTCTCTCCCTTAACTTGTTAAGTTTGAAAGATGATATATATACATACACAGTTTGCTTTGCCAGTCAGCACGTTAAAGGCCAAGATTAATGCAATGGATTGGTGCGGCAGTGTCGCAGTGGAGCGTGATCAGAATACGAGATGGGATATTGGGGGGAAAAGGGCAGGGAAAATGTGCTGGTGTTCAGAGTTTGTACAAGTCGCCTTAGCAACTTGTCTGACATCTTTTTAAAAAATGTCAGCCGGGAGGGGTGCGCCTGTGCACGGGTGTGTGTGTGTGGATACATGGATCTTCCCCCCACCACACGCCACCCCTGGAATAAAACATTCCTTTCATCTCCTAGCTTACTTTCCTGTTCTTCGCTTCAATTACTGAATTAAATTAGTTGTGTTTTTTTTTTTTAAATACCCCTTCTCCCCTTCCTGGAGAAATGGTGTGTGTGTATTTGTGCATTTGCGCCTGATGCCTCCCCCCCATTCAAAGAAACCACGACGGAGTTAGATTCTTCCCAGTCTTTCGTATTTGAGCAGTTTTTATTCCCCCACTCATATTCCCCCTTCTCAACACAATATTGAATCGGCAGCTGCTGTGTCATTTGTTAAGTAATTCGACACGCATAAAGGTTTATATGGCTTTAAAAAGAAAAAAAAAGATAATATATTTTTAGAATAGAACTTGTAAAACAAAAGAGAATCATACTTGGCAAGATTGTCTCTGTCTCTGTCTCCCTCTCCCAAACCCCTCCCATTTCTTCTCGTATACCCCTCCTACATTTTTTAAAAAATTTGACAACTGAAGCAAAAACCTCTGTAGGAGGGAGTGGTTTGATAGTGATGAAGGTATGTTGCTTTTTTGGGGGGGGGTTGTAGAGGGGGAAAAAAGAGAGTTACTCCGTTAATACTGCGGGGGATTAAATCTGAATTTGCTGTTGGAAAGTCAGTACCCAAGAATTGCTAGATCTTGAAAATGACTCAAGGGAAACCATTATTGCTTCACTGGAGAAACTTTCAAAATTTTACTCTGCATTATATATATATATATATGTATGTATGTATGTATGTATGTAAAACTCTCCAGAGAAAGAAAGAGAAAGAGCAAGGAAAGAAAAATATAAAGAAACCAAGCTATTTTTTTTTCCAGGACTTCAGGTTGGCTTACAGACAAACAGATGTTACTTGTCATGCCGTAGTTAAACAGACTCCACATTGGAGCAAGAAACAGTTTAAGGGGAACTGCTGTGGAGTTTAGAAAGGTGGGTGAGGGATTTTGATATCTCATCCATACACAGGTATGCATGAGATATGTTGGACACCAGCTTTCACAAAAACTGCATCTATTTTTGTATAGGGAAAAGAATCTCTCACATTTTGCTTCCCCCCTTCCCTGTGTTGTTCCATTTTGCTTCTTTTGCTTAAAAAAAGAGAGAGAGAAAGAAGGAAGGAAGGAGAGAGAGAGAGAGAGAGAAACGGTGAAATTATTTAGCCAAAAAAAGGGGGTTCGGTTTGAAAAGCCATAAGACATTCTCGGTAAGTGGATGTATGCAATGGATTTCTGGGACGGAATCTGCCCTTTTGGTGCTTTTGATTATTTTTCTCTGTTCTCCTGCCAAAAAAGAAGAAGAAAAAACTGATCCTAATGTGTTTGCCACCCAGCTCTCTCTCCTGCAAGTAGGACTGGGAAAACAGAAGGCCCTTCTTCTGCCTGTCCAAATTTCTGGTGACACTGTAAGAAAGGGAATCACCTTCTTCCTGCAGCAGAACTCTGAATGACATGTAGATCCTCTCCATTTTTTTTTCTTTTCTGTCTCTTGCATGTCTTCGCTGGATTACCCTCCTCTGTAGTCCAGTTGTTTCATTTTTCAAATCCTATTTTCCCGGTATTAATATACGTTGGTTTGTTCTGATCCCCGTTCTTCAGTTTGAGCCATCCAGCTGTTTGGAGCAGGGCAGCTTCACCATAAAAAATAGAAGGAGTTATTTTGTTCCCCCAGCACCATGAACCTGGAAGAGTTAAATGTGTGGGGTTCTTTAGCCGAAGAGCTGCCATGTAGCAGTAGATCAATTCATTTCAGTGAAGGAAATCACTGCTGTTTGATATTTTTTGCCCCCAGATTTTTCATTTCACGCTTCCAGTCTCGATCTTCTGCTTGTTTTCTCTCCGCTTAATCCTTGCAGCTTAATTTTTTAACTCTTCTTGATCCCAGTCAGAACTCTTATGCTCCCTAAAGTCATTCTGGGTGAAGGTTTCTTCCTCCAGCTTTCATTTTTTTAAAAATAAAATAAAAATCAATTCTTTATTCTCCATGGAAACTTAAGAACTACATTGGCCAGGCTCTTGAACATCAAGAGTGTTCAACAAAGACTTTCAGTGTATTTTTAAAAAGCCTTTATCTTTGTCATAATTTTATTTTTCAGTTCAGTGAATTTTGACAAGCTAATAATTAAATGACATGAACATGACCTGAAGCCTGATATACTTGCTATCTTATCTATCTATAATCACACACAGCAAACACTACTTATCAATTTAGGAGTACAGTTTTCTACAAATGTGCCTATAAGTGGCACATGTTCAAAAAATTTTAAAAAGCTCTTTCTTTATTAAAATGCTTCAATGAGGCTACCAACCTTTCATTCTTTCTATAACAGATCTATATTTTTGCAGTCCAGATCCATGTAGAAATTCAGTTTTCTCACCAAGGGTCACCCATTGCTATTATTCTTCCTTGCCTGTTCATTGTATCCTCAGGCATGGAAAAAAATATAAAACAAATTGTTGCCTTGATCATAAATATTCTCCAACATCATTCTGTTTGATTTTATTGCTGTGTTAAAAATATTTTTTTTCCAAATAAGTTTAAAAAAAAAAACAGGAATGTTGCTTCATTTATAGTCGCCAATTGCATCTGGCAACTTTCCATTTGCAATTTGAGTTTTGAGAATTGCTTTCCTGCTGCAGTTCATTCTGGTGGTATACCATTCCCAGAAGCAAACTTGAGGGTTTAAGAATGCCAGAATTCAATAAGCTGCATTTTAAAAAAGAATCAGGGGAAACTTCCTCCCCCCGCACCACCTTGTTCCACCTTTGTTTGGGATTTCAGCTTTGTCCTTTAAGGAAAACAGAACGAGAAAGAAGATATGGAAATGGGCACAGCGAAGCCGCCTCCCCCAGTAGCATCCTTTACGTAACTATGGTGGCTAACAAATTCAGACATTTTAGTTTCTCCCATTCTTTAGTTGGCATCCTTGGTCATTTTGAGAGGGAAAAAAAAATCCAGAGGTCTTGAGTGTGAGAAACTCCATGCTTCCAAATATCTTTGTAGGTGTCCTACGATTTTGGTCCCGGGGTGGTCTTCGAAGAAAAATTGAATTTCTCCCCCTTCTGTTAGCAGCTGTGTGGTTTTAAGTGCTTGCTAAAGGAACAATAAAATGAAAGGCAAAACCGGCATTTTGAAAACTTGGCAAGAGAAAGAAGCTTTGGACTGGAAGCCAAGAATCCTGCTGGGGTGCACAGAGAATAGCATTCGCAAATGCACCTCTATAGAAGATTTCTTCCTCTCCCCCCTTTTTTTTTTAAAAAAAAAAAATTCTCAGCAGCTGCAGCAATTATTTTTCCATCAGTATTAAGAGTCAAAAAGTTACAGTGAAGAATTGATGAGCCAATGTGAAGACAGGTAATGTTTCTCTATCTTATTACCTTTTTTGTGATATGTATCTGAATCCAAGTCCTCACTTTGTTGTGTTTTAAGAATTTGATTTTGCTGGCTAACAACCTAATGTGCAATATATTTATTATTACAGCTATAACCCTCCTAAGGTTTATTCTGGTAGCTCTTCAAATCAGCACAGTTTCCCAGTGTTTTCGTGGATTTTGTTGAATATATATTTATAAATATATGCATATATCTTGGATGGAACACCTTATCCTGGAGGTGAATCCAACCAAGGTGTGGGTAGGTGTATTTATATGTGGATATATAGACGTCTGACTTCGATTTCAAAAAGTTTCTTCTTTGTGATATTGTTCTTGTCACAAGTTTGGATCAATTGATCATTGTTCAACCTGCCATATACCTTTAGATGAACCTAATGTATACTGATGTGTTTTTTAAAAAAAAAAAAAATCAACACATCTCTTCCTTCCATACCTAACCCTAAATTTATGTATGTATCAGAGGTAGAGGCCCAACAAAATGGCAGCTTGTTACAAGTTCAGACAAACTGATCCTGGTTAAACCTGGCTTATCCATTTAGATGAGCGTGATGTATAAGGATATTGAAAACCAACATATTCGTACCTTCCATACCTATCCCTAAATATATTTATCAGAGGTGTAGGCCCAACAAAATGGCAGCTTGGATTTGGTCAGAATTTTACTGTAGGTTAATGCATTGATAAAGTGCTTTGCTTTCTTCCTTCTTTTTTCAACATTTTTCTTCTTCTTCTTCTTTTAGATAAGTAGCCTTCTTTTAATTAAATAGAACTATTCTAACTATCAAATAATACATTTTCTGTTCTTAACACTGAGGTTTCAAAAGGCCTTGAATGTCTTTAGTGGTATGGATGCAGACACAAATTGTTTTAAAGAGTCACTTAGAGGAGACAGGTTTTTAAAGACATAATGCATAAGAGCCTGTGTAAAATTTCTTCCATAATAAGGTCAGTGTGTTAAATATTGAAAAATAGATATGAAATTCATGAGTTGTTTTTATACCAAGACCAGTTAGGAGGAAGTTGGTGTATGTGGAATGTAATGAATTGTGAATGAATGTTATGTATAGACTTTATGTGTTTTTAACAATTAAAAAAATGAAAAAAAAATCTTTCTTTAATGAAGGATACATTCCAAAGTATCATAAACTTAACTTATTCATTGGCTTCTCTTATGCATTTCCGGCCATTGTTTCTTTGTTTTCCAGTTTCAGACCTAATTGCAATTTCATATTTCATTATTGGGCCCTAACAAGGCTTTGAGATTGCTGTAACCTTTGTGTTCGTATACGTATTTATGTACAGCAGCTATAATAGATATGTATATAAAGTCTATGTTCTACATAACTGGATAAGAGAAATTTTTCCTGGTGTCATGACATGTCCTTGAGAAGCATTAGTAGCTGACTTCTATTTGACCTGAAGGGGAAAAACATACCCATATCTGTGTATGTTTTGTGTCCATGCTGACTGGCATTCAAAGGCTTCTTTAGGGATAGTGTTTTCTCCCAATGTTCTCCTGGAGGCTCAGGAGAGAGAGAATCCCTTTTCTTCACATCCTGTTTGTTGGTCCTCAATAAGGTACCCCAAGCTTCCCATTTCAAATGACTAAATGAATTTTCAGGAAGTGTGTTGTGAATATCCGCTTTCTGAAATGCTCCTTGATTTAGTGAGCGAGGGCTAAGGCATAGCTGAGAAGTTTTGCTTTGTCTGGCTAAGTTAGTTGAGTTTTTATTTATTCTGTAAGGATTGCTGCATTGTGCCCTCTAGATCTTACTCTAAGGCACAGATCCTTAGAGTGATAAGGTGTGCCTGGTCTGTGTATAGCAAGCCTTGTCTGGGAAGTTAGTGAAGTCTCAAAAATGTAGTGGAGAGGACTTCATTTGGATCAAGTGAGAGCATGGAAGCTAGCAGGGGAAAAAAGTGAATGGAAAAAGCCAAATATGATTCTCTCAAGGTTCTTCCAGACTGGTCAAAAGCTTCAGGATTTGGCAGGAGATAAAGATGTTGTTATTGGGAGAATTTCTGACATCTGTATGATGTTCTTCCTGTCCCAATATTTTTCTTATGAATTTCTGGTATTAGTTGCAACTTTCTAAACCCATGATAGGTTGTGGCTCCCAGGATTTTCTGATACAAGCTGAGGTAAATGTCACATGTCTATATGCATTGTGTCCATTCTTCCCACTGTACTTTTGGGTGGTCCCAATTATGTTGTTTGGAATGGGGATGTGACCTTTGTGATAGAAGTCACTAAAAACAACCGATTCTTGAGTCGAGTCAGTGTGTCATTTATTGCTGAGTCAAGTCCAAGTTAAGGAAGGATCCTTCCTTCTCAAGCCCATTCCCTAACACATTTTCTGTTCCTCTCTGAGATACACGTCCTGCATTCTGGGCATGAGTCTTGCCTTCTGCTCTTAGGAAAAGTTCTAGAAAGCTCCTCCTATCTGTAGAAGGGACAGGCTGTTGAACAGACCTCAATTTCACCTCAAGCCTGTTGCCTAACCCATTTGCTGTTCCCTCTGAGAAATGTGTCCACACTTTGGGCTTGAGACAGATTGTCATGTGACCAGTAAGTTTTAATGTTTCTGGATGAAAGTCTTATGTTACTGAACCAAGGGCAGCAAGTCAGTCTCTAAAAACATACAAGTCTCAAGTCGAGTTGAGTCAGCATGTCATATATTGATGAGTCAAGTCCAAGTTGAGTCACTGAAGTGACTTAAGTCTGACTTGAGACCAAGTCAATCAACTTGTGTCTACATCACTGGCACCTAATGATGGAATATCCTTCCTAGAAGGGCTCACCTAGAGTAAATGCTTGCTTTCAGTTAGGCAACAATGAACACCACTTTTAAGAGTGGGCCAATGGAGAGCAACCTACCAGTGGGCTTCACTGAGACAAACATGGCCAGACAACCTCTCATGCGCCACTTTCCCTATTGAGGTTAATGCACACATTCAACTATAAGCCATTGAGTAAAGAATAATTAAGCAATCTAGGGCATGCAAAGGTTTGAAATTTTAGTTTTTGGACTACAGTTTCCCAAATAGGAGTAGGAAGAATATTTGAATATATTCAAGAAATTGGTTGAAAAACAGGTTTCTTAAGTGTTGTGAAACTCTGAAAGGGAAGATCCAGGATTAACGAGAATCTTTGCAGTTTGGGGCTTAAACTGTGCAAAAAATTTGCATGAGCTTTTCCTGCAGAAAACATTTTCTGCATAGAAAACATCATGATCTACTTAGAAAATAACATTTCTCTGCAGAAAACAGTTTTACACACACACACACACACACACACACAAAACACACACACACATGCATTTTTCTCACTATGGAAGGCTGGACTGTGAATGAGGCTCAGAAAATTATATTTGGTTCTTCAAGCTATCTTTTTTTTCTGTCAGTTTCCCTGTTCTTATCTGAGCCAAAGAAAGCCTTCCAGGCTAGGTTTCTGCAACTTCACTAAGTTGCCAATCAAGACTTTTTATACATAAACAAGACATTATCTATTAATATTTTAGATAAAGTCATCTGGAGCCCCAGGGGAAAACACAGAGGTATGATTTGCTAGGGATGTGATATATATGTGTGTGTGTGTGTGTGTGTGTGTGTGTGTACACACACACACACGTGCACGTGCACACATACATATGCATATATACATATGTGTGTGTGTGTGTATAGATATAGATATAAATTTGCACAGAATAAGACCTGAGCTGTAAATATTCTGTGAAAACTTTTGTGCAGTGAGAAGAAAAATTGCAAAATTATTCTTATTTGCCTGCAATATATTTATAAAGATTTACATGCCTATCCCACAGTCCCCAACCCTGTCGAATCCTAAGACTTCCAGGAATTATATTCCAGAGCAGTAACTTTTTCTATATTCTGTATGCATGTGTAAACCAGGGCAATGTTACTATGTAAGAAAAAGATTCCATCTCGCTGTATATCTGTAGTTATATTTGAGTGATATAGATATATTTTTTAGAATATACTTTGGACTGTAATAAACAGATTCAGATCTTTTTGAAGTGAAACAGAGCCATCATTTCACAATATGGAATTCAGTATGAAAATCAAAGGGTGTTTTTATTTCATGATTGTCTTGAAAATGTTAAATGAGTGAACATTTTGCTACTTGCTAACGGATTTGTGTTTTCACTTCCAGGGGTTGGTTGTTGTTATTGGCTATAAAAAGAAGATCTTCCTGCCAGTTGCCACAAACCCGTAGATCCGAACTTGTGCTCGTATGTTACACAAGCTTGTGTCTATAGGTATGTGTCTGCTTGGCCAATACACAAAACAAGGCTTATAGAGAGAGAGAGAGAGAAATATTACTGCTTTAAAAATAGCAAAATCCAGATTTGTTGCTACCATCTCCCTTCTGTTCCTTCTGCACTGTTGTATTTTTTGAAAAGTTGTGCTTTTGAAGAGAATGTGATGAAAATGCTGATATAGTTATGCTCCACATAAAGATCCAAATGTAACGAAATGACAACTTGTGTAAGGGCAATTTTACAGTGAACATCAGAGAGATTATGTCATATTGCTGCACCGTCTATCTCATTGTTTTCTTCATTGACCTACCTGTGTTTCTCTAGATGTGGACTGAGTAATAGAGTACCGTAGCATTTCTGATGTCTCCATGATTCAATAAGACCACTGGGAAGATGCCTTGTATCAGAACATTCAATCATCTAGCCCAGTATTATCTAGAGCGCTGGTTTTTGGCCTTTGGTCTTCCACAGGTTTTGTACTTAAACCCCCAGAAACCTGAGCCAACAAGACCAACAGTCAAGGAACACTGGAAGTAGAAATCCAAAACATCTGGAGGCCCAACATCTGGGAATCAGTCATTGGTTTGTACCAGTTACCAGCAGCTCTCCTGTTTTAGATGAGAGTGTTAATTTGGCCTAGGTGGGAAATGCCTGGAAGTTTGTATGCAGAGCGTATACTCTATCATTTGAGCTACAAATTCTCTCACCCTCCTGTGTTTCATGTGGCACAATAAGGAGGAAAGACCATAAGGTTTTGCTTTTGTTTTTTGTTTTCAGTGAAGCAAACTCATTCCGTTGGCCTTTCCATCAGACTTGAGTCAGTCATGGTATATTTCTTTATTTCAAGAGGCTATGCAAAGATGGCCTGAATTGGACCAAAGCTGTGGAGTTGGGGGGAACAAGCTTGACCTCCACATGCCACCTGCTTGGTCCCCAAGCTGCCATTGATTTGTACCTGAATGTTTTATTGCACTAGTCCATATCTTACAGGAGCTTCACAGACTGGAGGAGAGAATGGTTGAAGCCTGCAGTTGTGTGTGTCTGTATGTATAACATTAACATTTTCTCTTTATTTTTGGCCTTCAGTCCACATCTTCTGAGGTGGTGACACACCAGTAACAGAACTCTTCTGTTAGGGATCCTGCTGTCTGTCATGCTCTTGTCTTTCAAATGCTCACTTAAAATATATCTATTTGTGAAAGTTTCAGGAAGTAATTCAAGCAATTAATTAGTCTTTGGGGGCTGCTGTGCTTGGATGGTTTTACAGCATTTGAGCAAATTTAATTTAACATAATTTAATGCATTTAAATGTTTTTAATATTTTTAAAATGTTTTTAACTTTTCTTTTTGAAAGCTGGCTTGAGTACCACTCTGGGAGAAAGAAAGAATATAAATAACAATCTTTTGCATTGAGATTTACTTCTACTGGAACAAATCATTCCTCAAGTCTGTCCAAGGTGGCCCTTGGATGTTGGAAACAGAGTTTGCTTAGTGGCTGGATTGTGACCATACCTAGACCAATGAAGGCAGCATTGCAGAATGTCTTATCTATATTAAGTTCTGTTAGGCTACACCAAAGTGCAAATGGAGGATTGCAAACCTTTAAAGAGATAATCCACATAACGTTATTTTATGCCATTGCACTTCATTTTTGCACACAACTGGAAACTGGGAACAGATGTAGTGGGAGTTGCATGTGTTTATTTGTGTGTCCAAGCTACTCACCTCACACTTTGAAAAAATGCATATATTTCACAGATGCATACATAAATATATTTAAAAAAAACACAGAGAGATGTATAGGAATATTTGCGCAGATGAAAAAGTACAATCCAGTGCAAATTTAAAATGAGGGAAAATGAGACAATGAAATCAGGCTTGACAGATTTGCCCATCCCTGGCTTTCTCTCGACAAGTAAAGCCACCAAATTTGTGAGCTTTGGGGAGGTCAAACATTTATATTAGCCCTACTTTTGTTCAGCTTGAGCAGAACAAACTTAGAGTTGTATGCTGGCCTTTGGTCGGCAGGAGGGAGAAATACTATTGTTATGCCAGGGGCACAACAAGGATTGACTTCACTTTTAGCTGGAAAGGAAAACATACAGCTCAATTTTTTATTGAAAAATGGAGTGTAA
This sequence comes from Iguana delicatissima, assembly GCA_948472985.1. Classification (NCBI taxonomy): domain Eukaryota; kingdom Metazoa; phylum Chordata; class Lepidosauria; order Squamata; family Iguanidae; genus Iguana; species Iguana delicatissima. Next base: position 359,655 of record CAOKZL010001213.1, on the reverse strand, counting down.
ATGTCAGACAATCCCATAGCGAAGCTGGAATAAGAAAGTTAAGAACCTCAGGAAAAAACAGCCAAGAGAATCTTGATGATGGCTGGTGGGCAGCACAGAAGAAGATAAAAGATAGTTTCTGTCCCTATTGGAGAGTATCCTGTGAAGAGTAGAGAGAGATTCCAAGAATGAATAGTGATCTGTAGTTGGCAGCTGGGACATTTGGTTCTTCTTGCATGTCTTCTTGGCCCTTCTGATTAGAGGCTTGTAATTTCCTTCCTTGGGTGGATCTTGAATCCTCACCTAAGGGAGAACTGTGTGTGTTCCTGCAGGCGTCCTTTTTAGGGAGCTATGTAGGTGATGTGTTGCATGCCCCCTCCTTCATTCCCTTTCTGTGCTGTGCTGCAAAATAGTGTTAGCGAGGAACATAATGGGATTTGAATTGAATTCTGCCAGGGAATCCTCTGGACTGCCAGAGGTGGCTCATTTCTGGCTGTGCCAATAGAGTGGACCATTATGTTGATATGGTGGTGCTTAGGCTGAAAAGTAGTGAGGGCTCCTGTGCCTTTCATAGTTGGGTTGAAGAGAGCATTTGAGTTAGAAGTTGCTTGTCACACAATCAAGTAACAAGCAAGACCTAGACCATTTCTGCACTACACTGTTATAGTGCTATCATTCCACTTTCAAATTCCTGTGGAATTCTGGGGTTTGTAGTTTACTGAGACCAAAGAGCTCTCTGGCTGAGAATTCTAAAGGCCCCTTCTTAAACTGCAAACCCCAGGATTCCACAGGATGTTGAAAGTGGAATAACAGCACTATAACAGTGTAGTCCGGAAATACTCCTAGTGGTGATATGGGTGAACCACACAAGAAAAACACGAGAGTTTGAACCCAGATTGTAGAGGTGGAATAGTGGTTTGTTGCTGTTGTGCCATTGGTAAACATGGAACAGGAATGCTGAAGACATCTCCTGGTTGTCATAAATCCATTGGCTGTCTCTATATGTGGACAACATCACTGCCATAATTCCAGTTTGGTGGGCACTAATGGCATTGAGATGCTATGGGCATGTCTGTAATTTTTAGACCATATTTGCATTTTCTGAAAAAGCTTGGGAAAGTTACACTTTTGGGATTATGGCTCCAAGGATTCTCCTAACCAAAGTGGTCAGTGGTCACACTAGTCAAGAAGTTCTGAGATTGTTAGTCCTAAAATGTAACCAAAAATGTTACCTTTACTCTTCCTTCCTGGCTTGAGCATGAATTTGAAATAACAACAGTTATATTTGCAAAATGGAAGCCACGCTCCCTACGTGATGGGTTTGCACCTTTATTTCATTGTTTACTCACAAGCTAGGGTGGTATTAAGAACTGCAGTCACTGATTCATAACCTATAGTTATGTATCTGTAACTAATCTGTATTCAGTAAGACTATATAGCCTCACTGTTAGTCTACGTAAATACACTCCAGACCATCTTAACGGCCAGCTGTGTAAAGTTTTGGGTCCCTGACTGAGGCCTTGTAGGATTCTGCCCTCAAGGGGCTTGGCCTGGATGACAGTCCTTGCAGGATTCTGCCTTCAGGGGCTCAGTTTTGATTGTAGTTGTTGCAGAATCCTGCCCAACACCCCAGACCCAGCTGGCTGCTCTGATGCAGGGCAGCTGGAGCGATTAAGAGCCAGCTATATAATGGCTGGGCTTACTCTACAGCCTCTGCCACAGCAATATGGTCTCTAGTGCTGCCTGTAGCTTCTCCTGACCCCCTGGACTTTGGTCTGCCTCCCACCTCTGTTCCTGTGGACTCTTGTTACCTGGTAGGTTTCTATTGCCTTGAATCCTTGTTGTGCCATGACTTTCTGCTTGTCTTTTGGACCTGCCTCTGACCCCATGTACAACTGGTGCCCAAAAGGCTTTTGTTGCCTTGGACTTTGATTGTGTTCTGACCTCTTGCTTGTGTTCTGGACCTGCTTTTTGCCTCTGGCCCCATGGACTCTTGCCACCTGGAGGACTGTTGCCATGGATTCTTGTTGCGCCCTGCCTCTTGGCTTTCTGACCTAGCACCTGTCCTTTGGCCCAGCCCTGGTGCCTGCACTGGAAGGCCCTTGGTACCTACACCTTGGACCCTGACAACCTGCCAGATCAGGCAAAGGTCCATTTAGCTTACAACTGAGGCACAAGGAGGATGACACTTCCACCACTTACTCAGCAGCAAGTGAGCCTACAATCATTAGTAGAAGTCTTCATTGCAGGAGGAGCATGGAAACATCATCTTCCTTGCATCCCAGCAAGGAGCTGAATAGACACCTCTTCAGCTGATCTGGTGGCTGGCTCTTAAGGTTGGCTGGGAGGGGATCAATCTGAAGATATTACTCAATACACAAGTGTAACTATATAATTGATCTGATATTCTAGCTTTTTAAAGAAACACTTTCTTAGAGTTTGTAAAATATAGCTTTTTTTTTTTCTGGAAAGAACAAACATCTGAAACATCTACATTTAATAGCTGCTTTTGGTTCTACCTTAGGTTCTCCTGCAGTAGTTTTGCCGTTGCTAAAAAAATGTTTTCATGACTTCAGAACATATTGTATTGCCACATTGTTATTAAATGACTCTACGTAGTTAACTTAATTACATAATTATCTATAATTGCACCAATTTGGTAAAAACACAATTAACTAAAATGACTTTAAAATCAACAAGGAGATCCTGCCAATGGAGAAAAGTACATTAGAGGAAACTGGCTTTTACAAAAAGCCTCTCTGAAAGCACAAAGATTCAGGTGTCCTTTCAATGTACTCTCCAGGTGCATTGGGACACTGACTGGCAAGCAAGTACCTGGATGCTGGGAAAAGACTGGAGTGACCCAGCCATATGTGTGGTTTTAACCTGTGACTCTCTCCCATCAGATCAGCATCCAGATGACCAGATGATATGAGCAGTAGTAGCCTTTGGGCAATAAATCTATTCTGGGTTTCAATCTAGACTTTGAAGTAGCTACTAAAGGTGTTAAACCCTGTCACCAAATGGATCCATTCCCTTGAATACATCCTTCAAGGTTCAGACTAAAGAGCGAGAGGGATTCACCACCCAAGAGAAATGGAAGTCGCCTTCTCTCTCTGAATTCGAGTGAAGTTGACCGCAACAGTCTGTCTACCTGGTGGGATCCCATTTCTGCAGTAGACCTTGCACATCATTTGCCGCATCTGCATAACTGGATGTACCCTCCAGAGTCCTAGAATCTGTTAACGGATTGGCAGTTCCAATATACTCAGGAAAGAAGTCATCATAACTTCATAATATCTGTACGATGCACTCATTTGCCTGCAACTTACAAGCACGTACTGGAACACTGGAATGTCAAGGACATACAAAAAAGATAGATAGCCATTGGACATAAGTTAAAAAAAATCTAAAATCTATATAAAGACAACGCCATTATTAAACTAACCAAAAGGACATAAAAGTACAGCCAAGCTTCTGATATCTAGGGATTACTCCTCTGTTACGTTCTAGGACACTATCCAATCCAGGAGACCTGAAGATCAACATTCTCCCCCAGTCTGCTCACTCCTGCATAGAAATTGCTCTTCTGCCTTGAATCATAACCTGATGCTTTCCTGGTTACCTGAGCCAAACTTTGATATTGTAATATATATTTATGGAGGTTTGTTTTTTGCAATATATATTTATGGAGGTTTGTGTTTTGTTTTTCTGTGATGTATGGTTAATAAACTTTTTGTGGCATTACATTAACCAGAAGGATAATGTCAGGAGGACAACACGTTGAATTATTTTCCTCTTCCATCAGATTTCAAAGGTCTGGAAGCACCTAAGAACCTCACTAGGAGAACCATAGGGGAATCTACCCTGATGGAGCAGGGATGCGGAAAGAGTGGTCCTCTTGATATTGTTGGACTGTGACTCCCAGCAATCCTCATCACTGGCCATGGTGTCTCAGCTTGATGCAATAGCTATCCAATAATGTTTAGGGGGGCACAGTTTGCCTACTCTTCTGATAGATCTCAGCAAAATAACCTTTAATGCTCCAGTTGTAAGGTACATTTCTAGTGGCACAATGCAAGGGAGTCTTGTCTGGCTGATAGAACCAATTTGGTCTTTAGGGTGTCTTGAACAGCACTCTTGGCTATTGCCCTTTGAACTTCCTCTCTTTATCCTCCAGCTCTCTTCTGTGGACAAACCCTCCAGCTGTGACTTGTTGTCTCTTCTGGTGCTTGTCAGTGTGGGTCCGCTATTGATCTGATATTTGGTGATGTTCCAGCTGGGAATCCATCCAGCACTTCTCTGCTTATTTTGTTTTTGGAGATCAATCATGTTTCTGGCCAACCTTGAGAAGTACATGCTGGGCTTGTTGGTTCCAGAGGGGCAGAGTTGTTTCCTCCCTACTCTCAACCTTTTTGATTTCTTGCATGCATCCAGGTTGAGGTAGTAGGTTGTATGGTTTAGAATTATACCAAGGGAGATAACTGTACAACCTCCTAGCTTTCCTTGGGTCTTGCACAAAGCAGCGGGCATGGTGGAAAATCAACAATCCTTCGGCAGTGTTTTGCTATGCAATGCTGGAAAGCCACAGGTAAGGTTTATTTTGTGAATTTTTTTAAAGCCTATGTAGGGTTTGCTTCGACAAGGTCTCCATCCCACCATACAAAGACTAATTACGGCACTGTAAACAATAAACAACCAGGAGATTGCATGCTGTCAAAATTTCTTGTTGGAAAAATCCTGTAAATTTCCGTGCCATTAAAACAAGAGAGAAAGTTCTTGTTCTCAAGACACCAGAGGGGGAAAAAAGATAAGATGTATCACAGTAACATTACTGAAAATAACCCTCCAACTTTATATCTTTAAATATATAAAATGTCTTGAGAAAGGAAAGCTTTATTTGAGCTCGCTGCATTTGGGTTTCACATTTCTTGGATTGATTAAAAGAGCTGCAAGCAGAACTAAGTGGTCAGCAAATCTTTCCCAGGACAGCGCTACCTCAGGTCTGCAGATGAGAGTTGTTTGTTGGAATATCTCTGTAGTAAAACAAGGAAATCAATACCCTTTGTTTAATCATTGCAATCTTCGTCTGTTGCCTGCAGTACCTGATAACCTGAGGTTAAGATCATATAGGTGAGCCTAGAGGGGAAACAGGAAGTGACCCATAATGGAGATACAGGAAATAAACTGGCAGGATTCCAGAGGAAATGGCAACATGTCACAATCTCCTCCCCATCCCTCAGGACATCTTGTTTCATGAAGTTATATATGCAAGTCTTACATACCCACACACACACGGCTGCCAAAATGAAATAGTCGAGAAGAAGCTTGAACATTTGATTCAGAGATAAATAGTACTTCAGTCTGGTATGTGATGGGACACCAAACACTCTTTCCAACATGGTGCTGAGGTATTGGCACCCAACTTTGGGTACCTCATACTTCAACGCACCCACCCTTTAAAAGAAGACATCCTTTCTGTTGCTGCTGTTGATTGTATCACATGCAAATAATGCAGCATAACTTAAGAAATCCTCTGCTAGGTCACAATAACTTTTCAAGGTGTCTCTTGCAAAGCCGAGTGTGTTATCTTTCCTTGGCGTAGGAAATTCAGCAGTCCAGTCATGCCTGTTTCCCTTCACTTAGAGCTTGGCCAGCTTAAAAGCTATATAATCAATAGAGCACCTTGACCATCTATTGACAATTTTGATTGTGGCCAGCCTGGAAATTTTTTTGGAGCTGCTACGTCTTGCTTTACTGTGATGGGTTTTGATTTGTTTTGTGTGTGTGTATGCGTAGAGTTGCAATATTATCTGGTTCATGTTACTTGCATATTATGTAAATTATTCTAATTATGCAAATTCAGCACATTAATTTTTGCATTTTTTTCATCCACTGTTTTGACTTTCATGCCATTTTTTGCTTTAACAAGTGATCTGAGAGAGTCAATACAACAGAGTAATGTTTAAGTGCTGGATTTGGAACAGGAAGACCCAAGTTCAAGTCTGCTGGGTCATGGAATATAACGTGTGACTATGAGCCATTGCTACGTCTCAGCAAACTACCTTACAAGGTTGCTGTGGGGATTAGCAGGGAGAGGAAAACTATGAAGAGCAGAAAAGCCATTCCTAGCACTATCAAGGAGTCCAGTATTTTATCCCCACAGTAGCCATTCAGATTCTCTCTTTAAAAAAAGGCAAGTTAGAGCACAATAGCCCTCTTGCATTCTGGTTCAATTGGTTTCCAGAAGCATGGAGTTGCCAAGGCTCATTCACACCGTGCAATTATAGCACTATTATTCCATTTTAATTGCCACAGTTCTGTCCTATTGAATCCTGTGGTTGGCTGTTTGTTGGAGGGGCATTTAGAATTATCAGTGAGAACTGTCCAATGCTTCCCTAAACTACAAACTCCAGGTTTCCTTAGGATGTAGCTGTGGCAGTTAAAATGGAATAATATTGCTAGAGATGCATAGTATGAATGGCCCTTCAGAATCTGGAGTTGGCCTATCATCATTGTGACATTCGTGCAAATTCCTCCAGAAGTATGTCATTTTGAAACCCACCTGATGCACCCTACAACAGATTCAGAGTTATATTTTATTTTAAAAATAAGCCCATAGACTGTCAGTGTAGGTTGCTGGAAATCACTAAGTCTGCAGTGAAGACCTAGGGCGAAAAGAATATTAAAAATAATTGGAAAATGGGCAAAACTCATGATTTTGTATGTGTTGAGGAACCATGATTAGAAAAATCCTCGACCAACAGGATCCTTTGCAATTTGAAACTTATTCTGCACAAAACTCGCATGTTGTTTTGGGAAGAAAACAACAACTCTTGTACAGAAAATGATACTTTTATTCCTAAATGTTATTTCCTGTGCAGAATAAAAGGTGATTTCTTTACAGAAAATACCATATTCAGTGCAAAACAACTACATGCAAATTTTGCACAAAAGAAACTACAAATAGTCTTTAAAAACTGTGTGGTTTTCAAAGACTTTCTCACAGTGGGAAGAATAGCTAAAATTACTTGTTCTTCTTTCAGGAAAAAACTTAGTGAAGGATCACATCCCTGTGAAGACTTCTCACTCAGGCCATTTCTGCACTGGGCTGTTATAGTGCTATTATTTCATTTTCAACATCCTATGGAATGTTGAGGCCCTTCCCTAAACTGCAAACCCCAGGATTCCTTAGGACATTGAAAGTGGAATAATAGCACTATAAGAGTCTAGTGCCGAAATAGCCTCATTTACACCTTCAGAGGGGGCATATATATTTTAAAAACCACCATCCCTTAAACATGGCAGCTTCATTGTATTGATGTTGGCTCTGAAATACATATTTTATGTATGTCTGTAATGTTTGGGTAGACATTAATAGGAACCGAACTTAAAACATGTATATAAGCACTTCTGAGCTTTATTGAAACAGAGAAGAGATTCTCAGGTAGAAAACTTCCACTAACCTGGGAGATCTGTGCCATCTGAGCATCCTGGTTTTTCTGCATTGTTGTATTTTTTGATCATGGGAGTGATTGGCTTTTATTTTCTTTGCAGATATCTTCCTATATCTAATGCTGGTAACAAGAAACCCAAGTTAATATTATTTTTTGGTCTGTTTGTTTTCTTTGTTTATCTCTAGCGAATGGTGAACATCCTTTAATTTTGTTCAGCTAAGCAGATAATGGAAGCTGTAGGAAAAATGCCCAGTTCATCATGATTTACTAAATAGAGTCCATGAGTGTTTCAAGAATGCAACTGTGATTAGTAATTCAAGGTAGCCATTTGGTTGTTCCAGAAAAGAGCATTCCTAATAAGAATATTGGACTGTTGATTAATTACAGCATTCCTAATACGTCCTCATGTGCCCTTCTATCATATGTCTTCCATATGTCCTTCTGTCGTATGTTTTCCATATGTCTCCTCAGTAATTAGTCTTCTATCATATGGCTTCCATCACCATTAATTAGACTTCCCGAAGAATGTGGCAACGTTACAAACATGGACCTTTTGCAGTGGGCATGGGAACAACCAATCCTTACCTTTCAACCCTCAGGGGAAGAAACAAAAAGAGGAGAAAAAAGGTAAAAACAAGATGGATTTTCAAAGCTGTTTCACACTTTGGACAGTACTAGGATTTTTATTTATTTATTTTAAATTATTTTAATACATCCATTTGTCTTTCCAGAATTGCAGGATAATATTTTTTAACTGAATTTTCTAATGTCTGCTACAACTTAAAGAATAAGGGAAGCTCTCTATGTTATTTTCAAGTATTGCACCCAACATCAATATAGCATAGAAAGCATAAAGCAAACTAAATTAAATGTAGAAATGCATTGCCCTCACAGCTGAATTTCTGGTCTACTGCAAAAGCAAAAAGTGGATCTGATCAAAGAAATAAAAACCTAGTGCCAGAACTAGGGTTGCCAGGTAAAATAAAGGACAGGGCTCCTATACCTTTAGCACTTATGTAAAAAAGAAAACTGTAGAAGGCGTTGCTTGCATGAGAATTGTTAAGGGTTGAGATCTCTTGTTTCTCCATGGCTTTGTCCTGAAGGTGAGGAGATGTGGGAACATCCTTGTATAGATTTATTGGTTTTAGATTTTCTCGGTGGAAGTTTGATTAGGAATTCTTAATCTTAATATCTAACTTTTTGAAAGAAAAAGGAATTTTGATCACTCTCTTGAACAAATTTTGGAAATTTTCGCTCATTGATAAAAGTGGGAGTAAAGAGAACATTGCAGTCTGAAGTATGCCTGTTTGAAAGTTAACTAGAACTCAAAGCAGTGGATTCAAATTACAAGAAAGAAGATTCCACCTAAACATTAGGAAGATCTTCTTGGTTGTAAGACCTGTTCCTTCTTTGAAAGTCTTTAAAGATGGACATCTTTTAGGAGTGTTTTGGTTGTGTATTCCTACATGGCAGGTGATTGGACTAGATGGCAGCTATATTATGAATCTAACTGGTCCCAAATCAATAGGGCTTGGCTCAGTGAGAATAGGTTTAGAATGCACATGTTAATATGAAACTTACTATTATTCATCTTTTTGGAGAACTCTATAGTGTAGCACAATTTTTTTCCCTTTCTCCAAAAACAGGTCTGCCCCTTCTACATCTCCTCTCCCCATTATTTATTTTGCTGTCTGTAAGCATTACAGCCTAAATCTTCCAGCATTGCTCACTGCTTAAACCCATTAAAGTTTGCACCTCTACAATTCACTTAAAAATGTGCCTCTGTGTCTGTTGCAAATTTTGTATTACTTTCTTTGGGCAGATAATTCACTGCAAATGCTAACAGCAGCCTTCCCCTCTTTGATTTGTGTTTTTTGTTTCTCTCATTGGATGTTAAGGATTGTAACTTCCAGAATCTGTTTCCTCGTCTGTGGGGAAGCCTGCAAGATGCTGAATGGGTTTATTTTTGTCAAAGATATAAAAAGCCGTTGGAGTGCTTCTACTGAAGTGACAGGTAGTTTTTCATAAAATGCGTGTGCCCACGTACAAAGAGATGCACACCCCACATCCCTACCATGATACACAGCCCTTCTAGTGAGTTGTGATGATGCGTATCACAGCCTCTCACTTGGGGTTTTGTGGCACAATGGGGTTCCATAACACTATGATGCCCATTGTGCAAAAGGACCCATTTTACAACAGGCTCTTATGGATTAGCCCCAAAGATGTAGCCACATCTCTGCTCCCCTCCTGAGAATATGGGCACTGCATCCTTGCAATGTACTTTATATGCTTGTAAGTCAGGTTGTGATATCATAAATATCTAACAAGATGCCAACTGTTACTTTTGAGGGTTATGACACCTAGAATCAGGGACTCAAAATCTGAGATTCTGGCAATTATCAACCCCCCCTCCCCAAAACAATTTTGTCAAGGTCTGTGCATCCTTCCCCCCTCATCCACATACACAGTTTTTCAATATATTTCTTTTCAGGCAGGACAGAGAACATGTTTTTTCAGTCATTGTCCTTTCAGCCTTCATCAAGACTTGATAAAGACTTCAAAACTTATTGTTGGAGGTGGAAAACATCTACAGCTCCAAGGGTTTCATTATGTTTTTCACAATGTTTTAGCTCAGAGTCACAATGGAATAGTTTTCAATTAACAACAGTGCTTCAGTGACAGGCTTGACATTAACTATCATAGCTGTTGGGAGAGAATGGACCATTTTCTTTAAAAAATGACATGGAACTGAACCAGATTCTTCCAGCCAAACTATCTGGCTGGAGAGAGATTCTTGACTGGCATTATTTGGGTCTCACCAACTGACAGAACAAAAGCTGCTAAAAATGACTTAGGGACATGGATGAGGTGCCACATGGTTGTCAAAAACTCTCTCAATGATGGATAACCTACTCCTTTTCGGATTTATTTCTTTTAAAGGGTCAAGTGATCTCATTAAGGTTTTGAGAATCCCTGGTTTCCTTCTGAGAAAAGTTTGGCTTTTTCTCTTTGAATGAACTGAAAGAAATACTCAAATATAGCTTCATTATGGACTGGCATCTTGTTCTCACTTTCTCTTTCAGTTTCTCCTTCTGCAAGAGCTTCTTTTCATAAAATTGAGAGTCTTACCTCAAGTGACTCTGCTCTGGTTTTCACACCTTGGAAATGTTAGGAGTTTCTTTTGGACTACTGAATCCCAATCAGCATGGTTGGTGGCCATGCTGGCTGGGAGATGCTGGGTGTTGTAGTTCCATAAGGAACAATTTTCCAAGTTCCATCCCCAGTTGAGACAAATGATCTTTCATCTGTGGCATACCAAGGGTTCACAGATCTTAGGGTTTGTCCCCCAGTCTCAGATCTTGGACAGTCTCTTCTCAGGTCCACAGGGTGATGGAGAAGAACTTCAGACTGAGAGTTTTGTAGGTTTTGCAGTTCTGGCTGAGAATTCGAAATACTCCTCTGTAAACTGCCATCCGAGGGCTCCGTAAGAGGTTGTCATGGCAGTTAAAGTGGAATCAAAGCATTACAAATGTGTAGTGTGAAAGGCCCCAGTTTGTACCTGTATGCAGGGCTTAGCTTCTTTATGTGCATGTTACTAAACTTGAGGTATGTTCTCTATTGCTCTATTTTCTGCGTTGTATAAATGGCTAGCCTTCCTTCCTTGTCCCTTTAGGAATTCCTGTCCCTTTCTCTATCACTGTAGTTGTAAGCCTTCAAGACATTTCTGACTTATGGTGACCCTAAGGTGAACCTATCAGGGGTTTTTCTGGGGCTGAGAGTGTTGATGCACCCATGGTCAGCAGATGGGTTTCCATGGCTATGGCCCTTTTCGCATGCAGTTCCTGTAGTGCAAGGGCCCCTTGAGCATCGCATAAATGAGAGCGTCGGTCCGTACGATGCACTCCCATTCACAAGACGCTCACGAGCCTAAAGCGGGGCGAGCGCACATTTTTATTTTTGGCTCTAAGCCAAAAATACTGCACAGTCGCGCAATGCTCTCGGGGCCCTCGCGCACTTACCTGCACTGTGGTACATCGGACGAGCAGGCCGGCCGCGCTTCCTGCCTCAGCGCTACCATGCAATTCCCAGGTTGCGCTGCGGTAGGAAGGGGCGGGGCACTTGCACGACAGCCGTGCGACCAGGAAGCGAGTTGCGGGACAAAGCAGCAGGAAAATGGCAGCGTTCCTGCTGAGGCTTTTTGTGCGAGACACCGACCCCAGCCGTGCAAACGGGTAATGTGCGAAAAGGGCCCCAGTGGGGAACTGAACCCTGGTCTCCAAGTCTGTAGTCCAGTGTTCAGACCACTACCCCACACTGGCTCTTTTCTCTCTCATGCCCCAGTTTAAGTGTTTCGGCTTTGGGAAAGATTGTTTTGGATTGTACAATAACTTGTGTTCTGTCAGTCAATCCTGTACCATCTTCATCTAGTTAATCCTCTGGAGGCATGTATGGGGTGTGTGAGTGGTCTGTTTCATTTTACGTTTATTAATCCAGAGACCCTTCTCCTTTCTTAGTTTCTGCCAACCCCAGGCATGTAGGTATGGGAGAGCAAAATAAAGGCATTTCCTCCCCCTATGAATTCTGGTCATCCATTTTTTTTTCTTCAGATTTCTAGCACTGCAAGGAGTGGGATATCTGAAAATCAGTAATCCTAAAACTCTTATATAAGCACTGTTCACATTCTCTTGCTCATCTGCCTACCCTTTTGCTTTGGATGCCTAAGGTGTATTTCTGAATGCTCAGCTTTACTTCAATATTAGCAATTTGGGGACTGAAGGAACGCTTCATTTAGGGGGAAAGTTCTCATGGGGAAGGTCAATGCTCTCATCCTGCCCCCCCCCCATAACTACACCTCTTCAAGATCTCCCCTGTTGCCATTAAATGACCAAACACAAAATCTACTGCGGTCAATTGAAGTCCTTGAATAGCCTTCAAGAAGCTTCATGGAGCCCCTTAAGTTAGTTCATAGTAATACAAGTTCAGAGAAATACAATTCTGTCAGTAATGATAAAACACAGAAGAATGTTGAGAGAGAATTGAAGTTATGCCATAGTCATGTGTATTTTTTTTTTAAATGTCTTAATCAAAACCTATTAATGAAAAGGATTTCCACTCAAAAGGTCTGGGACTCAATCCTTTTATGTCATTTCATTGAGTGGAATTGTCCCAAAGCTGTTTTTAAAATGTGTGTGTATATATGTGTGTCTACTCACACAAAAAATATTTAAAGAGTTTGGTTGGGATGAATTTTAGTCTCTCATTACTCTGACAGAAATAACATCTGTGGCATCAGTGGGCACACACATTTTTCAATAAATGGTTTATGTGGTCCAACAAACACCACAACTTCTCTTTCCATGCTTCACTTTCCCTTCACAAAAGAAAGAGAGGGGAGGGAAACTGGAGTTTCCAAGGCCAAAGTTTGCCAAAGGCCTGGCTAGATCTTCCTCCTAGAGAGGTGGATTGTGGTTCTGTTCTCACACCAGGACAAACAGAGAGAGGAGTATTGTGTTTGACCTTCGGATGTCCTCCTCGGAGAGAATTGGCTCAAAAGTGACTGGGGTTGGGGGAACTATATATTTCTATAATAAGCTAAGAAGGATGGTTTTCAGTTTGGAAAACTCTGGTGCTAGCTTCAGTAAGAAGATCAACCATGGCAGAACAATTTTCCTGAAATAAAAGAATGCTGACTCCACCATTCTGAATTTTGCTCATATTTCCCATTCTTTCCCTGTCTTTTGCCTTACCTCACTAACTCCCATTCCCCTCAAGTCTCTTGCTTTCACAAATGAGGTCACTCTTATTTTTCTCAGTGCTTCCATTGCCATGAAGTTCATATCTGGACATGTATAGGTCGTTAAGTTCCTCTTCAAAATCCACCTTTTTATGCAATGTCTTTTGCTTAACCTCTCACTCTTCATAATCTGAAGACTTGAATCTGTGGTCACATTATCTTTTCAGATTTCTCCCCTTCTTCTCATAGAACTGTATCCAGAGTGACTTATATTTTGAGTAGGCCCATTGAAATCACAAGACCCATTGAAACTGATGGGTCTGATTCAAGGAGAAAGGTAGGATATAAATTGACTAACTGACTGGCTGAAATTAGTTGGTTTTTGATAGTTAGCTATGTGTTCATTGAATGTATAACCTGCCTTTATCCTAAGATGGGATTCAAGGCAGCTAAAAGTTATAAAGTATATAACTATCTAAGACTAAAGGCATTTCTGCCCTACGCTGTGATGGTGGTATTATTCCACTTTCAACATCCTGTGGAATTCTGGGGGTTGTAGTTTATTGCAGCCAAAGAGCTCTCTGGCTGAGAGTTGTAAATATCCCTCTTTAAACTGCAAACACCAGGATTCCACAGGATAAGTAGAGTAATACCACTATATCAGTGTAGTGCGGAAATGGCCTTAATGTAGATCTACAGCAGAGTTTTCTGTGAAACTAGTGGAAGAGATGGAGGAGACTGGAAGTTGGGCTGTTTTCAATGGGGTAGTGGGCAGTATTTGTGTGAATACAACACAAATATTGCCAGGTAACAAGTGTCTCATTTGTTTTGTCAGGCTGTGCATTGGAACGTGAAGTAGAACAAGACAGAAAATATTCACTTCTCATTGAAATTCTCTCTAACCTCTAACCTGAGCCTAGTTTCTTCCAAGTAGAAGAAAGGAATTTCAGAATCCTGCAAAGATTGTCTTGTGGCTCACCAACATCTATGAATCTGTGGGGTCCAAACCCTTTGAAATCTAGTTCTCCTTTCTTTCCCATTTCTCCTGTGCATATCTGCACCTACAGGTACCTTGTGTAATTTTCCATATTATTTGGTTATCCCCAGTCAAAAACCCAACTCAGCTACAAACCTCCTGCAATGGCTTTCATTAGCTTCAATCTCTCCATCTTTCTTTTTTCTATCATATGGGAGTGACAGCAACAGCAACTAAGGGAGCTGTGAAGGACCTTATTAGACTATTACAGATGTTTCTGAACTACAACTCTCTTCATTCCTGACCACTGCCCTTGATGGTTGGACTGATGGAAGTTGGAGTCCACCATCTGGAGGCCCACAGCTTTCATACCTCTGAATTAAGGAATGCTCAGAAAATATTTGTGAAATATCTTGAGGCCTTAGAGAAAGCCCTGTATTGGGATGGTTCTGAAAAACCCCTTCTCTAATTTTCCCTAATGGTACTTGAATCCCAAATAAACCAATTTTGCTTCCAAAGCCAAAATTTGTTCTTCCTGGGGTTTGAGGATTAAATTCTCAGTTTTAGATAAATGGTCCACTCTGGCCAAGAAGCTGCGGTTGAGCATTTCATGAGAGTTCTGTACTCAGAATTCTATTACAGTTCCCTTTCTTCACCTCCAGAGCTCACAGTTGCATTGCAATAGTCCCTCATGGCCATTCCATGGCTGTTGGGGAGTGAGAGAGGGGAAAACTGGAGAAGCATCTGACTAGGTCCGCCCAGCCAGATGCTGACTGGGGACATCTCCTGCCAAATTTTGTGGGGGTCCTCAGAAGGTCCCAGAGGCTATCATTGGTCTACATCTTGCTGTGGGGATATAGCTAGGTGCTTCTCTGATTCCCTCCATTAGCTATGGAATGACTAGGATGGGCTATTGTAGTGCAACGGTGAGTCTTGGGTGAACACCTTGGACGTTGCAGTGGGAGGAAGAGAATACCAACCTCTGCAATGTCAAGACAAAATATATATGCAAGCAAAAGGTGGACTTATGCTTGTGTTTGTCACTAATAGGATGCTGGCCACAAAGTATTCAGCTTTCAGTTCGTTGAGGTTATTCTTGTCTTCCAATCCTTCACCCACTGTCTCCAAACAAAGCACACAAGCATGTGGAGGAAACACTGCAAAAAAAGAAGTGTTAGCAATTCTGAGGCAGGCTGCAGTACTTTGCTTAATGAATAAGAGGACTTGTGTGTATTAGTGAAGTGCTACATAAAAATCAGATCAAAATTACTCTTGTCCAGTGTTTTATTATAGTGCACATGTTTATCGGTAGCATATATGTTGGGGAACAGAAGCTACAAATGAACTGCAAGGTGTGGCCAACTCCCCATACTCCAATCCCACTGTTTATTTTAGAAATTGTCTTGGTGGGACTCAGAGAAGGGGGCGAGCAGTAATAAAGGAAGGGAGCCCACTCATCTTTGGTGCTATGTAAATAGTGCGTTGTTTCATTCTATGTGCTGTTGTTACCAGCATTCCACAAACATCCTTGTCCCCATGCATCACAGTGACAGGCATTTTGCTGATAAGATTGAGATAAGGTATACAGCAGTCTCTCCCAAGCTGGCATCCTCTGCATGGGTTGGGCTGCAGGTCCCATTATCCCTAATCAGGGTGCTGGCACAGAATGATGGGGCTTGTAGTCCAGTACACCTAGAGGGCTCCAAGTTCAGCATCCTATTGGAGGTTGGACTGGATGGCCCATGTGTTCTCTTCCAACTCTACATTTCTATGATTCTATGAAGTTGTGAAGAGCCATTAGACAGGAACACAGACAAAAAGCAAAAGAAATCAGGCAGGGATGTGGGGTGAAAAAAATATCCCAGTCTCAACATCATCTTGTTTCTTCAAGCCTCTTCTGCTGTTTCTTCCTTTTCTTGTTTCAAGCAGAGTTGCAAGACTTCGGAAGCTGGGAGTTTGCCTGGAAGTAAGTGTACATTTTGGGACATATATTTACTAATGTGCTATTATTGTGTGCCTTCAAATTTGTTTTCCACTTATGACTACCTTATGACGATCCGTGGGGTTTTCTTGGCGAGATTTGTTGGGGTGTGTGTTGTCTTTGCCTTCCTTTGAGGTTAAGAGTGTGTGAGTTGCACAAGGTCACTCCATGGGTTTCCATGGCAAAGGGGAGGATTCAAACCCTGTTTTCCAGAGTCCTAGTCCAACCACCACACCACACTGACTTTTCTATATAGTTACTATTTAACACATTTTCCCCGCTGACCAATGCATATTTCCATGCGTTTTTTCAAAGACAGAAACTATGAGTTGTTTGCATAGAGTGGAAAGGAGAAAGAAAAGTAGCTACCTCTTGCACTTTCTTCTCAATGATGGGAAACCAAAAGGTCCATGCACACTTTTGCTAATAGTCTCGCAGGCCACAAATTGGTAACATTTGTTAAAAATTCCATTAATGTTTTCCATCCCTAAAGGCAGAATAGAACAAAACAGATGAGTTTCCAAAGGTTTGCATGCAACCTGTGGGAATTTTGACTGAGGGTGTCAGTGTTTTCATACCTATATTCCAAATGGCTTTTGATCACATCCGTGTCTCCCCAGTTTCAAAAGGAGGTTGCTTTTCAGTATTATTTACCGAGGGGAGAGGGACCGTTCTTCAAGAAACACACATGTGCAACCCTTGCCCCTTTTGGCATGCAGAGCCAGTCATGTGGTTCTCTGGATCCTACCTATTACTGGCTACTATACTAGTGAGGGCAATGAATGCAGTTTGGGTTCTGGTCTGAATTTGAATGGATCTATCTAAGGTATCAAATCCACCCACTCCCCCATTGGTTTAGCACCTTGTGGCTATCTCCCTTAAAGTTTGTGGACTGGATTCATTGCTCCACCAACACAGAAAGCACGAGCTATTACTCATTCCAGCAAAGGTAAAGGGACCTTTGGCTTATCTAACATGGCACAGTTTCCCTCTTCTTTTGTTGTCATTTTGTGCCTTCAAGTCACTTCCATCTTATGGTGACTTTAAGGCATCCTGGGGTTTTCTGAGATGTGACACACCCGAGATCACTGATTGGTTTTTCAAGTCTGAGCACAGAATTGAAATCTAGTCTCCAGGGGTGTCGCTCAACACTCAGACTGCTATACCATGCTGGCTTTTTCTTGAGTTCCACCATTCTTCCTTCCGATAGCTTTGACCCGAGAGATTCTCCACAGCCCTACATTAAAAGTGGAACAGTTGTCAAGCTCTTTATAAATAACATGCATGTAAATAAACTTTCCAAGGGCTCTGTTTGAAGTGGTCACAGTCAGGCTGTTGTGACAAAAGTCACCGGGCGCCTCCTGCTCGAAGTATTCTCCGAATATTCCATATTTTTCCTGGAACTGTCAAGCTTCATCTGCCAAATGGTCTTGGCAGAGTTCCGAAATGCCTGGCCAACTTTGAGGTAACCACGGAGACTTGGTGGGTTTATGTAACCTCCGTTTCCAATCCCATGCATTACATGCTAAGCATATAGATTTACTGAAATAATCTTGCCACACGGCGGAGTAAATGATCACACTTAGTTTCCCTTTATTTTACCAAGCAAGGAGAGAAGCTCTTTTGAATTCTCAGAAAGGGTCAGCCTCCCTTTTGTGAAATAGTGAGTCATGATGACTGAAAAGTTAAGTCAAAATAAGCTCTTGGGGAGGGGGGCTGATTCCTAGAAAGCATGTTTAGGATTACAGCTATAGCAAGCATGCCAGTCTGAGGACGGGAATGGGGGGAGGAGAACAGCTTTTGGAATATGATCTATATTCAGACTACCCAAGAAGCCATCTCTGTTTTTTGGCTCCAAGACATTGCTGGCTTAAGCAATGGCTGGCCAGAGGAAAATTTATGTTAGAGGGTACTCCAGGGTTATCTTGAGTCCTAATCCTGGGAGAAACTTTTTGGCCTTTAGTCTGTATTTTGGGAGAAAGGCAGGATGTAAATAAATACAGTCAGCCATCCATATTCATGGATTCTGTATCCGTGGATTCAATCAAACACAGCTCAAAGATATTTTTTAAAAATCCAAAAAGCAAACTTTGATTTTTGCCACTTTATATCATGACCGCCACTGTACTACATCAATGCCCATAATGGGGCTTGAGCATCCACAAATTTTGGTGTCCGTGGGGAATCCTGGAACCAAACTGTAGCAGATACTGGGGGCTCACAGTATCACCATCACCACCACCATCTTGCTGCAGGGACCCTCAAACACATAGGGCCTTTCTGCACTACACTGTTACAGTGCTATAATTCCATTTTCAACATCCAGTGGGATTCTGGGGTTTGTAGTTTCCTGAAGGCAAAGACAGTTCTCTGGCTGAGAATTCTAAATGCCCCTCCCTAAACTGCAAACCCCAGGATTCCATAGGACATCAAAAGTGGAATAATAGCAGTTTAACAGCATAGTGCAGAAATGCCCTTAGACCTTGTGCAGAAGTGACCCTTTTCTTAATGGGGACTGAAGAGAGGAACAAAACCTTTCCTCTGGAAAGTTATTTGTTGTTTTCTTGTTCCCACGTAAAACATTTCTATTTTGCCCTATATTGCAAGATTCCAGAGCAGTGTGTAGATAAAATCACTTTACAACAATGGAGGCCAATTTAAATAATTTAAAACACTAAGGTTGTGAGATGAAATAGGTTCTGGCTAAGGATTTGAGAGAGTCTAGTTTAAAATCCAGTTGTAAATGTTGGTAGACATTTAATTAATAATATGTGGTCAATATCCAGGTAGAAAATATGAAAGGACTGAAATCAAAAGGCTACTGTGTTGCTATCTGAAATGAAATCTCTTACTGATATGAGACAGACTGAGAAGACCGGCTTGCATAGAATTGTACTGCGTCCATCTCAGTCTGAGACATCCCAAATATTATGTTCTTATTTGTATGTATTCCATTCCTTGGCTTGTCAAATTGCAGGTGCTGAATTGCCCCCCATAAAAGGGCCATTTAGGAAGATTTTGCAATTTGAAATTGTTTAGCTGAACCTCTGGATGTGATCTGTTCCCGACTATAATATCATAATGATTCAGAAACTGAGATGGGCATTGGGCGGCTGGGGTGAAACATTCCTCCTATCCTGTTGCTATTTGTGGCATTGCTGGGGAGGGAAAACAACATATATCTAGGGCACCAAGTAACAGGGTGAAATACATATTCCTGGCCACTTGAAGCCTGGTAGAACTTTGCCTCTTCATCTCATTTTGTACTCTTGTGTGATAGAATGAGGAGCTGAAGGCCTAGTGCATGTGCTATTTATATGATACAAACATGAAGCAAAGGAGATTCGGGTAACAATTCTTTTGTACCATACTCTCCAACTGCCCTGGTTTGGCAAGGACAGTCCTGATTAATCCTCTGTCACTCTGCTTCTTTTTTTTTTTTTTTGACTTCTTTGAACATGTCCCAGTTTCTTTCTGCTCCTCCTACCCTTTCCCTTTGTCCTCAACTTACTTCCATTGCTGCAGCGTGCAAAAGTGGTTTACACTCAATAACCTCTGCAGAAGGGAGAGGAGGAGAAAGATCTTGCCTTTTCCAGGGGGACCAGGGAAAAGCAAACAGCTGCAGCCTGTTCTAGATTGTGTGTTCTCCCTTTCTAACAACTTTTGCCATTTGACCACACTCTGATGTTGCTTGTCCACACATGGCCCATTTTTCATCTGTAAAATGTTGGAAGGTATGCCATACTGCTCTGTACTGAAGTTGAAAAGTGACCATCTGGAATGGTTACCAATACAGGCAGAATGGAAATGGCAGCTAGTTGTGGTCAGGCGAGGGCCATTTCCACCCTACACTATTATTTGACTTCCAACATCCTATGGAATCCTGGGCTTTGCAGCTTAGGGAGGCACCTTTAGAATTCTCAGCCAGAGAGTTCTTTGGCCTCAGGAAACTACAAACCCCAGAATTCCACAGGAGGTTGAAAGTGGAATAATAGCACTATCACAGTGTAGGATAGAAATGGGCTAAGAGAAAAGGCCTCGCTCACTCACCTTCCTCTGGGATACAGTCAGGTGCAACGGCCTCTGATGGGAAAGTTCTGCTTACGGAGGATTCCAGTGTCAGTGGAGTCAAACTGAACTAATGGAAGGGCTCTCGGCCTCATCTTTCTTTGCCTGATGCACTCAGGTGAGATGGCCAGGTTTAAGCCTTCCTTTTAAGCATCTATCTGCCTCCCATCCACCCTCTCTCTTTCTTACCCTCCCTTCAGATTGGTCCATGCAATCCAGGCAGCAAATTCACGTTTGCTTTTTTGTCTTCAATATTTATATGCTTCTTTTCCAAGTGTGCCAAACTTTCCCAAGTGGTTTACAAAATTTGGAATATCGCAGCCTCAGGAAGGATTAATGCATGATAACAAATGATGGTAGCAGAGAAGGCCTTTGGAAGGAAAGACCAACCCATCAGGACAGACGAAGTATCTCAAAGGGACTGGAGGATTTTGAACTAAAACAAAAGCTCTTCATGTGATGCTGGCAAGGTAGCAATGATCATGCCGGGTGAGTTTCCTCATTCTGTCTCAATCCAGTCCACTTGGGGTGTTCCAAAAGCAGTGGTGGTGTAAAATTCCCAAATAGCCAATGCAAGGGACCAAGGTGGCATGGGGAGGACAGGGGTTTACAAAGTTCAACCATCAAGAACTGACTCTCAATGTTTGTTTCCCCTACTCAAGAAGAACCATATGGCTTCTATTCAGAATTTGGAAATAATTTGTTACGAATCTGTTTGTTACACCTTGTTCTTGAAGAAAATTCAAGAACAATTTCAAAGTTCCTTATTTTAATAATTAAATGTCAATATCATCATTTTCTTGGAAATCATTGATTTTTTTTCTGTTAATTCAATACGTGACTAGACCTTTTTAATCATTTTAAAGGATTATGTTAATTTAATGTGTGACTAGACATTTTTAGTCATTTTAAAGGATTTTCACATTAATTTTATCTTTTTTTCATCATTAACAATTTAATGTTCATCATACTGCTAATGAAAATGTCATCCAAGGGCTGTGTACATTCACTTCTGGGATCCTTAATTCATTCTTTCTAGTGGTTTTCCAAAAAAAAAAACAAAAAAAAAAACAGAAAAGCAGCATGTAGGGCAGATGAAATGCCAGATCTGAACTTTGAACTAAGGGGCCCTTTAACTATCTGTGGGTTCGCATAACTGCCCAGCTTTGCTGGATACTGGCAGCAGAAAAGGGAAGAAAAGTGTGTGCCATAGTTTAAAATGAGGTGAGTATGTGTAACAACAAGCACTGAACGAAGACAGTAGTGAAGAAGTGGGATCCAATACACGCAAATACATCATACAGGCTTGTGGGCTTTGTTTTTCACACTCCTGGGAAATGGGTGAGTCCTGATGGCAGCTGGAGTGCAAGCCCTAGATCATGTTAGAAGTGCCAACAAGAAATCTTCTATATAACAATTGATTTGCTTTGTATTAAGGAGTCTTTAGATGGAACTCTTGTTGAAAGCTATGGCTTGCAAATCATAGTCCAGCCTTCCTCCACTTTCCGGACAGGTTAGGGACCGGAGCACTGTAAGAAAATGGAATTGGTTGAAAAGCTGAACCCGTGTACTGTACTGTAGGAAGCATGAAGAACTTGGAGGCTCACTTGGGACCAGCTGCACACGCTGCTTGCAAAGTGTCTCAGCCAGGATAGTACCCTTTCTCCCCCTTCTCAATTCACTTTGCAAGCAGCGCACATGTGTGAGCAATCCCTAGCAAGCATCCATAGGCAGGAAGTGATGAAAGAGCAGAACCTCTGTCTGTTTAATGGAATCTGTCCTTAATTTGGAAGTGTCAAAAAAGTGAGTTGTCAGATAATAGAGTGTTAAAAGGTGGAGCTTCCTATAATATTTTTTTGGCCTTTTTTAAGATAATGGCAAAATTATGTTAAGATGTGTTATGAAATAGTTGCTGTACAGATATAAACATACACACTTCCAAGACCTATAATAAGATATTTGTTGGTTACAAAACCACCTCTTATTTATGATTTATTTATTTATTTACCTACTTACTTTTATACCCCTCCTTTCTCCTTGCACAGGACTTAAGACAGCTTACAGCCAATTTGAAAAACAGGGTACAGCTAAAAAAAAGTACAAAAATTTAAGAAGACAAACAATTACATTAAAAACATGAAAGTTAAAACAATATAAAACACAAAACATAATAAAAAGATTAAAATGCTGCCCCATTAAAAGTCGTTTCTACCACATGAATTGTAAGCCAAAGGCCTGTCTAATTGAGAAAGTCTTTGCCTGCCAGTGGAGGGAAAGGAGGCCAGGTGAACCTCCCTTGGGAGGGAATTCCACAAGCCGGGAGCAGCCACTGAGAAGGCCCTTTCTGTAAAAGAATTCAGTATCAAGAAAGGATAGGATGACAATACCTAGCTCAGCAGTAGAATTGCTGGGAAATGGTTATATTGGTCAGTGATCTCAACATAAGCCAATAATGTGATGCTGTGGGGAAAAAATGTCACTCCCAAACCTACTAGCAGAAATATTGTACCTTGGATAAGAGAAAATGGAGGGTAAAGTTTGTGCTGCATTTCACTGTGAGCAAAAATGCCACATTGGAGAGAAGCAAACTCAGTACTGAAGGGAAAGGAAAGGGAAAGTCAATGGCTCCATTCCTTTAGGATAGTATATCCATGTTGGGTTTTATGGGAGATATTTCAGGTTTTATGGTAATGGTTTATAGGAACTCTCCAAGGTGCTGAATCCTACTCCCAAAGCAGGTTCAGCACCTTGGATGGCTCCCATAAAACTCAAAGTAGTTCCAGTAAAATCCGCAGGTTTAACTACTGAACACTTTTCAAAATACTTATGGCAACACTTCTATGGAGAGCTGTGCAGAGGTTATCCTCAGATCCCTAATGGAAAGGACACTCTTGTGTTTGGATGAGGGCCCACTCAGAAGATACCTTCCATTTACATTAATTTGTCCTATTTACATCCCCTTATGCAGACCCAGCATGGCCTAAAACATTAAAAAAAATAAAAGATACAGTTAAAACATGATTTATAGTAAAGGTTAAAAAAAACAGTACAATTAAAAACAAGATGAAAACAATATAAAAACATTGAACATGATAAAACAATAAGAGCAACAAACACAATACACAACCTTCATGGTCTCCATAGTGGTGGTGCCTTCCTTGTTCAGCTGCCTCTCCTCCCAAAAAGCCCACTCAAGTAGTTTGTTGACATCAGCTTCTTGCATCTTTGGAGAGCTGATGGAGCCTGAGTAGCCCAACAGGCATACCCACTGGTACTGGTGCCTTCTGTGATCCTCAGACCTCCTGTTTCCACAGACTTGGGCTCATTTGGGAAAGCACTCAGCATTTTAAATTAAAATGGGAGGCAGGTTCCAAGATTCAGCAAAAGCTGCTACTAGAAGGTAAGTCTGAGGCTAGGAAGGACAGAATTAACCTGGGGGAGACAACCAACTGGGGAAAGAACATCCTGAAAACCTGAATTGTCCCCACTGAGAGTGTTCAGGAGGCTGGTGAAAATTTTCCTTTTAATTTTATTTTTTGTGTTATCAAAGCTATTCTGAATCACTTCACCACCACCACCACCACCACCACCACCACCACCTTCATCCTCTGTTTATTTTGCTTATTCATAGCTGTTTTTTAAAAAATCTTATTGATAATGTTTTTATTGCCCATTAAATCTTGTACTTGAATAATTTGTAAGCCACTACAAGAGCTCATTCACAAGCTGGGAGTCAGGGTAGAAGTTTTAGAATAAATAAATATTATGTTTCCTGCCCTATGAATCACTTCCTAGATCCCAATTGGTCCTTGGCAAGCACACCTAACAAATAGCCACTGATGTTGAGAAACGATAAAAGAGCCGTCATGCCTCAAACATCCAGCTTTGGACCGTCTGTGTCAAGAGGCAGGAGTGTGTCTTGGCATGCTTCAAACTATCACATTGACACCACAGCCCCATTGACCACAATGAGGTCATCAGCACGATGTCTGTGCAAGAATCATACCATTCTGCTGACACTTCCTTCCCCTTCATATCTTTGGTAATATTACTACTGTGCACAAGAGACACAATCATCATGTGCTTCTGGTCTGTTGCTGGGACCAAGTGAAACAGGGTGGTTTGAGCATCTTCCGTGACTAAAGACAGGTTGCCCAGCACAAGGAATTCAGGATGGACATTTTCTGGTCCAGAGGTCAGAAAGCTGACTCCACTCTCCAGATGTTTTGGGCTACAACTTTTCAGTAGAACTGTGGAAAGTTACACAGTGGATTACAATTCTCATCATCTTCCAGCCAGTAAGACCAATGAGTTGTAATACAAAACATCTGGAGAACATCTGGTTGTCTTCCCAAAATGGAGAAGTGCTTGATCTCTGCTCATCTGCAGGATGCTTAACATGAACTCTCTTAGCAAGATGCTATGGGCCATATCTTGATCTGAGGTCTCACACTGCCTGTGTTGATTTGCTTACTCTGTCAACAAAGGTCTGATGTCTGCAAGGGTCAAGTAAGCATCACTGTATCATCACAGATGGCATGATAAGAAGCAGTACCACACATGTGGTTCACTTATTTGTTCTCCATCCCCATTTTTGGCGATAGAGTTATACAGACTGGGTCATTTCCTCCAGACTGACCTGTGAAGACATTTCCCTTTTGCAGTTGAACAGAGGGTGCATTAAGGACTTATCTTCACAAATATTGTTGTATGTTTTTTAGAGCTGCATCTAAGACTTATTTTCAATGCCCACTTAAAAAGGGGTTAGATTGTTGTGTTTGGACATGTACATTAAAAATAATATGCAGTAGCCAAATGCAACTTGTTGCCAAATGTTGATGTGGCTGCAGATTTTCTGCCATGGAATGGCCCCTGTGAATCCATTCCTTACTAGCAACTGATTACCATTGTTTTTACAGTGTAGAATAGGCATGAAAAGTATATTTGAAAACATTCAAAAAATGGTAGAAAAACATGTTAAATGTTGAGAAATCCTATGGAGAAGAATCCCTAACTGAGCAGAATCTTCACAGCTCAGAACTTATTCTGTGCAAAATTTGCATATGGTGGCTTTGCACAGGAAACAGTATTTTTCTGCACAGAATATATTTCTATGCAGAAATATTATTCCTTATCCAGAAAAAACTTACTTGGGGACTTATTCTGTACACGATTTGCGCATAGATGATTTGCATAGAAAACAACTGTGGAAAAAGCCACTGGTGAATTTTGTGCACAATAAGTCCCTAATTGTGAATTGTGTTTGAAAACTGCATGATTTTCAAAAACAAACAAACAAACCTTCTATTAGTGGAAAGAAAATGGCTAACTTTACTCATTGCTTCCTTCAAGAAGAAACTTAGTACTTAGAACTGCATCCCTATTATGGAACATTGTTTTTATGTGACACCAACTGGAAGTTTGGAAGCAAGAGTTTCCTAGGACTTGCATCCTGGGAGCTTTGTCCCTTCATAATGTGGCACAAGTGGTACTTCTTAGAGCTGAGAAAGGATGATATTCTCATTGCTTTGTGGCTTCCCTCCTTGGTCTCACCTGCCATATCTTCAGGAAGACCCTGTTATTCCAGCCCTCCTGGATCAAGCTAATTTGCTCATGAGAAAGAACATGTAGGATTGCCTCCCTGCCAGCCTCCATGTGAATGGATTGGCGAATCTGCTCCAGGATTCAGTTTTAATCTTAAAGGAGCTATTCATGCTGTTTGCATTAGCACCTTGGATAGATCCTTTAAAGTTTTGGTCAAAGCCTAGAATGGATTTTCTGCCCCAGAAACACAGAAGCGACCAAAATGGTGAGGGGCCTGGAAGCCATGCCCTATGAGGATAGACTTAGAGAGCTGGGTATGTTTAGTCTGCAGAAGAGAAGGTTAAGAGGGGACATGATAGCCCTGTTTAAATAATTGAAGGGATGCCATGTAGAGGAAGGAGAGGGCTTGTTTTCTGCTTCTCCAGAGACCAGGACAAGGAGCAATGGATTCAAGCTGCAGGAAAGGAGATTCCACCTGAACCTCAGGAAGAACTTCCTGACGGTCAGGGCTGTCCGGCAGTGGAATCTGCTGCCTCGGAGTGTAGTGGAGTCTCCTTTCTTGGAGGTTTTTAAGCAGAGGTTAGATGGCCATCTGTTGGGAGTGCTTTGAGGGTGTTCCTACATGGCAGGGGGTTGGATTGGATGGCCCGTGTGGTCTCTTCCAACTCTACATTTCTATGATTCTAAGCTACCAGTTACCACTGACTGCTTCCAGTTGCAGATTTGAGAAACTATAAAAGAACGGGAGTTTCTCAAATGTGTTTATTTTCGCATATGTGCTCTGGGGTCAGGGAGAACTTGGAATCCCCCATCTCAGACCAGAACAAGCCTTGGGCATGCAGGCCTGTGGTGTTCAAGCCTTTGATGGTCAATGGTGCACCCCAGTGTCCTGTTGTGTTTTGCACATGTCCTGTCTTTTCTGTGAACGTCCAGAGGACTGCACAACATGGGAACAAGGGCACCTGGATGTACACCTGCAAGGAGCATTTTCCAAGCTGTTGTCACAATAAAAGACAAGTGCATTTTAACTTCCCTTTTACCATCCTGCCTGCCTTGAATTAGACCACAGACACATGTGCTACCGATAGCCGGTAAGTTTCCTGCTTTATCACAAATCATTCAGGAAGAGCAACTGTGTTTGTAAAAATGGCCAGCACAAATACACAATAATCTGGGATGTGCTTTTTGTTCACAGTGCCAGACAATCACTACCCACTCGTACTGTACCCTTGGGTACTAAATAATTACCTACTTCGTGTGGTTATCTAGTTCACTAATTACCCACCAAAATTGGGGTCAGGTGTTAACTGCTTGAAATAAGTATCCTCCAAAGATTTCACTAAGCTGCATAAAGAAACAATGCATTTTTAGCAAAAACTTGGAGGAAAAAAAATTAAATGCTTACCCAGTTTCTATTTTTCTGGACCATGTTATACAGAGACATGGAAGATGTGGCTGCACACTTAACACATGGCAATTGTATCTGTCCTAGAGAACATTTGATGGAATCCTAAGCTCTCTCCTTTTCCTCTCCCCAAGGAGATATGTAGACAAATGGGAATCAGATTTCCAGAAACACACGTCATACTCTACCAAGTTCTATGCCATGTGGAAGCTGTGCCATGTAGCCACTTTGGATCTCCCTTTGGGGGACAGGATATAAATCAAATAGACAGATTTGTTATGGATAGATACATCTCCCCTGGTTGTCCATTTTCTTGCTCGATCTTCCCATGTAGTTCTTTGTAATGGTTAGTCATGTGATTTGGATCAGTTGATCCTCCTGTTTAGAACTCCATGCTTACCTTAGACCGGTGCCAAACTGGAGACTTGTAGAGATGAATCAAGAGGATCTTTGCAAGATGTTGCAATTTGTTGAGTTGTTTGTAAGGAAGACACAGGAAGCATTTGGCCAGCATTTGGTCTCTATGGTTTGGAGAGAAGTAGGCTCCAGCGACTTGGATTAGGACTCTTGACTTTAGGTGGGAAGAGGCATCATTAACATAGGACACACACAAAGAGAGGGTGAACTTTCAGGCACCAAAGACCAGGTCAAAGGCATCACACGGTTCTAGATGAACTGACGGCATTTGAAGTCATCTGCTGGAATTTAGGGATTTTTGGATAAACTGCTTCCAGTGTGGTCAGGACAAATTGAAAGCCAAGGTAGCAACACTAGTTCTTGTTGGTTCCTTTAATCTGACAAGTTTGCCAACTGCCAGCACTGGCCACACGTTCCACAAGCAAACCAATTCACAGGTTAATTCACATGACAAGATGCGGAAGTTTCCTCCTCTGCTCAGTTTGGAGTTTCCAAATTCAGCTTTCTAGAAGGATTCTTCCATGGACTAACTCATGATCCCTGAATTTTGCCAAGCTTACACCTTCATGTCCTCCCAAAGCAGACTTAGTTAGAGCCAACAAGTGATGGGCGAGAACTTTGCGTGTTTGATGTTTCAACAACAAAAAACCTTTGATATCCTTTCCCCCTTTTTCTTTTCCAAATTTCTTCAGAATCCCAATGGAAAGAGCTTCATTTTAAAAAAAATTATTTTAAAAAATCAATAGGGGAGAAAGCAATGTTGACAGATTTACCTTGCAATGGAGAGAGCTTCGTCCCCTTGGATCTTAAAAGTCTGATTTTGAATCCTTTTGTATCCAGCTATGCTTGAAGGAAAGAACGTGAAATTTCAAAACTCTGAATGTGGAAGAAACTGAAACTGATGGATTTGTCTGTATCTAGTACCAATTCCTCTTTTGGTCCAACCATTTTGTGTTTATTTAGAGCCAGCATGGCGTAGTGGTTTGAACATTGGACTATGATACTGGAGATCAAATCCCCGTTTGCCTAAGGAAACCCACTGAGTGACCCTGAGCAAGTCGCACTGTCTCAGCCTCAGAGGAATGCAAAGAAACTCCTCTCTGAACAAATCTTGCCAAGAAAATCCCATGATAGTTTCACCTTAGTATCACCATAAGTCAGGAATGACCTGAAGGCATACAACAACAACAACAGGTTTATTAACTTATATTAAATTGATTGATCTCTTTGGCTATTTAGTTGACTGATGTGTTTGCTGCTTGAATAGCTTTATGCTTCTTCTTTTGTAATTTTTTTTTTTTAAAAGAAATACTCTGTATAGGGTTAGGGTTCTCTACATGTGATCCAGGAGATTTTTTGTGGGTAAAGGATGGTTTATCAATCTAAACAAAGGAATAAATAAAAATATTAGAAGGTGTAGTTTGATGAGTAACAATTCTGATCAACAAAGATATGATGCATAGGAGGAATATTTACTCACATTGCTATTAATCCAGAATGATTACTCATATGATCTCTGTGTGGGGCATGGAAAGTTGCATACCATTGATGATGCAGCAGGAAAGGCTCAAATCATTCACTTGCTGCTGGGTTGTACCACTTCAGATTGCTTCCAGGGGAGTGGAATTGTTGTATGGTTCCCTACATTGAAAAGTTAGAGTCAATGCATTATTCAGAAAGTAGGAATGATGACTCATTCAAATGTGTGATCCTATGTTTGCAGCCTGAATGGTACAGACCAAGAACAGGTTTATTTCCCTGGATCTCCTGATCATGTTGCTTGGTTTGATGAAAGACATAAAAACTGGGAAGCATATAGTGGAATCCCCAGAAGAAGCAAGAGATATGTCTCAAGGTTCTCAGAAGGATGTTTCAGAGAAAAGCTTGATGCACTTTGGTCAGTGTGTTCTTTGAGGTCTTCTTCAGAGCACTATATGAAATCATAAAATTACAACACAAGAGCAGAGTAATAATAACACATTGCATAAAAGTATTATTACATATGTATGTTGCCTATAGCTTGCACAAAACTTCACCCTTAATTTCATATGCCCAGTAAAAGATTGAGGACGATGCTTCTCTGCCTATCACCTGTCATTAATTTCTTTCCAATGTGTCAGGGACTGGTACTAAATTGGTGTCCACCAATGGTTTCTTTCTTTCCTGGAAAGTTTCCAGGGACTGGTAGCAAAGAGCTCAGGGACTAGCGGCACTGGCCCAGAAACCACTGGTTTAGGAATTCCTCGTTCATACATAGACTAACAACTATCTAAAGGAAGAACCTGTTTGTGGACCCACTCCGCTTCATCAGATTCACAACATGTTATCCTCAGTTGACACAGATATTACACACGTTTGGTGAGTGCTAAAAACAATGAAGTCAGTGGGAACTGAAAGGTAGCCAATGCAGATAAATTACTTTATAAGTGGTCATCAACAAATGGTAGTTGTGTGGTGATAAAACAGACATCCTTGAGCTGATTCAATACGCATTGACCTCAATCTATTATTCTTGACAATGACCATGGGATGTGCCTGTGTGTGGATTCACCGTTGAATAAGTGACCCAATGTGTTTGCTCTAATAGGGAATAACCATCAGGATTCTGACTATAATCTAGTAAAACATATGTCCTTCCATATGCCACGGGAGCTAGATCTATCTGGAAAGTGTGCATTTGCTGCCCTATATTTATTTTATTTTATTATTTTATTTTTTGCATGCCAACTGGAAGCAGGCTGAGTTGATTCCAAGCAGTAACTTGTCAGACTTTTTTTTTTTTTTGGGTAATCACCAGTTCCTGAATCCAAAGGAGACACCCTGATGACTCAAAGGCCTCTCGAGGGCCCCACCCTCTGCAACCTTGTCTGCAAAGCATTTGGCTCAACCTCCTGGGCCTTGTTCCTCATAGCTCCACCATAGCCTGGGCAAGAGGAATGGTGTTTTGTCACCCAACTTTTCCTTCTCTTATTCACACCCCTCTTTCAGGCTTTCCCAACCTGGTTCGGTCCAGCTGATTTGACCTGCAAGCCCCACTGATGGGGGAAAAGGTGTGCTGTTCCTCTCTGGTGGTTTCAGGTATAGCCTCTTTGGCATCTTCTTGAACATTCAAATAGAGAGGAGATTTCGAGATGCTTCCACTGGCTATAATACTGCATATATGTGATGTTACTGTCATCATAATTTTTTTTAAAAAATCTCACTTAGATCTTTTTGTGTAGTCTCCTTATCATATCACAGCCATACATGGCTCATGGGCCATACTTTACACACCCTTGTTATGTGTGTGTGCACACAATTGAGAGAGGTAGCAAGAAAACAGTGTTATTTGGGGTCTTCTGCCACCCTCTTATGGTGCTCTTCCCAAATCCCAAAGATACATCCTTTTTTTTCTGCTTGCAATTCTCTTCTCCTTTTGTTACTATAACAATGACTTCGCTTTCCTAGCAGGAACCTGCCTAGAGTTTGAGAAATGCAGGAAGCTGCTGATTTTGGAACCGTGCCTCACCTGTTCTTGGCATCTAGGCGCGTACACCTGTGTGTGCAGACATCCCCCCACCCCCAAAGACTATCTGCTTGGCTTTTGCAGCCTAATCATTGTGTAGGCACAACACACTACTCCATAGAATGTCATCTCCCTGGAAGACAACGGAGATTGCTTCCTTGTTGGCCTCTATCGCTGGCTGGCCTGTAACGTTACCTTGTGCTAAATCATTGAGGGATTTAGTGATCAGGGAAGAGTAAGTGCATTGGACAGGCATGACGGAGGCGGGTGGGTGGAGGAATGCTGAGAAAATGAGCAACATGTCTGCATCCATGAGAGTGTGTTGTGTGTGTGTGTGTGTGTGTGTGTGTGTGTGTGTGTGTGCATCTCTTCCTAGAAACCCTGTCTGACAGATGAGTTCATCTTCCAAAGCAAGGGCGTAGAGCTGGAGAATTACCGTACATTGCAAATATAGCCTGTTCAGTGTGTGTGTGAGGTTGCGACACGCACACGCACACAGACCGACACACACACATGATCCCGCCACTAAGCAAAAGTGGCGGATGGGCTATTTTAGAGGGGAGGGGGATGAGAGAAAGAGCCTGCCAGCTTTGAAGTCATCCCACCCCCTCATGTGAGACAGTAGGTCTGCTTTTCTTAATGCCTTCTTAATGTAGCTCTTTCTAACAATATACTGCAATAAAAGTGGGGAGGGGTGGGCGGGTGGGGAGGGAGGAGTGGGGGGGAGAGGAAACCCAGAAAACAGGGTGTCCTTTTATTTATTACCATCAAAAGTGGGAGGCTTAGTACCCCACACACCCCCATACACACACAATCACAATTCTTTGACGCCTTCCCCTCTTCTCCTCCTTCCTTGGTTCGTGAGATGCACGTTGGAGAGGTTGTTTTGTTTTTAATGTGAAATACTAGATTTGTGTCAAGCAATCCGACATGGAGGGAAAGGGGATGCAGAGGCTGCTATTGATGATGATCATCATCATCACCGCTACTATTATTGACATGGGTTTCAGAGGCTATTACTTGTTGTTGTTGTTGCTGTTATTTGTTAGTTTTACTATTATCATGGTCAGTTTCACAGTTTACTACTACTACTGCTGTTATTGTTATTGTTATTGTTATTGTTATTATTTGGTAAGAGAACTTGACAGCAGTCCGGTCTTACCCCTGCCCTGACCCTGCTGTGGTGTGTTCTTGGTCTCATTAGCAGTCAGTGTGATCGTCTGGAAGAAGTAAGTATCCGGTCCTGTGCCGCCCGTGACAGATGTAGTTGCGAGGCTTAGAGAGAAAGCGAGGGAGAGGGAGAGGGAGAAGAGTTGGAGGCGAGAGAGAGAGAGAAAAGGTTCATTCCGGGCGCCCTGCGAGGAAGTCAGACCTAACGGGCAAAGGATGGTGAGCCGGGTTCACGGGTGGGGTGTGTCGGTGTGCGTGTTTGCGCGCGTGTGGGAAAAAAAAAAAGGGATGCAGGGGTCGGGGGAAGGATGCTCGAGGAGAATCGGGGGAAGATGGGATTTTTGTTCCTTTTCGCGAGGCGCCAGGGGCGGTGGTGGTCAGCCCGTCCGGCCGCTCGCCTCTGAAGGTGGGCGCGCCCTGGCCCTGAACTCGCGTGTCTCCCTGCGCGTCTGCAACCACCTGACACGGAGGGCTTTTGGGGGGAGCGGGGTAAGGGACGGCTGTCGTGGGCGTGCGGGGAGAAGCAAAGAGGACCCGGGAGGGCGGGTGGGGGGAGCGGAAGAGAGAGGGCAGTGTCGTCTAGGCGATTTTCTGCCGGTCGCTGATTTGAGCCTCTCGCCTGCTGTCCTTCAACAACCTCCCTGGCCTCATATAGATATTTGTGTGTGTGTACACACACACCCATATATATACATTATATATAAATTTCATACATACGTATATCTATTTATATACGTCCGTTCCCCTCCGAATCCCATAAACCTCGGCTCTCTCCACGCCTCCCCCCCAGCGCTTTCTGCCTCAACCCCTTCCTGCTCCCGTGTCTACCACCATTCCCTCCCCTTCTTTTTTTTAAAAAAGGGGGAGAAGGATGGTGGGGGGAACAGGGAGAAGAGAGACTTGTAGCTGAGCGATGCCGGTAACTGGTTGATCCAGGACGAAAGGTGGAGAGAGAGAGAGAGAGGGAGGGAGGGAGGGAAGGAGAAGAAAGAGAGAGAGTAGAAAACTGGCGGGGGGGTGAGGAGGAGAGAAAGGGAAGGAGTCCCCGGTGGCGACCTGCAAAGGTGAGCAAAAAAGGGGGGGTAGTCTTCTCCCCCCTCCGTCCCTTTCCCCTTGCTCTCCCTCTCTCTCTTTCTCCTCTCCCCCTCCCCAGGCACTTTCACTTCTTCCCCGCTTTGTGGTCTCTTTGGAACGGCGGCGGCGGCGGCGTTTGTGTATTTAGAACGTTGACAGTGAAAGTGAGAGTGCGGGGGAGGCGGGCGGGCCAGCGGGGACGCGCGCGGGAGCGAGCGCCGGGCACCGGAGGGGAGGGGAGCGGAGGGGAGGGGAAGGGGGGCGGCGGCGGCGGCGGCGCCCTGTTGCGTCGCCGGTGGGGAAGGGGGAAGCAGCCGCGCTCCCTGGCGGGTGTCAGGAGAGTGGTGCCGGGGGGGGGCGGAGAATGCAAAGTTGGAGGCGCTCTCTTGGCGGTGCCTCCTAAGGCTGCTGCCTGGTCTACTTGTAAACCGAACTGGGGGCGGGGGGAGGAAGAGATTGGCGGAGATTTCCGGGAGGGGGGAGGAGGAGGGTGGAGATAGGCAAGGGAAAAAAAATATTCTCCACCATATTTTAGGCTTCCTTTTAATTTCATCTCCCCCTTCCTTTTTTTTTTAAAAAAAAAGGTGTTAAAAAAAAAAACTTCGACGGCTAATATTTGCCCACCCTAGACTTCAGGTAGGGGGGCGGCGGCGGCAAAGGCCGCCCGTCTATTTGGAGGGGGTGGGAGAGAGGGCTGGCGCGCGCGCGCGTGTGCGTGTGCGTGTGTGTCTGCGTCTGCATGGCGGCGGCGGGGGGAGTCGTTCGTCGGCGGAGAAATATGAGATCAAAGTGATTTCTTCTCCGGGGGGGAGGGAGAGGTCGCTGGGCTTTTTTTTCCCCCTTGCTTTCCCCCGCCCCCGTCCTTTTCGAAGGGAGGAAAACCAGGGAGGAATTGTGTCAAAAGCTCGGTGCGGAGGGATGGGGGAGAGGGAGAGAAAGAGCGACCGCCTTCGGAGTTGTGGCCGCCGCCGCCGCCGCCGTTTATATCGGTTAGGTGTGTGGACGGAAGGGGGGCGGATGAGGGGGAGAGAGAGAGAGAGAGGGGGAGAGGGGAGTCTTCTCCACTCCCCCCCTCCGCCGACCTTAGCAGCCTGTTGCCAGCCCGCTCTCGCAGACCCTCGCAAGATGATTATTCTCTCTGGGTCCCTTCTTCCTCTTCTTCTCCCCCTCCCCAGAAATGGAGAGTAGGCAGACGAAGGGAAGCTTCCCTTGGAGGGGGCGGCCGCACTAGGTCTCTCTCCCTCTCCCCACCCGCCCACCTCCTTCCGTCCCCCCTTGTCTGCACCTCCCCATCTTAAACCGGAGCGAGCTCGTGTTCAAACTGGCCTTGAGCCTGAACCGTAGAGGGCCCTTAACTAAACTCTGCTGGAAAAGCGAGTTATTAAAAAGAGAGGGGGGTGGGGGAGAATTGCAATTACAGTTATCCAAACGTCCTGGTCTTGAAACTCCTTCTCTAGGCCCATTTTATATCTAGATAGCTAGAGACCGACAGATATATAGTTGAGCTGGTGGCCTCCCCACAGACACACACACACACAGACACACATACACACACACAGACACACACACACACACACACACACACACACACACGTACATCGGTGTTTCGGTCTTTGAGAAAAGAAAATCCGGAGTTCTCTTTCTAAGGAGAGAGAGAGGCTGGGGTGGTTCCTTTCCTAAATCCACTTCTCAGCCCAGAAAACCCACAAATCTTCCTCCTCTTCCTCCTCCTCCTCACCGTGGACACCCCCGCCCCCGCTGCTAAAAATGTTTGCTCTCCTTTTTGTGGAAGACGGGACCCTTCGCCACCTCCAAAGGGTGAGTTTCGAACCGCTTTTCCCTCCCACTCCGGAGTATTTTGATGCTGGCTTTATTTATTTTTTTCTCCCCCGAAGTTGATTTTCCTCAAGGCAGATGATTATGGGGGCGGGCATGGGAGGGGGGGCGAGAGAGAAGAGAAGAGAGATGATGCTTCATTCTTGCACGCTTAGTTTGTGCCCGGTGAATACTTTTGCTGTAGAATGTCTCTGCTTCGGTGATGAGAAAGCGCAACAGAATGTCCATGAATGTTGATGAACGTTTAAACAGTTATATATCAATATATGAGACTGTCATTTACTTCTTGTAAAGACCTGGCTTTATTCTCTCTCTTTTTAATACCAACTGTTTGAATGCATCTTTCCCCCGCCCCCCAGATTTCATCTAGTTTTTCGATCTTTGGTTTTCAGACTTTCTTGGCACCATATTCTTTTTTTCTTAATACTGTCTGGGGCTCCCCCCCTTCTCCTCCTCTTCCTCCCTCCCCTCCAAAGGTTGGTTGGACTTATTTAGCCTTTGCAGACAACGGAGAAAAAAATAAAATACGAAATAGCCTTGTATCTCGGTGGCATGAGAAAAAAAAACATGGATTGCGCCCCTCTCTGTCCCTGAGACCCTAACTTGTGACGTTTAGTTTTTAAGTCCACGGGTTAGGCTCTTGGGAGCTGTGAGTTGTGCCACTGCATCTTTCTCGAGGCTGGTTGTGAATTAGGGGGAACTTGGAAAAAAGGACAAAACAAAAAAAACTTGCTTTCAGTTTAAGTAGGGCTCATCATCATGTTACCATCATCCTTGATGCCTGCCACCTCATGCCACCCCCGCAAAATCAGGGGGTTTTATAACCTAGGCTTGGAATGGCTTGCTTCAAAAACACATTTCTTTCTGATCTAGATATATATACTGTCTGTGTGCATCCATTTTCATGGAATTAATTTAGCTGGATCATTTTTTTTCCCCGTATGTGTCCAGCGTACAGCTCAAGAGTTTCCCCTTAAACAAGTTGCGGAGACTTTTGTGAATTCAGATATCCAGCCATAGGCAGCTAGATGGGTGAATGTCCGTCAACAGGGACATCCAAGCAGTTTGCTGTTCCTCTCTATAGCTGAGCCCTCTTTCTCTGGACTCTGCATTCCTCTAGATGATAAATATTTTTTTTTCCATTGGATACCTCTGTACAAGATATATTTTTAAATGCTCCGCGTATGTCGTAGGACTCCAACACACACACCTCCCTTCTGTGGCTGACCACTCTGGACTTATTTTGATTTTCTTTTCCATTTGATATCCAGCTGTGAGGAGTTTTAATATAGGTCTGTAAGCAATCTTCGGCGGAAAAGGTATCGGGCTGTCCAGGTCGGCGAAGGTTGGCAGTCCTTATGGGCCTGTCAGTTAAAGCCTCTGCTTCTCTTCCCCACCCACCTTGGCACTTCTTGAGAGCAGCACACAGTACTGTCAGAGCGTAATAGAAACAGCTCAGTACCTTGGTGCTTGACCTCAGTCTATCTCTCAGCTGAAATCCCAGCATGCCACCGGCTTCCAAGTTTAAAAATGTGCAATAGACAGAGAGACCGCGGATAGCAGGGACTGTGTGTGTTAGCTACCTCAGTCCTCTTCCCCACCCTGATATGTGCTGACTTCATTTTTTTCATGTTAGCATTCTGTTCTAAATAAAGAGAAAACAGGGTAGCAAAGAACTGTCCTTCTTTGCATGCATCAAGTTCTCTCCAAGCCCTCCCTTAAGACCTAGATCCATCCTTTATTTAGTTATTTCTTTATTTTTCGCAAGACACTCAGTTGATCCAAAATTAACCGTCTGAGAAACAATTTTGTGTGTGTGTGCGGTATGCATAGGACCAGTATCATGTTTGTCGTGGCCTCTGTTGTATTCCTTGATGCTTTCTTCACTGAGCAATTTATAACAAGGTAATGACTGTGCCATCTGATGATATCTTACAGTTTAGATTAGTGCCGACAGATCCAGGAGTAGATGCGGGCAAGAAACAGTTGTGAAACCAGGGATGCAATCTTGTACACTTTTCCAGTAGAACTAAATGGGTGCTAGAAATGGGTGTTAGAAAATATATAAAGGATCAGGCTATAATAATTCAGCCTAATGCATAGTTACTTGGATGTAAGCCCCACTGAATTCAGTTGAGTTTTTATTCGTGTAAAGATCTCGATGAATGAGGTGCATGTCTGATAGTTCAAGCTACGTGACTGGTAAAGGTATTTATGAAATAACACTGTCCTTGGTTAATTTCACTGCTTTGCCTCCTTGAAATTCAGAGCAAAATAGTTTATCCATGAAATGGTGAACAGAATCCTCAGTCTACCCATGTAATGCAGATAAATATCTCCTTAATGATCTTAGAATTCATAGGTACTTCCCCTGATGTGGTTTTTGTAATTGTCATTCTATCCTTTTAAACCCAGTGCTCCCAAACATGCTGAAGTTTCCCAAATCTTTTCCTGCAAGACTGAGAAAATTGAAGCAAGGCATGTTTTTTTTCCTTTGTTTCACTTCACAGTGATACATTAGCACAGATTTGAGTCATTTATATCTTTTTCTCTCTTTGTCAAGAAAAGAAAAGCAGAGGCGAAACCGTTTTTGCAGCACTTCAGCAGTTAAAATTGCTTTGATGCCCTTTGTGTGCAAAAATCTCTCACAAAATAGCCCAGGACAGGTATAACTGTCTAGCAGTGGAAGGACTGGACTTAAATAAAATTAAAATGAGACGAGACCATTATTCTTGCTATTCATCTGAGGCCAACCATATTGCATGTGCAAATCAGATTTGTGCAGAAGAATATGGTCTCACAACCTAGGTGCTTTGGAAACGATCTCCTTTTGCACCTTCATCCCCTTGGGGGGTAATGGGAGATCTGTCAATGCCTTCGAATGAATGCTGGGGAATAGATTCCATAGGGAAAAAAGGTGTAGGTCAGGAATGCGTAAGAATGCAGTCTCTCCTTCCTTCTGTAACACAGACAGGTTATTCCTCCTTCCCTCCCTCCTGCCCTCCTCCCAGAAGCACATCAGTGAAGTTCAGTGAAATGAATAACATAATTGGGAGTTGGTTCAATCACTACCAGTCTAGACTAGCCCAGACACATCAATTAGAGGGGACTGTCTTTTTTTTTTATTAAGTGAAAGCACACTCAAAACAAGCCAGCCCTTATCAATTCTGGTCTCTCCCCACCTCCCCACTCGTGAAAAATCTTAGCTTAAGCACATACAAAGCAGAGATGGATATTACACACATATGGATACAGTCATTAAGAAAGCCAAGAGTTTGAGAGCAGAGTTGGGGGAGATATAATCACAACAATATAATGCACACCCTTTTCTCTTCTTCCATATCTTCCATCGTCCCCCTTTTTTCAACATGTGTGGGAACCTATAGAGATGAAGGGGGGATGTCTTCTCAGCTGGCTTGCAATTTGTACTGTGGAAGAGGTAAAGGTAGTGCTGGAATTTAATTGCATTATAAGTGTATCCAGTTGGAAGAATTTCTGGGTAATCAACCAGGAATCCATCTGAATAATCAGAAGCAGGTTTCCTTGGGCTCCTGCTAACAAATCATGCATCTTCTCCTTTCCATTCCCTCGCCTTCTCCTCTGTAACGCATTAGATTACGAACTTATGATAGCGGGCTCCCAACCTTTTAAAATCAAGACTGAAACCTGGGCTTGTGTATAATTCCCCCAGAGTTTCTGTAACATTGAAACAGTGTCTCAGAGGCTGGAGGAGGGTGGATTTTTAAAATTTACTTTTTCAAAAAAAAAAAAAAAGAGTTGGGGTGGCGAACAAAGAAAAAGCAGCTACCGAAGTTTGTCTTGATTTCTTTGGATAAGGAGAAATGTTCGGGGTGGGGGGGTAGACTGAATTAGGTGACAAAGCCAAACTTCAAGTTCTTGATTAGTTTGTATTACAATATATCTGATCTCTCTTAATGCAAAGGTATCTTTAAGGGTCACTCAGTAATTTCCTTTAAAATGGCCAGTGTTTTAAAATCTCATGTATTGCCATTTTTCCTCTTTTCCTTGCATGTATGTACTCACATGCATGCATACACACATACACACTTTCTTTTAAAAGAACATTATGCCCTAGTTTTGCTGGGTATATCTGCTTTTTAATTGGCATAGATAGATAGATGGATAGATATCTCAAGAGTTTTTGCTTCTCTCAGACTGTCACGGCCTATTCTTTCAAAGTTCTTTGTTCTACTTGTATTTCGAGAGCTTTTGAATGCAGGTGGTACAACTGCACTTGGAAGCTTAAAATGGAGCCCAGATTCTCTATCTTTCGCTTTCTAATTCCTTCCAAGACGTTCAAGTGTTTTCTTGGGCCCATTACCAATTAGATGGCTGACATACAATTAAAGGGTTGGTGCTGATGAGATGATTGATTTGTTCCTAATTGATTTCTAATTTTAAGCTCCTTTCATGTTATAAACCTTTGCCAAGCGCAAAACAAAACGAAACAGAGCTTTTATTGCGGGCCGGGGGGAGTGAAGATCCATTTGGGTTGTTTGGGGTTTGTTTTTTTTTAGTTTCAAGGTCACCGTTTTAAAAATTTCAACCGCTGTTGAGTTTTTAAACTCATGGTTTGGATTTAGTTCTTTGTCTTGCCTTTAAAAACTGGCAGCGTTCCCTTCTCCTAATGGCTCACATAGAGATGTTTCACCCTGTTATACCGTTGTGTGCATATTTTTCCTCTCTAGTATTTTTTTTTTTAATTTTTTGGAGGGCGGAATTGGGGAGGGTAATACTTTCACCTTAAAGTGAATCTGTTTTGTCCTGTTCCAGGCCAGATCTGGAGATTCTGGGTTCATCTTGTAGAGGCTCCTGTGTGGAAAGTAGATGTAATAACTAAGGTGCAATATAGAAAGCAAGCAGAGGCAGGACTTGGTGCTTTTTCTATATGATGGTGCCCATAAGACTTGCAAGAATTAACAGATTTGCTCTTTAATTTGTGTTGGTCTTTTTACCCCATGGCTCGGAGCAGGGGGGAGAAAACCCATCCTGGGTTCTTTACTCTAGAGAACACACACATTGTTTCAATAATCCAGGCAATAAATGCTAATTAGTAATGCTCAAGGACCCTATCAGTCAGAGTAATTATCATAATTTACCTCTTTCTTGTTAAATGCATTCCTTGCTAATTTACATTTTTAGAGAAACAGTTGAGACTGTTGCTTCTTCCTTACTGAAGTTTTTTTAAATTTTTGCCCTATTGTGTGTGCAAAATCTTTCGATCCAGATTTCTGACTTCAGCAGTTTTCTCCAGCAACCACTCCCTGTAAATTTATGATATTTGATTTTTTTAAAAAAGAAAAACAATAGATATATTTTCTCACTTCCCTTCTGCACTCTTTCTCCACAAAAGAAACTCTTGCTGAGAAGAACAAAGGAAGGCACTCACTATAAAGGAATCATTAAGAATGAGCAGGAACAGCAGATACAAGTGTGCGATATGGCAACATATTTCACTTCACCAAAAGTTGAGATAATTAAATAATGTATTTGTATTCATAGCTAATTAGTGCCCACAAAAGTTGCGTGCCATCCTCCAGAAACCTTGAAGAAAACAGGTCTTAGAAAATTAAACTCTGCAAACTGTCTCTCCCAAATGACCACATCTTTTGTCAGCCCCTAACATTTCCAGATGACAAAAATCAGTTGGGGTTCAGTAGAATTCATCTGCTTATCAATCACGCCCCTTCATGATGGTTCTTTATCTACCATTAAATGATTAGCAATTTGCAAACATGTATGTGTGATTTACACATGTTGCAGGTGGAAGTTCCCAATCTTAATCAGTGATATTGCTAAACAAAACGTAAATTAAGAAAATGAGGTCCACAGTCATGGATCTCCCTCTTTTTGCATCATTACAAAAGAGGGAGAGAGATTGGGTGGCGGGGGGAGAAAGAAAGAAAGGGAAGGAGAATGACGTTATCCATTAATTTGCTGTTGATTCCACACCTGCATGGCTTTGATTTATAGTCTGGGCATGTCCCCTGGAGTTTGCTTCTGATCTTCTGCCATGGTTCACTGGAAAACGACTTCTTTCCCATATCTGCCATCCCCTGCTCTCCCCCTACAAACTCCATTTTTGGATTAGAAAACAAACAAATATGTCTGCCAACTGGGAGGTGCAGTCTGGGACACCACCGTCCCCCCGCCCGCCACTGCCTTTTCCAGTTACATCTTTAATTTGGAATCCAATTATAGCCATGGATTCCCACCTCATTGTCACAGATGTAATTGAGGAAGCCCTTGGCTGTGTTCTATGACATC
This sequence comes from Iguana delicatissima, assembly GCA_948472985.1. Taxonomy (NCBI): domain Eukaryota; kingdom Metazoa; phylum Chordata; class Lepidosauria; order Squamata; family Iguanidae; genus Iguana; species Iguana delicatissima. The sequence goes on along the minus strand of CAOKZL010001213.1, from coordinate 318,218 downwards.
CCTTAAAGTTGCTGGTGCTCTTCCTCTGGAGGGAGCAAGATTAGAGTGGGACCCACAGTCGTGGTGGGGAAGGGGCAAGAGGAAAGGAGGAGGTTCTTTTTCCCCTTCAAGGGCAGGGGTCTTTAAGCAGGCGCCATGGTCTGTGCATCACAGACAGGCACACAATAGGGAGCAGTCTGCCTTTGGTTCCTCCTGCAAAAGAGCAGACACCACAAAGACGCACCTGCACAGTGCGAGGATGCTGTTGCGGGGAGGCACCCTTCCGAAAGCGGTGAACGATATCGCTGCACACTGCTGAGCATATATGTGACTACACAGTGTGATGCCTCGCAAAGGTGTGTGTTGTTTTATGTATAGATATGCACACATTACCTATGCTGACTCATCTCTGAGGATGGGCCGCTTGTATTTATGATAATTAAAAGTGACTCATTCAGACAAGAAATTCAGCAGTGCCAGGAATGGCATTCTGTCTTCTAGATACCTCTCCTATTATCCAGAGATCCTTTGTCCAAATATAGCACTTTGGGGCTTCAGACGATCCAAAACAATTTGGACACCCATCTGAGGTTTGGAAATAAACTGGATTGCATTTGGCTCATGAAAGCAGACACCAAGAATGACTTGACCCTATATTGGTTGGAGTGTACCAGTCCTTCTTCCTCTTCTTTTGTGACTGCACTTTGAGACACAGAACTTGTGGGTTCAAAACTCACTATGCCAGGTGCTGTCTTGAGAGCAGAAAGTGTCAAAGAACTGATAAAGAGGCTGAAGGTGATTATCAAAAAGGCAGAAGTTGGTGTCAACAGATTTGTCCAAACTCATAAGTGATAAACTGTGAGAGAGAGCTGAGAATTAAAACACGGAGTATGGAGGGGGGGGGAAGTAACTCATATGACCTATATAATCAGTAGGAATGGTTACTCACCGGAAGTGAGTAACTGCATTGGGGCTAATTTTCATCCCTATGCATCTTGGTGGGTCACATAATTATGGCTTTCTCATGAACCAGAAGTGATGTGACATCACTTCCACTTTTGTTCTCAGTTTGTTTGGGGCAATAGGCTGAAGATCATGGAGGTTATAGGAAACAGGACCGCAGTGTTGGAGGGAGTGGAATAGTTTGGCTGGTTTTTTTTAGAAAAAAACCCTGAAAATCAACCGATTTTTTTAAAAAGAGAGAGGATCTGTTTGTTCCAGAGGTCACTTGAGAGGGCTGCAAAAAGTGAAATTGAGATCACAACTGCTCATAGCCACACTTTCCCCACCTTTGATGCAAACCTCTTTGTTTCTGTGAACTGGTTGCTGGCCATTCATTCTGCCCTCTGCAACTGTATCCATTCACAAGTGTGGATGGTCTTTTTTCTTGAAAACCTAAGGAGATCACAAAATATATGAATTAATCAGAAGTCTATGCATTTTGCATAGAAGGAACACTGACATGGAATTAGACACAAGAAACAGACCTAGAAAGGAGTTCCACCTAGCTCAGTTCACAAAACTGGGGCTAAATCTCCCTGAGTGGACTCATCTAGTAAGGGTGGTGTAAATGCTTGTTGATCAACCTGTTGGGACATTTAACAAAGACTGGTGGGTTGTAATTTCCTGTTGGACAAAAAATGGCTTTGGTCCTTCATAAATGCATTCAATTTGGGTGTGGAGAACATGGTGAATAGCTGGCTGCCTCATAAGGTAGATTGCTAGCATTTTAAGTTGTATAGGAGCACGCTTAATGAGAGAAGTGGGTCTGTTTGAATGAAACAATGGTCAAGGATGGGGCAGTCCTTATGTGGATATTCAAGTAGAGATGGCCTGGTTTTTCCTTCCTTCCTTCTTTCTTTCTTTCTTTCTTTCTTTCTTTCTTTCTTTCTTTCTTTCTTTCTGTCTTTCTGTCTTTCTTTCTTATTTTTAAAGGCATTGTGATGCTCTTGACGAGACACCTGTTACTTGCTATAAGCCCGGTGCATTTGATGGCTTCCCCGTCGCCCTTTGTTCTGCAGTATCATCCTTCCATGTTGACTTGTATTCTGTACAAAGAAATCCAACATATGCAACCTACACCTCATCTCCCTTTCTCCCCACTTTATAAAATGAACAGTTGATGCACATGATTTTCGGTTGCGATGGTCTTTGTTGCTTTGCTTTTAATTGCAGAAGAAGAAGCGGGGAGGGAATCGGTGGAGACACAATGGTGCATTTGGATATTCCTAATAATGTTTTGCAGCCAAGTGATAGCTTCCAGAGGAAAAGGAACATTTTCCTTTGCCTGCGATGAATTAAAAATAGTTAAGGACGGTCAGAAGTGGGCGGAACCTTTGGACTTGGTAGCATTCAATGTCTTGGTGGTGTTTTCTTTGAAGTTATTGCCGCTGAATATAACCCTATAAACTAGCACCCCTTGTTTTTGCTACCACCTTAAAAAATGAAGCTGATCAAAAGCGAGTTGGCTATGATGGGAGTGAGGACATATTTGTAGTCACAAAGAGATGGTTCACAATGAATGTACAGGGAAATGAAGGATCTACTAAACATTCTATTTATGGAGGTCTACCAGGAAATGCTTTGAGACAGCTGAAACGGTGAAGCTCCCAAATCAGCTGAGACTTGGACTGTGCCAAATTTTCATGGAGTCCAAGTGTGGAGGTTGTTTTCCCCCTGTTTTCTTGTTTGCTTTTTGTATGTCTTGCTTTTGCAAGAGAGCTGCCATTCCAAGACAAATCATCCTTTTCAAAGGATGGCTCTCCCCCCAGCAAACAATGAATGCAGAACACCAGCTCTCCCTTCCTTTGGCAAATATTTTGCCAAGAATTGGATGTGTGGGGTGGAGACCACAATTGCACTCCACAGCATTGTCTTTAAAGTAGGAACAACTGCAGTTCTGAAGGAGGCCATTGGCATCAAATCATCTTTGGCATGCTTTCTTACCCCGGGCATGTGAGGTGGGATGATATTGTTTCTTTTCAAAGAGTCCATTACCACTTTTGACACAGGAGAATGCTTTCACACACATCCCTACATGTGCTCCTAAAAAGACTTCTAAGATGGAGGGATCTTGTTTGCAGGAGGTGAAAAGTTTTGTGTAATGGCCAGTGACTTGTCTATGAAGTTTGGTTTATATGAATCAAAACCCTTATTTTATTGTCATTTGGACTCAGAGTTTAGTGGGCTTGCTTTGGAAGTGGTGTGTGTGTGTTTGTAATTTTTTTTCTCTTTTTATTAGACCCTTTTTTGTCTTGCCCAAACATCTTCCTTCAGCCATTTTCTTTGAAGAGGAACCTTAAAATTTGGAAACGTGTGAGAAAATTTCAGTAATAATTTAGTTATGCCCACAACCACCCCATCCTGGAGAATATTCTCCTGTTTTATTGTTTCTCTTGAAATTTCTTGCAGGTTTTGCCTCCTGAACTTTAAATTTTTCTTCATGTTTTATTTTCCAGCAAAATTGCAGTTGGACTTTGGGCTTGGCTATTCTGGTGCATTACCCTAAGAATATAACCAGCTAATGACCAAGGAATTTGAATCTAGGGGAGCGCCTAGATAGATTTAGGGATGAAACTTGAATAGTTAACTTCAGGTAGATTGAAGGAAAGAATATAAAGACCATTGGATAGGGTTGGAATTGGAGGGGAGTGGCAGCAGCAACAAGCCCGAGCCCCTTACATTTTGTGACAGTATTTGGATGGCTATATATTTATATATTAAGGAGAATATAAGCAGCCAATGGTTTTAGTTGACGGGAGAGCTTATCAGTTTCGTTAATTGCTGTTTATCTCCTCCGAACAATACAAACACTGATGTTAATTGAAACGCCATCGTTTTGCCTTTGTTCTTAAAACTCCAATTTTGGTTCAAGTTCTCTTGCACTCAGACCTATGCTTGATGTACTGGTTTTACTACACATATACTCTCTTCTTTATTGAGGAATTTGTGATGGCTTCTCAGGCAGTCAGATGTCCATGTAGGGCCAAAAAATTTATAGCTTATGGGACAGAACTGCATCGTGTGTTACCTTCTTGTGATCACCTGTGCTGGGGGCTTTATGATGGGCATTTTGAGGTGAATATGATAAAGGGAATTCTGTGTATCACCAAGTGGCTGAAATAGATACAGCTGTCTGGATTTTATACAAGAAGCACCTACAGGTTTAAGAGGACTGCAGAAACAGACTCCCCTGCTGCACCTTCCACTACAAGCTCAAAATTAAAGACATATTCCTGATTCCGTTTACATCAGAAATTCATTCCGACTGTATCTGAATTCTATAATGGGTGATGCGGCAGCTAAAAAAGCCAGTACAATTCTAGACTGCATCAATAGGAGTATAGAGTCTAGGTCAAGGGAACTGATAGTAGCACTCTGTTCTGCTTTGGTCAGACCTCACTGTGTCCAGTTCTGGGCGCTACAGTTCAGAAAGGATATTGACTAGCTAGAACATGTCTACAGAAGGGTGAACAAAATGGCAGAAGGCCTAGAAATAATGCCCTATGAGGAGCGGCCTGGGGAGTTGCTTGTGTTTAGCCTGGAGAAGACAATGTTAAGAGGGGCCATGACAGCCATGTTTAAATATTTGAAGGGATATCATATGGAAGATGGAAGAAGTTTTTTTTCTGCTGCTCCAGAAGCTAGGATATGGAGCAATAGCTTCAAACTTCAGGAAACAAAATTTCATCTAAATATTGGAAGAACTTCCTGATAGTAAGAGCAGATCAGCAGTGGAATACGCTGCCTCAGGGTGTGCTGGAGTCTCCTTCTTTGGAGGTTTTTAAACAGACGCTGAGTGGCCATCTGTTGGGAGAGCTTTTTGCATGGCCCTTATGGTCTCCTCCAGCATTATGATTCTGTGATTCTATAAGACTGTGGTGCTCTGCAAACTGAATTAGAAGCTGTTTTGGAGGATAATCCAGTGGGAAGTTTTTCTGGGAGCAGCCCCCATTGAAATGAATAACATGAAAGAACAGTGGAATGAATTGTGGCCTTAGGTATCAAGTTTTCTTTTTCATCTGAGAAGAATAGAATACTTTGCAAAGTTCTGTATGTCAGGCTGTCTGAATGTTCAGAACTCTGAAGAGAAGGGTCAGTAAGTGTAACCTTCCAGGTTTTTAGCCCTCTGAAGGTAGACTTCTTCATCTTCCTGGTTGCAACCTGACCCACAGGGCAAAGGGGAACTTGGAAAGTAGTCAGTGGTCTTCCACACTATACTAATATAGCACTTTCATCCCGCTTTAACTTCCATGGCTCCATCCTTTGGAATTCTGAGATTTGTAGTTTGGTGAGGAACTAGACAACCCTTTGGCAGAGAATTCTAAGTCCCTCACCAAAACTACAAATCCCAGGATTCCATAAAATGGCGCCATGACAGTTAAAATGGTAGCAAAGTGCTATTTAATTATGTAATATGAAAGAAACTTGTGACAACTGGACTCCATGTAGGTCATTGGAGAGGAATCATAGAATCATAGAGTTGGAAGAGATCCCAGGAGCCATCTAGTCCAATCCCCTGCTATGCAGGAACATCCATCAAAGCACTTCCAATGGATGGCCATCCAGCCTCTGCTTAAAAACCTCCAAAGAAGGAGACTCCACCACACTCCATTGAGGCAGCATATTCCACTGCCGAACAGCTCTGACTGTCAGGAAGTCTTCCTGAGGTTCAAGTGGAATCTCCTTTCCTGCAGCTTGAATCCATTGCTCCTTGTCCTAGTCTCTGGAGCAGCAGAAAATAAGCCTGCTCCCTCCTCGACATGACATCCCTTCAAATAATTAAACATGGCTGTTGTGTCCCCTCTTAAGCTTTTCTTCTGCAGACTAAACATCCCCAGCTCCCTAAGCCGCTTCTTATAGGGCATGGCTTCCAGACCCTTCACCATTTTGGTCGCCCACCTCTGGACATGCTTCAGCTTGTCAATATCCTTCTTGAATTGAGGTGCCCAGAACTGGACAGTATTCCAAATGAAGTCTAGCCAATGCAGAATAGAGTGGTACCACTACCTCCCTTAATCTAAACACCATACTCCTATTGATGCAATCAAGAATCATGTTGGCTTTCTTGGCTGCTGCATCACACTGCTGACTCATGTTCAGTTTGTGATCTACCAAGACTCCTAGATCCCTTTCACACATACTGTTGTCCAGCCACATGTCCCCCATCCTATATTTGTGCATTCCGTTTTTTCTGCATAATTTGAGACTGAACCAGCATTCCCTTCTGAAGAAGTAATAAAAATTAGTTTGTGAGTACCACCATCACAGATTCAGACTAGAAATATTTCTGCTCAATTGCCTGGAAGCAGGACTGAAGGGAAGCCAGTTTTGCTTATGCAGCAGGCTTAGTACAAATCTCTGTTGCTTTTTTTCTTCTTATGTTTCAAGGCCCAGAAACTTACCAAATAAAGATTTGAGGTCAGCAGATAGCTGCAGAGATGGCTGTGATGGTGGATGTTTCCAACTTTCTCCATCAGGGACTTGGAGGGAGACTGCAAGCATATTGTGCCCCCTAAGCTTTCAGATCAGCTGGAATGCTTGCAAACACTCCTCCCCAGCGATGTAGCCATGGGGGAAAGGGCAACTGAGGGCACTGGGCCACCCAAATAAGGATTCCCACCTCCCTGAAATTTTCCTTTGGTCTCCAAATTTTCTTGTTTCTGGAGCAGCTTAAAAACTTCAGCCGAGCATTCTAAATACACTTCAGACAGCCAAAGAAAAGGAGCAGCCAAAGGGAGCAAGGGAATGTGCACAAAGCAAACAGAAGAGTTCTAGGTGTGAACAGTTTTCAGTGTCTCACCCTTGCAATGCTAGAAATTTGGGACTGAAAGAAAATTTCCTGGACAGGGCAGAATTTTTACTTGGCAGAGTAATACTTTCACTTCAGACACTTCCATAGCTCCATCCTTGTACTGCCTTTTTATGGAGCAAACAAAAGAGTAAAATATTCAGATATCCTTAAATCAATTGCTGATTAGAATCTTGAAGACATGACTAGGGAAAAAGAACAATCCTTCAAGGTGTTAGTTTTCGGTATTAATCTGTGGTTTCTCCTTAAAAAAATAGTTCTAGCAATATCAATGGGCTAAGTCCAATTAGAGCAGACCCATTGGAATGAATGGATGTCATTAGTCACCTGTAACATAAATCCCATCGATTTTAGGGTCTACTTGGGACCAATTTTGGATTTTTGGGCTATATTTCCACAAAGCCGACATTGATTACTACGAGCCTGGTGTCGCTCGCAAAGGAATGATGCTGTTCCAAAATGGGGGAAATGTTAGCTGCTTTCAGACTTTGGGTCTTTCCGCACTACAGTGTTATAGTGTTATTATTCCGCTTTCAACATCCTATGGAATCCTGGGGTTTGCAGTTTAAGGAGGGGCATTTAGAATTCTTAGCCAGAGAGTCCTTTGGCCTCAGGAAACCACAAATCCCAGAATTCCACAGGATTTTGAAAGTGGAATCATAGCACTATAATAGTGTAATGCGGAAAGGCCCCTAGAATCTGGAATCTAATTCTTGTTACTGTGGGCAAGGATAAAACTGAGCCATTTGTTCCTACAGTTGTTGAGCCTGTTCTGCTTCCTGATTTTTACTTCCAAGCTTTGTCAGGCCCTTTGTCTACTGGAGGACAGTGTAACCTTGTGGTGAAATTCCTGGATTAGCTTCTGCACGCTGGGGGATTGAACAGGATTGTCTCACCTGGAATACTATGTTCAGTTTCAGCCACTGTAGTTCAAGAAGGATACTGGCAATCTAGAACACATTCAGAAGAAGTTCACTGAAACATTAGGAGGAATTTATTGACCCTATGAGCTGTCTGAGAGTGGAATGGGCTGTCTACAAGGGTCGGGGTGGAGGACTCTCTTACTTTGGTGGTCTTTAAAGAGAGGTTGGATGGACATCTTATGGACGGGGTAAGTTGTATGTTAATGCATGTCAGAGGTCTGATCTACATGTTTATTGTGGTCCCTTCAAGTTCTATGCTAAATACACCCCCTTAAGGAAAAAGATGTCTTTACATTTAGAGGATTGCATGTTCCATGAAAAGCCTGTACCTTCTAGAAAAGACGTTTGCCATTTCATTCTGCTTATTGTAGTAACAATAACAAAATAGCTTGCAAGGACCAGTCTTTGAATATGGGCCATTCTCCTTCTGAAGGGTGAAATGAAAGACTATCACAGTGGCATCTTGCTCTCCACTTTCCCTATGCCTTAAAACCCAAAAGAGCTGGAGCTCTTCCCTATTCAAATAGTGCAGGTTCATTCTCCCCTTTTTTGTTAACTGATGAAAGAAATGGATTGGTGCAACTATTCCCAGATGACCACCTCCTCAGGGGACCTTGCATGGCCTGGCTCCACTTGGTCTTACTGTGTTTTCCTTTTCTGTTACTATCCTCTATTATATGCCTGCTATAAGAGTGAACTTGTTTGTTTTGGTCAGTGTCATGAGGACCGGGGGCTTGGCCAAGTTCTCTGCTTCTCTGGCCATGAAGGCTGTTGTCAACTGCTGGCAAGTGTAAGAACTTGTGACCACACCTCCTTGGCACTTGACTGTCTTCTGTAACATAGTTTGGTCTTCTGCTGAAAGGATATGAAATGCAACTAGAAGTGCCTCATTGACTTGTTTTTTTTGTACCTAGTTGCTTCTGGTGTTGGATTACAGGTTCTTGCTTCCGGTCTCCCAATGTGTCTCCAGTTCCCCCGTTTATTGGCTTCCCTCTGCCCCTGGTTCTGAGTGCCTTCTGGCCCATCCTGCTCACCTGATCCTGGTGGCCATCTCCTTTGGATTCTGGTTTCTTGGTCTGCCTGGAATGCCTAGTCTGCATTCCTCATCCTAAACTTCCTGTTTTTCCCTTATCCAAGCAAAAGTCTAACACCAGTTCTTGCCTGTTTGGCTGGGGCTCCTGCTCTGTCAGTCTCAGAATGTCTGGAGTTTACCTTTTGCTTTCATTCTTGTTTTTTTAATGCACAAACTAGGGGTTAATCCTGTCTGGTGACCCTGAATTTAGGCTCTTCCAGATATTCCTCAGCTGTTCAGTGACAAATCTAGAAACCTTGCCTTTTGTGGACCATACATTAACCTGGATGTTCTTAATAACCTAGCTTCTGCTGCTGCTATTATTGTTGTTATTATTACTATTACTATTACTACTACTATTATGGTTAACTTGAGTTGTGTGGTCTTCATTGTCCCATCCAGGTCTATGTGTCAGGTGTGGCTCACTTTAAGTCTTAAGATTTCTTCAGTCATTTGTTTTTATATATATATGGATTTTACCTTATCTTGTGGTATGTTGGAGGGGGGAATATCAAAAGAGTTTGCATAAGGACACAAGAGGAAATCTTCTCAATTAGACCGAAGATTCAACTAGTCCAGCTTCCTGTTTCCAAACGTGGCCAATCAGATGCTTCCAAGAAGTCCATTGGCAGAATATGGAAACAACAGCCCATTTCAAATCCAAATACTGGGATTTGTAACATTCAGTCTCTAAAGGTGGAAATTTCATTTACTTATCATAGTGAAAATGTTCTCAAGGAATATGTTGAATACAGAATTAGTAGTTGTCAGACAAATACCAGGGGCCATCTCTCACTATTTTGTTCTCTTTTGTCCCTAGGACAAAGTCTAGTTTAGCATTAACAGAGTACCTAGGAAATAGTCTGTGAACTCCTAATATTGTAGCTATGCGGAGATTACACCAGTATGAAACTCATCCATCCCTGCCCAAAAGAGATGATGGAGATGCCCCAACTTAGCTGCTCAGGTGCTTCCTTCAGATGATCTAAAACTCTCCAACCTGAGCAGCTCTGTTGATGCAGCCTCCTGGTGAAAATGCCATCCAAGTCAGAGTGACTGTGCTGCATAGTAATGTTTCATGTGAATTGTTAGTGGATGCATGTACAAGGAGCCAGAGTAACATAGGGGTTTGAAATCAGAGTTTGGAAACCAGAGTTTGAATCCCCACTCAGCCATAGAAACCCACTGAGTGAGCTCAGTCAAATCACAGCCTCTCAGCAGTCTCAGAGGAAATCAAAGGCAAACTCTCTCTGAACAAAGCTTGCCCAGAAAACCCTGTGATCAGTTTGCCTTTTGTTGTTGTTGTGTGCCTTCAAGTAGGCTTATGGCAACCCTAAGGACCTCCAGAGCTGAAGTCCACTCAAAGTGCTACACTAAAAGTTGGAAAAGACTTGAAGGCACACAACAGGAATTCATAACAACACATGCTGGAAATGTATTTCCACCCTAAGCCAGAGCTTCTTTCTGCCACTCTATTGTATCCATGGGAACATTATGATGTGTTTGTGTTTTTAGACCACTATGTTTCAAACCACTATGTTACTCTCAAGTGTTCCTGAGGTTCCTTAAGCAGGCATGGAATGTAAATATATCAGAATTAAGAGCGTCCACTCAGTGGTCAAACTCTCTCCTCCTGCCTATCTTTACAGTTCAAGCTCCTCATGAGAAGATGGAAAATGCATAAAAGAAATGCGAGACTGAAGGCACATATTACATATTCGGATAGCAGCTGCTGCTGCACAACTTAGGAAGGGGGCATTTCAGAGCTCCATATCCTGAGGTTCTTGAACTGGAGATACTGGAGACTGAACCTGGGGTCTTGCACACAAAGTGTGAGCTCTACCAGTGCGATTTAGCCCTTTCCTAAACCATCTGACTGACCCTGGTGGATGAGAAGGACTAGTGGCCTGATCCCACAGGGGTCATCTTATGTTCTTCCAAAAATATGGCCCACCTGTGGCATGGTGACATGACACCCATGTCAAGCATGGTTTCTAGAACCTCTCCATGAACTTCCTCACCATTTCCTGTGGCAACGCGCCCTCTGGGAATCGGGTGGAGTTCCAAAACTGGAATCCTTGACCATTAGAGATGCCACCCAAACCACAGCACATTTCATGTTGCAGCAACATTAACTCTCTCTCTTTCTCTCCGGATAGAGCTTCTCTCTCTTCATGTTCAAATCCTTTCTCCTTCCCATATATTTTTTTTTCTTTTTTACTTCCAACCAGCCCCCTCACCTTCCTTCCTACCCTCCCTACCCCAATCGCCTAGTCTACATGAGTTAATCTGTTGGCTACACTCTCAGCTTTCTCTCCCCCCTCTCCGCCCGCCCGCCCGCCTTTCCAAATTCCCTTTAGCTTCTGGTTTCATTTCAGATGACAAAATTCAAGGCACACAGCTCGGCTGTCTGGTTGCCATGGTAACCACAGCCCTATTATCGTACCTTGTCATTCATCAAGAGAGAATTGTGTTTGACAGAGACTAAAAATGCCTGCAGTCTGGAGTGTGTGTGTGCATCTGTGAGTGCGTGTGCAAGAGAGAGATGGTAGGTATATATACATATGTGTGTATGTTTTCTTCCAAATATGTCTGTTAAAAGGAATCGTTAATGTGCTCTTGATTGTATGTTTTAATACCATTAAGTTTGATCACCAATGCATCAGGCTTTAACCTTGACGATGAGGAATTTGCCATGCCGCTTTTGCTTCGCTGTACACTAACTCTCTGTCTCTCCCCCAACACACATCAAAATTTATGATTCATAATCCAAAGGAAGTAGTAAACGAGCAAAAAAAAAACCCCCTTCCTTCCTGGTGTTGAATTCAGAAAGCAGCTCCAAAGAATGTTACCTATCTCCCTCATTATATCTAGCGCTGCCTTGTAAGATAATTCCAGAATAGTGGTAGTAATGAATAGCAATAGCTTTTCAGTTAGTTTTATTCCTCCACGTACATCACACCTCTGGACTGACGCAGACAAAGGCTTTGGAAATGCATTGCCAGAAAGAGAAAAAAATTGCAGGATGCAAAAAGAGCTGACGTTGTTCAGCCAATCACACAGACACAGAGACACAGCCCACCCACCCTTTTCTGACTTTGGACCAGGCCCAAATTCATTGTTCCTGAAAGGCAGGAGAGAGGTAATTGCTTGTCATTATGTACATCCCCAGGTGCAGGAGTCCAAATTAATTCCTGAAATGCACAGCCTTTAAAAAAAAAAAAACTTCCACATTTGCAACAACATCGTACAGTTAAATCTTTCAATTGTACAGTTATCGATAATCCATATCAGTTACTGGAGTGGAAGAAGCTGCCTTATGCCAAATCGATTGCATTATTTGTCAGTATCGCCCGTTCTGCCTGGTAGAGGTTCTCCGTGGCCTCGGCTACCAGCTCTCAGAATCCCCCATGAGTGCAGCGAGATCATTCTGAAGACGACGTGCTGAGAAATGAAGCTGGGTTCTTCTGCATGTCAGACATGAGTCTGTAGTCTCCAACTGATCTGATTTAGGGGCAGTCCTGATTAATCATCTTCTCACTTTTTCAGCTGCTTTTAAAATGTCCCAGTTTTTCTTTCATCCTCCCACTTCCCCCCTTTGTCCTCAGCTTCCTTCAGTTGCTGCAAACTGAGTTCAAAGTGCAAAAGTAATTTGCAGTCAATTCAGTCAACCGCAGGGAGAGGAGAGGAAGGGATGGAACCTTGTCCTTACCAATACGCTCAGGCAAAAGCAAACTGTTGCAGCATCTCTCAGCTTGTGTGGTCTTCCTCAGCAATCACTTTTGCCATCTAGACTACCTTCTGATGTCACTAGAGTGTGTCCTAGTTTTCATCTGCAAAATGTTGGAGGGTATAATATGATTTTTTTCCCCTTTGCTTATGCAGCATCATCAATGTTAATGAAATAGAGCAACACAGTCAGAAGAAAGAGAGGAGTCTTATGTTGTAAGATCATGGGTTGTGTGCCATGTGCAACCAGTATACTTTGATTTATGTAGTTTTTGGGTGGGTTTTTTTTTTAAGTAAAGGCATTTCTGTGACTAGTGTTTTCTGCAGATTTCACACAATTTGTTCAAACTGTGCAGCCTTTTCTGGTTGCAGGCTAAAGTGAAGAAGGTCTCTATTCAGCAGCATAGCACATGTTTTCCATGCAAAAGTTCACAGGTTTTAAACTAGCATCACTAGGTAGGGCTGGGGAAGATTCCTAACAAAATTTAGAATGCCTCTGTAGGAGTAGACAGTCATGGCACAGAAAGAGCCATGCCCTGACTCAATATGAGGCAGCTTCCAATACTAAAAATTTGGGAAGAGCTTTAGTTCAGTGGTAGAGCATATACATTGCCAAGTGAAGGTAACATTCAATGGCCAACATCTCCAGCTAGGATTGTGGGATGCTCCAGCTTAGAAAATCTCTCTCTCTCTCTCTCTCTCTATAATATATATATATATATATATTGGTCTAAAGCTCCCAAAATTCCCCCAGTTATTACAGCTACTGGATTTGGAGAGGCAGAATCTTTTTAAAAAAGTAATCCTGTCTCTGCTTGTGACCCTGAAAAGTTGCTCTCAGATGAGTGGATCAGTGGTTTGGCTCAGTTAATGGCAGGGTTTTGTATGTTTCCTATCAGTTGTGCAGGGTACCAGAACATCTTCTTGGGTTACTGAAAATCCCTTGGGTTCTGGAGCTCTCGCAAGTCACGCTGGAGAGGCCTTTGTATCTAAAAGATGGTGATTATCATGTCACATAACAGTGGGACATGTCCAAATTTTAATTCACAGAAGGGTGCAGCGAGCGCCACTTGTGTTCTTAACTGGACACCAAAATGTCTTAGCCCAACCCTGCGCAAGAGGCTCAGAATGACATGATTCTTCAAGAGAAATATCTTTTCCTTCTTTTTTAACTCTACACACTACAGCCATGTACACTGTAAACCCCTAGGGGCAGAGACCAGTGTCCCTTTGCCTGCACTATTCCAGAAACCACCATGTGCAACAATGGCACTCATCACCCTTAGTAACAATAGTGACAAGTAGCTATTTGCTGTCTGTTTTATGACGGGTGACAAATACAATGAGCCAGTGGAGGGTTGCAACTTTTTGGCCATTCATTAATGTGCTTATTCCAAAGGTCCCTCTGATTTTAATATTCTTGAAATAGCAGGGTTAATTTCCTGTTCCAATCTAGGCCCACCTCTTGATTCCTCCCCTCTTCGTACAATCTTCCCCCAGGCCAGTGGTTTTGGTGGATAAAGAAATGAACAGGCAGAAACAATTAAACTAGCAGATACAGTGGAAACCAATACCTCTGCCCTTCCACAGAAAATGTAACCCAGGAATGGGCTCTGTTGTGTACTTTTTCTATCAGCAGTCTGCTTTACTCCTGCCATTCTTTCCTCTGGGCTTGAAGAATTTCTTCCTCCCTGAGGACCTCATAAATACACAGATGTACTGAAAATATTTTCTCTCACTGCTGTATTAATATTACATGGCGAGCGTCTCAGAGAAAGAAAGCTCCACCCCTCCCTTCTCCTCTTCCTCTTCCAACACCCAATTTCAGGTCTTGGCTGCAAAATGGCTCCTTAAAGTATCCCCGCCTCCCCACTTCAGCCTTCACATCTGTCTAGAATAAAATTGGAATTTCAAAGGGCATCCGACAGCCCCAGCCGACTTGGTTTGCGCGGGATGCAGCTGCATTGTGGAATCTCTGCATTCTGCAATCTTTGCACCATGAAGTGGGGTGGGGTGGGGGCAGAAAGCAAAGGCAACTGAAGCGAGTCCCGAGCATTATTATCACCGCTTAGGAAAGCAATTGGATTTTTGTTTGGTGTCATTGCCTGTCTGAGGCTGCGTGCCATTAGACGGAATGGCAGCCAGCACGCTGGCTATAAAAGCACTTTCATGAGGGATGGGTTTATTGAACTTTGCAGAAATATTTAACTCCCTCGCTGCTCTGTCCACAATCAACTGGCAGGGAAGTATGCCATCTTTTTTGTGGTGGAAGTACGGTGCTTTGAAGCACAGCATTCTGGCTTTAATCAGGAGAGGGTATCCTGAAACTATCCTGCCTTGATGAAAGTAACTCATCCACCTTAGAATATCACTGGAAGTATTTCACATGTTTTGCTTTAGAAAGTGACAGACCCATTCTATCATGTTTAGAGAAGTAAAGAATATTCAACACGATTGAGAAATTGCTTGAAAAATGTATGAGTTTTTTTGTGTTGAGAAGTCCCGATGAAAAGAACCCTGGATTGACCTGAATCTTTGTAGTCTGGGAGATATTCTGCACAAAATTCACACATGATTGTTTTGCACAGAAAATAGCACTTTTGGCACAGCAAATGATGACTAGACATTGAAATACTATTTTCTGCGCAAAAAATGCTGTTTTCTGTGCAAAACCACCTTGTGCAAATTTTGCATATAAGAAATCTTGAATTGAGAATACTGTCCAGTTTTTCAAGACTTTCTTGCAGCAGGAAGAAAATTGTTAAAATTACTCATTGCTTCCTTTGAAAGAAACACAGGCCATTTCCACACTACACTGTTTTAGTGCTATTATTCCACTTTCAACATCCTGTGGAATCCTGGGGTTTGCAATTTAGGGAGGGGCCTTTAGAATTTTCAACCAGAGAGCTCTTTCGCCTCCCTAAACTACAAATCCCAGAATGCCACAGGATGTTGAAAGTAGAATAATAGCATTATAACAGTGGGGCGGAAATGACCTTGATACTGCAGTCCTGCATGGGACAGCTAGGCTTAAAAACTGGTTTAGGCGTGGGAGGATGTGGAAGTGCTGCCCAAGGGAGGAAAGAACTGTCAAATTCAAGGCACAACACATTGCCAAATGCTCTTCATACACTCTTTGCAAAAGCAGTTTGAGGACCTTCCAAAGTCAACGAGCAAAGAGTTTTGCAAAGTGCGAAGTATTTGGCACTGATCTAACATTGCTCGGCCATTAGCCTTACCTACCAGCATCCAAACCCTGAAAACATAGACCTGAATGTTATTGGTTGGGCTGGCCATTGAACCAATGGTTGAATGGTAAGTCAATACATTGATATTTGAAGAAGCACTGCTCCCCACATATACTAGCATGAGGACTGAGATCTGCTCATCTGTGTGTCCTCTGTGTCCGCCAGTGGGAGCAACACACTGGATGCGGTCGTAGGGAGGGCCTTCTCACTATGGCACACCGGTTGTGGGATGCCCTTTCTCTGGAAGCCTGATTGGTGTTGAATTTGGCCTCATTTCAATACCAAGTTAAAACTTGGCTTTTTACTAAAGCCTTTGCTCCTAATGTTCTGTCCTTGAATGTACAGATAAATTATTTTTATATTGTTTTGATGCCAGCTCTTTGAATTATGTGACGTTTAATATTTTCAGAATGGTTAATTTTTGTATTGTATCATTTTTGTTGCTTCAATTTTAAATTGTTCTAACTATGATTTTAGCAGAAGCCACCCACCCTCTTTACAATATGAGGTGGCACAGAAATATTATAGGTAAAGAAGTAAATCCTATAAATTTAGCAGGCCTTCTCTAGCTGGATCATGTT
The DNA here is from genome assembly GCA_948472985.1 of Iguana delicatissima. Lineage (NCBI taxonomy): Eukaryota > Metazoa > Chordata > Lepidosauria > Squamata > Iguanidae > Iguana > Iguana delicatissima. Next base: position 301,875 of record CAOKZL010001213.1, on the reverse strand, counting down.
ATCATTATGTATCTTCAAGCTGTGTCAAACTTCTGATGACTCTATCCTAGGGGGGCAAGGTTTCTTCAGATGAAGTTTGCGATTGATTCCCTCCTAGGCTGAGAGAGGGTGGCTAGCCCAAGGTCACCTAATTGATTTTCATGGCCATGTACAGGGTTCAAACCCTGATCCCCTAGAGTCCTATTCCAATATTCAAACTGCTACACCATACTAGTTCTCACTAGTTGGGATTAACAATTGGATTTAGGCCCCAATTCCAAGAAGAGTTCTGCCCTGAATGAAGAAGAAACAGCTGTCTGAGTTTGCAAGATTGGTTTCAAAATAAGGAGACTTGCAGGGGGGTGAGTTGCATTCCTAGCACCTGTCACCTTGATTTGCAACATGGTTCCAGCCCCAAATTAGGAAAAAAAGTTCAGTTTTCAATTCAGGGGAAATTGCAGTCCAAGACAGGCAAGCTTGCGTCAGACTTTCAGAACAGAGTTCTGAGGTGTGGATAACAGATGAATAGGACGCCGTGTGGTGCAGGAACCAGATGCCATTTTTATTGCATCCAGCCCAGAGTATTTCTGCACATTAAAATACCAGTTATTGAAAAGACCAAGAAACTTGTTTTCTTTTTTGTTACTTACATTGCATGTATACTCTGTTGCTATTCATTTTTTTATTTTTTCCTTCTCCCCTCCCCAGTGAAAATTTGCAGACAGCTGCTAGTAAATGTAAAAACACTGTAGCTAACAACTGAAAACATCTGAACATGGTTGCTGCTTAAAAGCCTGCTGGAAGGTTTAAGAACAGAGCCCCAAGTTCCATCTGAGCATCGCAGATATAAAGAGCCTCAAGATATATGGGTGCCTTTCCTTCTGATTTCTTTCATCACCCGCAGCAATGGCCTTTTCCAAGGGTCTCCCCTTCATGCTTTCAAACAACGTATGGAGAGGGGGTGTAACAAAGGACACCAGAACTGTTTTTTAAAAAAGATAGAGGGGCTTCACATTGGTAAGCAGGTTGTTACTAATTTTTGACTACTTGCAGGTATTTGCAAGCAGCAAACTTGGTCTTTACAGCATACTTAACTATAACCCTAACCCTAACCTTAACCCTATTTTTAATCCTACTCCTTGATCTGTGATGTAAAAATGAACTGTAGCCCAAATGTAACCCTAGCTCTATATACCATGCCTAGCTCTTATTCAAGCCCTGACTATAACTTGATCTTTACAGTGTCTTAACCCTAACCCTAACCCTGTTTTCATCCTACTGCTTGACCTGTAATGCGAAACTCTTCAGCCGCCACCAGAAGGACAGCAAGGAGAAAGCCACTCTAGGCCCCTACAGGAGGGACTTCCAGCGCTTGAGTCAACCACTAAGAAGGCACTATCTTGAATACCGCCAGCCATGGCTGTCAGAATTTGAATGCCCCAATGCAATTTCCCTGAAGATGTAATCTGTCACTGTCTGAGATGCAGCTGTGCCTAGAACACTGCCTTTCTTTGGTATTTTCTGTCCAGAAGTATCCTTGTGCTTATGCCTTGGACTGCACCTTCACATGTAGCTAATCGTGAAGGTCAGACCAGAGCAGAGCTAGACCTGCCACGAGGCAAAGTGAGGTAGCAGTTTTGGGGGTAAGACTCAAGGTGTTGTCAGAGATAGCTTTGCCCTCAAAACTTGGCTGTGGATAGTGCTGTCCTCCTACCAAAGCTGAAGTGAGAGTCAACTACCTACCCAGCTAGCTTCTTCACACAGAACTGGGGTATCGGGCATATTGTCTTTGGCCTTGGGCAGCAAAATATTCCTCAGATATTTATTTCTTGGAAGCCTTTGCATAAATAACAAATGTATAAGAGACTATAGAGTATATGATACTACCTACTACACAAAATGTGAAATAATCTGACATGTGCTCACAGTAAAATGTCTTGGGTCAGCCCTACCTGAAGTTGGAAAATGGACAGGACCATTTCAGGGAAGTGGGGGGATGTATTTTGGATTGTGCTGGAAGGTCATTCCCCCCCTTTGCAAATGGAAAGCTAGCCCAAGCAGACGCTAAACCTTTTCTTGCTAGTATGTTCTGTTGAAGTGTACACAAGCCTTTTAAGAGACCCAGAGTTATTTGGGATAAATTCTGGAGCATGGCCAAGATGTTCAGTATTAAAAATGCTTAGCATTCCAAATAACCTCCATCCCTGCTGTGATCAGGACTTTGAAACTTTGCTTTACTTGCCTTGAGATCTTACAGACCTGAGCCGTGCACATTTACTTGGAGCTCCCAGAGAAGCCAATGGCACATACTACCCAGGAAGGGCGACAAATTACATATCTATCGTCTTTGATTTTTTTGGCATATCCTAGCACTATCTGAAACATTTTATTCCCACCCATGACTAGATTACTTTTTAATTCTGAGACATTTTGGAACAAAAATGTCCCCTTCCCTTCCCTTCCCTTCACTGTCCTTCCTACCTTCTTCCTTCCTTCCTTTACTCCTTTATTCTTAGAGTTATAGTGCATCTGAATTTAAAGACTTAGCCACGCTAGTCTGGATCAGTATTCAAAAGGATCTTGTAGCAGCTTTGAAACTAACTGAGAGAAAGTACCTGATAAAGTAAACTTAAGTCTATGAAAGTTTATGCTACCAACTTCTTTCTCTCAGCTAGTCTTCACCCCTTTCACACAGTGCACCTGTGTATCAGTGAAATAGCAGTTTTGCATGGTTTTTTGGGGAAAAAAGGTTTAAAAATTCTAATAGGACAAAATTTTGCCATTCACACTATAGGACCACTTCAGCAAACAATGTCCTAGCTTTTTTGCTTGTTAGTTGCTATGTTTTTAAACCCTTTGGAAGAGCCCCAGTGCAAGAAACCACTATAAACAGACCTCAAAAAGAATGGGACAAGTGAGTGCAGAGACAACAGCCAGCAAAACCTAGGAGAACCCAAGCAGTTTTTTCTCTCCTGAGTATAAAGAAACTTGCAACTTCTGATAAATCCTTATCACAACCTAACTGGTACAGAATTCTCAGCCTTCCCCAGGTCACAGATGTTTCCACAACAGGGGAAGAAGGAGTGCTCAAAATAAGAGCTTTGCCCCCTCCAAGTAAGAATTCTGCCTGTCTCGTGAAATTTTCCTTCAGTTCCCAAATGTCTCATTGCAGTAACTTAAAACTTCAGTGGAGCTTTTAGAAATACACTTTGAGCATCCAAATAAAAGAGGCAGGCAAAGGGCCCAAGAAGAGGCAAACACAGCAAATGGAAGCGTTCCAGGCATAAATGGATTTCAATGTCTTATTCCCTGCAATACGAGGAATTTGGAGAGCAAAAGGAAACAATTTTTGGGAGGGGGCAGAATTCTAATTTGGAAAGCAATGCCTTCATTTTATCCCACCCAGTAGCAACACCCCTGCTCAGACTGTTTGAAACTACTCTGGGAGAGTCCAGTGTTAGACATAACATTTTTCATGGAAAACAGTATTTAGCTTATTCTGGATTGTACCTTTATTTTGCAATAAATCCCATTTAACTCAGTGAGACATACTTGGAGTAAACACATTACCTGCAAGACTTTTTAGGATCATGGTTGTAAACACCATTGTTCTGGGTTAAGTCTAGACCCCGATTGCTATCACGGCAACAGATTTTGGGTCATTTTAATAAATTCAGGACTTCATGTTGGCTCTCCTAGTGTAAATACAAAGCAACAGCATCAATTTGGCTAGAATTATACCAGTGTAACGTAGTGATTGGATGTGGCCTCAATGGCATGGCTTCAACCATTCAAAGTTTTGTCCCCACTGTTCACGTCCTTGAATAGGCCTTAAGGTTGCACCTAATTATTTCAAGGTTTCACAAAAATGTTTCAGTTCTCTCTCTCTCTTTCTCAGTCCCGGGATACTTATGTATATGTAAGACATTCAGAGGGATTCAACTGGACAATATCCAGTCCTATATGAAAGACCTGGCAGAAAAAACTGAGAAATTGTACGTTTCTTGTCTCTGGTGTATTCTGTTATCTGAGAGCATGTCTTCATTATTTCTACATCCTTCCATTTTTAATTTTCCTCTACAACCCTTTGCTTTATAAAAAAAAAAAAATCATTGTAAATGTGCGAATGTGAAACATAGGGGGTAGAGACCCCCATTTCAGGAAGTGGTCTTAAGCAGAAGCATCAGAGATAATGAAAACTGGCTTGTGGGATAAGCATATATTTATCGGGTTTGTTATGTATCAAATGTAACAAAAGTAGAGTGGCTGAAGAACTCCATGTGTGGTTCTTTCACACTCTTTGATCACACAATTCCCCTTTTAATTCAGATGCAGTAGAGCTTAAGTGGATTCATTGATGTGTTAAGTGTGGAATGATTTTTTGTATCAAATTAAAAAAAAAAAAGGAGACGGGGAGAGAGATTGAGAGAGAGAGACCCCATTATGCAGCCAGAAAAAGACTTGCCATACACTCACTTATTGAGACAGGAAGTAGGTTTCCCACACCGAACAAATGATGCTGAGATACCCAATAATTGTGTAGGGACAGAAAACTAAGGAAACTTAATTTTCTACCTGGCACAAAATCTGCCTCCGAAGGAAGAAGCGGACAATGAGATTGGCGTTGGATTGAATAACAGCATGTGATTGATTTTTAAGAACAGAATGCGGGGGGACCCTTTCTCGTGGCCCCATTTATTTAGGGGAGTCATGAACTGCCTTTGTTGGTAAAATGGAAAGCTTTACATTAAGCCTCTTTGTAGTTGTGTTTGGCTCTTGAGCGCCGTATCTGCTGCTCTACACCCAAAAACAAAACACACAGAGAGAGAACTATGTGGTGTAAAAATTATCATGATCACCAGCATCCAGCAAGATGGAATTGTTTCATGTGGGAGTAAAGGCGACTATTTATTAGAACAATGCCTAGCTTTTTAAACAATAGTGGTAATACTATCTAGGTCATTTTATTTTACTAAGAGATCAACAGAAGGTTAGGATGGGTTGGACTCTATGGCCACTGTGGTCTCTTCCAACTCTGTGTTTCTGTGTTCCTATGAGAATGGGACTCATGACTGTCAGATGTAAATCCATATACCATTATTCACTCGAGCCACAATAGCAACCCGCAGCAGCAAGATTTTGTATGATTTGGGAATTATATTGCCTTCTCCCCCTGCAAAAAAGAGATTGTACTGAGAATTTCTTTCTCCTCAAAAAGTGCATCAGAGGACCAGAGGTGGGATAGCTTCTCAAACTATCAACATCTTGTTGGATTAGGAATGTGTGGTATTGCCTTGGCTTAGTCTACTCTATTTGTTTGAAACCTCTGCAAAGTTCATTTGTGAAATTTGATGGAAGTTTAAATCACCAGGAACCTTCAAAATTTGCCTGGGTTTTTTTTTTTTTCCTTAGGGGAAACAGGGGAAATGAGGGGTTTGTGGAGTGCTTTTGGTAAGGAATTTTCTCAGCTTTGTTGTAATACTTTCAACTCCTCCAGTGTTGTGCTGGTTAACAGTATTCCGGATGCATCCCCCACATGGGCAACAAAAGTTTAGAACAAAGTACTGTGTAGACAACAAGGGTGTTTCCAGATTATCCACTTGTGGCAGAACAAATGAGCAATTCAGAAATCATCCCTCAAAGAAATTATTCTGTTCTATTTTCCTAGCGCTCAAGCAGTACCATACTGTTACTCCAGAAATGCTTTTCTTTCCTTAAAGAGCATTTTTACTTGCAGGTAAGACTGGACAGTGACTGTGTCATCACTGATGATCACCTTCACATTAGCCCCTCTACACTTTCCAAATGAAGAGTGGAATAGAAGCCATGTACACACAAAGACACACACACCATTCCCAAAGCACAGATATCACAAAAGCTGGAACAAAATATTTCATTGTAAGTGAGGATCACAGATAAGTGATGGAGCCAAAACTACATGTGCTGAAGATTCTATGATTGATTTCTGATAGCAGGCCTAGGACTGAGACTGTAGGGAAGGGTTAAAGTCTGGGAACCATGGCCCTCTGGATCATGCTGGACTCCAGCCCCATCAGCACTGGCCATTGGCCTTGCTGAGTGGGGCTTATGGGATTTGTAGTCCAGTGTCTTCTAGAAGATGGCAGACTGTCTATTCCCCTCAAAGAGACATAGCCAGTCAAGGTGTAGAACACCGAAGCCAGTGATCTAGTGGACTATCGTGGTATGATGTAATGCTGTATGTTTACTTCTTTATTCAAAAAAAGTGAAAAAGGACAGACATGCTCAAAAGAGGAGAAAAACATAAAATAAAACTTGGCAAGCCGAGCAATGAGGAAACAAGCTCACATGGATCACTTTGGAAAAAGGAGAACTCTTTAAGCTTGGCTCATGCTTTAGAAGCAAAAAAAAAAATAAAAAATGGAAAAGTGACTTTCTGTCTTTCTCTGTTTTTATTCTAAGAGAAGATAATCTGAACTGTCGCTGAATATCATCAGACCCAGTTACCAGGCATGAATAGGAAAGTAATTCTTTGCTAATTTTGTCCTCAAAGGAAGCAATAAGTAATTTTAGTAATTTTCCTCCTGCTGTTCAAAGCTATTGAAAACTGTGCAGTTTTTCAAAAACTACTTGTAGTTTAGGACTCAATTCTGTACCAAATTTGCACAGGAAATGTCATATATCTGTGCAGAAATATTGTTTTCTGTGCAGAAAATGGTGCTTCCTGCACAAAATAGGCTGTAGCTGGGGAGTTATTTTGTGTAAAATTTACTCATTTTTTTTTCCTCACATTAAAGAGCAATGCTTCTTTTTGCACAGAAAATGCTATATTGTGTGGAGGGAGGAGGTTCAGATTTGTGTAAAATAAGCCCCCAAATGCAAAGATTCTCAGCAGTCTAGGGTTCTCCTCATTACAGGTTCCCAACAAAAATGTTTTTGACCATTTTTCAAATGTTTGCAAATATTCTCCCCTTTTCGAGGCATGAATAATTTCATCTCACCTTGGCAAATCCTCAGACCAAAGTAGGAGTCTGGATGAACTTTGCCATCTGTTTTCAATTAGTTTTAAGCACAATTCAAGGGAGGCGGGAGGATTCAACACAGCAAAGTAAAACTGGAGCAAGTTAAATTTCCTCCAGGCAAACGGCCTTTCAGTTTTGTTTTCTTTGTTCAAAGCCGTACAGAAAAATCCGAAACAGAAAATTGGAGGTGTGGGAAGGGGCGGGAGAGATGTTGGAACAAAAGACAGAAGATAGCTGGAAGTTTAGGCATCATTACATAAGGTGATGGGGCAAGCAAATGATCCTGTCGTGTTTCAAAAGCTCTTCCTCACTCTCTGAGAAAGAGAGCGAGAGAGATGCCTCTTGGATCAGACTTCTGTTATGTCTCCTCTACCCTGTTACTCCAACACTGTGGGACCTAGATCCAATACGCATATTTATACTCTCGTCAGGAATGGATTTGCCAGGTTTCTTAGGATAACGCATTGATATTTTAAATAACAGTGGTTGCAAACATAGTAAATTAAATGTTTACACTCAACAGATTAATCAATAGACAAATAGATTAACTATATATGTTAATGGCATTAGGCGTAGATATTGTCATTTTGGCTATTTTGTACTATTGTTATTTTCGCTATTGTATTATTATTATGGTTACTGTGTTAAACGATACTATATCTTAGCTAAAATTTGCTATTACTTAGATTTACTATTAGCTTGATAAGGAAGGAAGGAAGGAAGGAAGGAAGGAAGGAAGGAAGGAAGGAAGAAAAGGATGAGGAAGGAAGAAAAAGACAAGACAGTTATACTAGATAAGTATATGGATAACTCTAAATGTATATTTATTTATTGGCGTACTTGTTTAAGTTGCAAGTGAACTTATCGTATTTTCATTCCGCACATATTGTATTTTCAGTTCTTATGATAGTTAATAAAAATTAAAGAAAGAAAGACAAGGAATAGATTTGCCAGGCTAGTACCTCCCTAGGTTAATACTTTCCCAGGGCCAGGTACTGGTGATGGCATTAAGCATGGGACATTAAACATCCTCCACAGCTAATCAGGGTATGTCATCAAACTATTTTTTTTGAAAAGTCTAACAAAGATGAATGTGTACACACATACTTTCCAAGGCTGTTCTCTCATGCTGAGATTCCTCCCTTTCCCCCTGAAGACTGGAGAGGAAGATCCAGGCCCTGCAATCTGGCAACGCTAATCAAGGTAGCATTTTCCTTCCTTCCAGGTTGTGAAACAGCCGGCCAGCTTCCTAGCCGCAGGGCCACTGCAAGAGTATGCCAAGGTGCATTTTGGTTGCCCTTGTGCATTGGGGGAAGATAGAGCCGGCTCTGCCCCCAGCGGTGTCTGGGCAAAGCACAAATGCACCTGGGTACAGCCTAGTAATATAACAGAGCCTGGGAGATGAGGTCACAATGAGGCTTTCCCTGGTTGGTGTTGTGTATTGCAAGAAAGGAATGCTGTGCAAGTAGCTACAGGAGACCTGCTTCTGCAACATTCCAAAAAGTCCATACGCCCATGTAATGAAAGGCAGGGGGGTTTATGCTAGTGCACAGCATCAGCTGGCCTGGATTTCCTAAGAAGCATAAGTAACTATGTGGCCCTTGAGTGAAACCAATAATGGCTGATACTGTTATTATGATTACCAAAATGTCACAAAAGTTTTGAAGCACTCTAGAGTCCAACAGGAGAGATGGTCCAAAACATTAGAGACAAGGGAAGAAGAAGGATAAAATGGGAAAATCTGCTCAGATATTTTTTTAAAAAGGGAATTCATTCCTATTGCAGTGTTTGGAAAGTAATCCATTGCCATCATTTATTATGCTACTTAAAAAGTAACTTGGGGCGTTCATCCTTTTGTTGCTCATTTCTGCTGATCGTGGTATTTTTACAAAGTCCTTAGAATTTTTGGCATAAAGCTTTGAACATTTCTGCCCAAATGCCTCTAACAATGTCTTAAAGGCCCTTCAAAGGTATCATTAAAAACAACTCATTACACGTGTTTTGAAATGCAACTTCATCCTGCCTCAATTACCAAGACAAGTAACTCTTGACAAGTGACGTCTCCCCATGTAACTTGCATGATTTATTTTCCAAGCTCCTGGTTGTGATGGCCGTTAGGTCTAGGTCTGTAGGCGGCCCATCCCTGGTATGGACACACAGAAAAATGGATGGACAGACAGACAAACAGACAAGAGATGTTTGGATGGGGAAAGCTTAGTTCAACCCCTTATCAGAATCCACCAAGGGCAAATCAATGCACGCTAAAACAATCCAGGCTTTTTGTTCCATATCCTATCCCCAGTGGCATTGTTGATTGTATAGCATCAATGTCACCTATTTCAGATGGAAATGTTAGCAACTGCAATGCTGATGTTGATGTTTCAAAATGATTCTAATCTCATTTCAATAATAGCTTCTGTCTCTTTTAGTGACACGCATACCATAACATTCAGGGCTAAATTGACAGCACTAATAATATGCTCTCTTTCTCCCTCCCCCACTCTTCTCATTCTCTCACTCTCTTTCTCTGAAAGATTATTAAGACCACTCTGCATTTCTCTGTCTTTCCTCTATATTTTACATTCCTGCCTACTGCAAAGTGAAGGATTTTCCATTCCTCTTGGATAATTGAGGACTGACCTAAATGCAGATTCCTTTGGACACTTGCAAAGTTGGAATACATGCAATTATGGCACTGTGCTGAAACGGTAGCCCCCACTTTACTCCCAGACTGCTCGAAGGACACTTTCGTGAAGGGGATTTGGACAGCCTGCTCTCCCTCTCTGCCTTTCATCCCCGTTTGTAATGGCAAGTGGTGCCCCCTAAAGGCTTCCATGTCAGTGGGACCATGAATCCGCTCTAGGTTTTATAATAAACTTTAAAGGAGCTGTCCAAAGTACCAAACATACCTGGTACCAAAGTACCAGGATAGGATTGAAACCTTGGAGATTAAGAGTTAAACTCAGAGTTCCTTTGCTGTTCACTCACACGGAAGCCACAGTGCACTCCTGATGGCAGTTGCACTCATCACATTGGGGAAAGTTAAAGCATTTTCTTGGATAATGGTTTCCATAACCCTACACAGATTTATCAAGGTAAGACTTTCTCAGTTTTATGCCAAAATGGCAGCTAGTGAAGCTGAACCTCTCTATGAAGTGCAATTTCCATTAGAAACATCAGTGCGACATTTCAGTTCCCTCGAAGAAGTACTTTTGCTTCCACTTTGTTATCACTGGTAGTCAGTGCCAGTCTTCTTTCACCTAGCAGGCCATAGAGTCTTATGGCTTCCGTTTCACTGAGCTGGTGAACCTGCTTCGGGTTTTAGTCCAGATTTTAAAAGCGATGCCAAAAATACAGGACCTTAGATAGATCCTGCACCATTCAAACTAAAACCTGGGATTGATTCGCTGCCTCAGCGATATGGAAGATATCAGCCACTAGTCATAGTAGGGCCATGGAAACATTTACAAGAATAATACAACATAAGTGTCTATTGGACTACGCCCAAGACGTCAAAGACATAAGGATGTAAATCGTTGATTATTTTGGCCACACATGTAGGAACTGGTAATTATGCTAGTTTTCTCCCTGCTGCAGGAGAAAAAAAAACCCTATGCAGTTTTCTCCCTGTATTCAAATGCCCTGAAGTATTGCGGAGGGATTATTTTTCGTAGAAGAGCGTGTGGGGTGAAAAACTTTCTTCTGCACTGAAAAAAAGGGGTTTCTGCAGGAAATCAGTGAGTGAGGCTGCAATGAGGAATTGTGCGTCTGATTGTCACAGCCTTGCTCACTGATGGGAGGGGGACGGACATGTCAACCCACTGGACCTCGATCACCCGGAGAACAGACTTCCATCACTTAGTGTGGTTGCTGGCTGTTCAGGTAGGTTGATGGGGGCACTTACGATTATACCAGTAGTGCTGACCACACACATGTATCTTTTGAAGTTTTAGTTTGTGATGTTTTAAAGGAAGGGGGCGCTCAACATCCCTTTTTTAAGCTCTTGCTGTCAAAGTAAGGCCTTCCTCTCACTCCTGGTTTTATAAGTGAGCACACTCAACTTATTTAACCATTTTATTGAATTTGTTTTAATTGGTTTTAATTCTGTGGTTAATTTAATTACATTTTTATACATTTTAATAGGTTTTTTAAATTTATGTAAGTGTTTAAACTGTGTTTGTTTTAAGTTTTAGAAGCTGCCCTGAGTCTCACTCTTGGGAGAAAGGATATACTTGGAAAGCCGGCACGGTGTAATCAGAGCCAGGGTAGTGCAATGGTCTGAGCATTTGACTGCAGTCCTGGAGACCAGGATTCCATTGCTTGCTCAGCCGTGGAAACCTACTGAGTGATCTTGGGTGCATCACACACTCTCAACCCCAGAAAACCCCATGATAGGTTCGCCTTAAGATCACCATAAGTCAAAGATTACTTTAAGGCCAACAACAACCAGAACAACAACATACATGAATGAGTAATAGTCAATAATAGAAGGGGCTGAGATTCTACATCACAGTCTATGTTTGTAACTTTACGAATTGACAGATAGATTGCAGGAGCGTGATGGAACCCTTTTAGTGAATTGTGAAGATGCTCTTTCGGACCCTGGCAAGACTGCTCCAATACACATCAGGCAGTTCTGATGTGCATTGGGCACCCCAGTCATGCTCTGAAAGTTCCTAGCTGGAGTCAGGGAGTGCCCTCAGACACATCCATGCCCATTGCAAATTAGCCTATGGCGCTTCAGTCACCCCACCGTTGCTCACTGGATGCCCATATGTTGTAATGTCATGGCAGCCCTGAGATGACTACTCAGAATATAGATGGTGTTCTGGATCTTAGATGATCATGGGGAAAAGGGAGTCTGGGTCCCTTTTTCCAGCTTATGACCAAACTTCCTCAGGGAAGGGAAGGCAGGCAGCATCTCTGCACCTCCCCATTTCCCTCCATACCTCCGCCACCTTCTCATTTCTCCCCAAAGTGATCATTTCCAAATCGATGATCCTTATTGGGCCATTGGCCATTTCTGCAGTAGTCTGTTATAGTGCTATTATTCCACTTTCAGCATCCTATGGAATCCTGGGATTTGCAGTTTGGGGAGGAGCTTCCAGATAGCATTGATAAGCTATCTGGAGGGAAAAAATGGGGAAATATATCTGTAGTAAGCATTAAAGGAATATAAGAACAACTAATGAAAGAAAATAGCCTCCTCATGTGTAATAACGGTCAAGTTAACAACGGGAAAATATGTACAGGGAAAACTTTCTTTTTCTGTTTTAAATTGTGCTTTATTTAGACCAATAAATTGGTTTTGAATTCAATATAATGTATAATTTACAACCTTTTTTTATTAAGGTAAAAAAAATGTATTGTTCCTTACTATAATATACACATAAAGGTTTGGTCTTGTAATATAATGAAAACAATAAAAAATAAATAAGAGGAAGAAAGAGAAACTGAAAATGAGTATTTCTTGGCTCGGACAAAATCGTGTGTCCCTATAATTCACCGAGGCCTTTCTTTGTATTCCCAGGTTTTATTTTAATTATATTTCCTATCTTTCTTTGATGATGAAATTCAGAACACTCTATGCATTCAAATGTTATATCAATTATATGATATTAATATTTTATGAGAGCATTATATTAATGTTACACAGGTTTATGGCCTGCCATTCAGCCCAGTCCCCCAGGTGGCTTTCGAAATATCAAAGCACAACACCGCAAAGCAATGGGTATTCTGAGGCCGACCCAGGGATATAGTATGGCTTCTGATGACCCTTTGCTAGAGAGGAGGAACAGAAGGTTTCCATGTTGTCATGTTGCTACGCTGGCCACTGAAAGAAACAGGATGCTAGCCTAGAGGGGCAATTTACCCCCCAACCTGGTGCTCTGTAGTTGTTTTACCCTATATCTCTCATCATCCACAACCATCACGACCAGTAGCTTGCTAGCTGAGGACTATGGGAGCTCCAGTCTTCTACCCACACCCAATAAAGCACTAGGTTGGGGAAAACAGAAATATTTCATTGGTCTGATCTAGCAGGACTTGGATTTATTCTGCATAAAAGTCACACATGGTATTGTTTTGCACAGAAAACAGCATTTTCTGTGCCGTAAAGAGCATTTTCTACACTGAAACACCCACATGCAATTTTGTCTCAGAATAAATCTTGGACTTTGGATAGTCTTCAAAAAGCGTTCCATTTTCAAGAACTTTCTAGCAGCGAGTGGAAGCTTGCTCAAAGCATTTGTTGCTTCCTTCATAAATAAGTGAAGAATTACATCTCTGGCCAGCTTCCACATGATGGCTTCATGAGATGCTTTGAGGCCAAGCTAGCAGAGCTTCACAAGGTAACTGTTGTCAGACCTACAGATGTGCCTTCACTGGCTGGGCAGTTCCTGGGGGGGGCAAGGTGCCTTTGATGTGAAAACTCTTGGTGTGGTGGTTTGAACGTTGGACTATGAATCTGGAGTTCCAATTCCTACTCAGCCATAGAAACCCACTGGGTGACCATGGGCAAGTCACACTCTCTCAGCAGAGGAAGGCAGAGACAAATCCCCTCTGAACAAATCTTGCCAAGAAACACCCCATGATAGGTTTGTCTGAGGGTGACATAAATCCAAAATGACTTGAAGGCTCTGCTGAGCTGGACCATACATCATCTGGTCTTTTTTATGTCAAGGGTAGCTATGCAGACTTTAATAAGGCCAACCTGATTCATCCATTCTCTTGCCACAATTTCTGTTGCACGGGGATCTGCTGGTTCTGAGATTTACCCTGCAAAGGCCAGAAGAGTATGGAAGCATGGATTCAGAAAATAAGCATCTTATTTTGTCACCAGCTGGGGAGCTCTTCTGCCAGCGTCTCTTCACATTATGAGCTTGTTGATGAGAATGAGGTGCCAACATTTTATGCCCGGGATAACATGTGAAATATGGCTACCCACTATATAGTCTTGACCTTTTCAGTGTTCTGCATCGTGACTGACTAGTTAGCCCCCGCCTTTACCATGCAGAGGTTGATGGGGTTGTGATCAGATTAATTAGCACACAGAATGTCAAAAAGGTCCAGAGAAGCCAGTGTATAAAAGCAAATCAGTATGTTGATAGGCAAAATTAGCTAGTTGGAGGTATAAGCGGGAATATGGGAGGGGCAGGAAAGTGTTGAGTATAAATCTTTCTTTGACTTTGTCTTCAGATGATAAATGAGACAACATACACACACACACACACACACACATCTTTAATCCAGCCACAGGACAGTGAGACTTTTTGGGGATGGGAAAGAGGGGAATTGCTGAGAGATTTTGCCCATTTTCAATGCTGCTTCATTTCTAGAAAATCTGCAAAATTTCAAAGGGTGGTAAGAGTTGCCCTGTTTCATTGCAAAATTAAGTAAAAGTCCTATCATTGGCTGGTGTGTTGGCACCTTTGTGATCAATCTATTTGTCCTGTTCGTACTTGCCACATGGGTGCACGTAGCTTCAAAAAAGGAAATCATTTTTTTAAAATTACTTTAACAATATTAAATTCTTTATTATTCAGTGTTTAATTGTACTTTGCTTTAATCCATATAATTAATCCATAATTCAGTACAACCACCAACTCCGCAGCTTTGGTTGGTGGGAACATGAGAGAGGACCTGCCCACTGGCTGTTCCTATGCTTAAATTGTACTGTTCTAATTTTTTTAGCATATATTTTAAATTGTTTTAATATGATGAATAGTTTAATTATGTTTTAATGATGACTTTTAGTATGTTATTAAAATTATATGGTAATTATTTTAATTTGTAAGCCACCTTGAGTCCCAATCTTGGAAGAAAACACAAGATATAAATAAAGATCATCATCTTCCTCACCATCTAATAAATAAATAATATTTTGTGCGAGAGATATCTTGCAGAAACAGAATGGGAGGAGAGGCTTGGTGTCTTGATCTTATGCTGGAGAGGAGATCTCTCATGGGGAGGGAGTTGAAGAACCTTCAGCAGGCTATCTCATTGTGCCAAGGTAAACGCTCTCAACCATCCTTAAGAAACCAACATTGTGATTTCCCTTTCGTCCTTAAGGAAGGGGCACCCAAAATTTTCAAGAGCTGGATCAAATCCATTATGAAGAAAAGCCATGATGTTTGGGAGTTCTTAGTTAGGAAAAATAGCCAGGAACAGAAAAACATGATAAAAATGTTATTTTAAAATATGCATAGTATCAATAGTGTGTACAGAGAGAAATTTAATAATACTGGAAATCCAGGTCATCCAGTCAAGTTGAATGGTGAGAAATTCAGCGCAGCTTAAAAAGATTTTGTATGGGTTGGACCACGTCTTTAGAATGGACTGCTTGGCATTGCACCGTGTATGGCCCCCTTCTTTTCTGATCTTCACAAAGTTTTTAAAGGTAGGGTTGGCCAAAGCGTGGACCTCCAGAGGGTGATGGATTGTAATTCCTATCATACTTCATTATTGGCTCTCTTGACTACAGCTGCTGGGAGACAGAGTTCAACACTACATGGAAGGCCACAAATTCAGACGACTTATCCCAGAATGTTTCTGATGAAATGTAATGGACTGTGCTTCTAATTAAAGTTCAATCTGCTACTGCTTTACATGCTGTATCCTACTTGTTATTTTACAGTGGTGGTCATTGGCTCCCATTAGAGTGCTAGTGACTCTGCTCTGGGTTTTAGCCTTAACTTTCCAGAGCTGTCCAAGGTGCTGAACTTATCCCTGGAATAAAAATGACATGGAAGCCACGTGACAACACTTATTGAACTATTTATGTGATGAACATATTTTTTTAAAAAATTAAAATATCTGATGACACATTTTGTATGTCTAATTATTTACAACCTGCAGCATGACGGATTTTCCCTGAAAAGTGGGCTCAGTCCTCTCGACTGCTACAAGAAACTTTGCTACAGCTGAGTAAGAAATATTGGTCTTTAATGTGAAACAGATTGAAATATATTATTGGCTATTACAAAAACAACGTACATGGAAAAGGCTATAAATCGTGTTTTAACAACAGTAAACAGTTTGCATCCAAAGTTTGGTCAAATTGAGTAGTTCTTTATCTGCAATGGGAACCTTAACATGAGGTGGCTGTTAGAAGGAATAAAGGTTAGCCACCTTTATGGAGGATAAGAGAATCAATGACAACTATTCATCATGGCTTTATGCTACCTCCTCCATCAGAGGCACCATATTGCTCAGTTCAAAGTGCTTTGACTATGCTGGCTGAGGGATTTGGGAGTCACAGTCCAAAAAGTAACTTTTCCTTGCTCTGTCTGAGGATCAGAATGTGGTCATCTTCAGCCTCCAGATTTTTCACTACTGTATTTTTTTTTTTTTGACACATTTCACAACTCCAAAAATATATTGTCGTCATGTGCCCTCAAGTCATTTCCGACGCAGAGTGAACCTAAGGGGAACCCATGATGGGATTTTATTGCCAAGATTTGCTCAGAAGGGGTTTGCCTTTGCCTTCCTTTGAGGCTAAGAGAGTGTGACTTGCCCTGGGTCACCCAGTGTGGGGATTCAAACCCCAGTCTCCAGCATTGTAATCCAATGTCCAAATTGCTACACCATGGTGGCTCTCTCCACTGGAAGGTATATAAAATATATTTTGGATACGATACATCTGAGAATGAGAATTTTGTCAGAAAATGCACTCAAAATTGACATATTGCAGGATGAACTTTATGGGTTTTTAAAAAACCAAAACAAAACAGAGACTTACTTGAATGTGTACATCCAGCTACCATGGGATTGGTTTACAAACTGAATTATGAAAAGATTCTCCAAGCTCAGAGTTGTTGGGGTTTTTTGTTTGTTTGTTTTTTAGGTCAAAGCAGATGGATGATATCATCCAGCAACACTAGCTGATGTCCAGATGTCATCAGGAAAGGTCAGACACCAGTGACAGGGCTTCTATATCCTTGTGCCCAGAGAACCACCTCTGGGTTTTAGTCTAAACTATAAAGGAGCTATAGGCACTAGGTGTAATGGTTTGAACATTGGACCAGGACAGGAAAACCCCATGATAGGGTTGCCTTAGGGCAGTGTTTCTCAACCTGTGGGTCCCCAGATATTTGTGGACTTCAGCTCCCAGAAACCCCAGCCACTATGGTCAATGCTCAGGGCTTCTGGGAGCTGAAGTCCAAAAACATCTGGGGACCCACAGGTTGAGAACCACTGCCTTAGGGTTACCTGAGTGGGAAAGGACTTGAAGGCACACGACAACAAACCATGGTGCTATCCAAAGGGCTGAATCCTACCTCCAAAACAGGCTCAGCATCTTGGCTACCTCCTTGAAAGTTCAAACCAAAACCCAAAACAGATTCACCAGCTCACTGACAGAACACCCACAAACCAACACTGTTTGACAAGGGGAGTTTTTGCCCCCATGTTGCTTTGGATCTGAGGAGGCAAAAGGGAAGGGTTTCCTGGCAATATAAGCAAATAGTGGCTCAGTTACACTTTTTCACCTTTGCACCCTAGGAAATTCATGGGGTTGCTATAAATCAACAGAAGAGTTGAAAGCACATCTACACACATACACAAACCATAGATATGACTGCAGGACTTTTCTTCTAAAACAATCCCAGTTGTCTTCCATAGGCAGGGCCATGTGTGAGCAGCGCCTCCTGCAGTAAGTATCAAATCACGCAGATGTGAGATGGGAGATGGTGGGAAAGGTCTTTCTAGCTAGTGAATAAGCAGCCCAAACATATGTATCTTCTGATGGGGGGGGGGAATGGACAAAAAGTATAGAAGTGACCAATTTTTTTTTCACGCCTGAACTGTGGGTCCCCACCCCTGCATGGATCTTATCCCTCCAGCAATTTTTTTTCTGTCTCTCTCCTCTGCGTCTTGTCTCCTTAGAAGCAGAGTTAAATGTAAGTAACAGACTTATTCCTGAAGTGTTAAATGCAGCAGCTCGTTAAATACCCCACTCAAGCTTTGCTTTTACATGTGCTTTCTTGGGAAGAATTGGAGTCAAAATATATTCTTTAAGAGAGCCAAGATGAAGGTCATAGCTTCTTTGTCATTGCTGGAGCTGAGCTATCTCTGAGAAACCAATTACAATGCACTGAACAGGAGGTTTAAGAGCTCTGGAGGTGAATGCTTGATCTAAAATGAAATCCTTTTGTGTTACCCACAAGGGCAAGGTGTAACTGAGATGACTGAAAACTCTAGAGGGTACTCAGACTGCATGGGAAGTAGCAAAAGAGCCCAGATGGACATGCGTCTTCTAGGTGTGAATTGTACTAGACAGGCAGCTAGCCTCGTCTGCTACGTGATACACCTGGTTCATGCTCCAGCGTATTATGGCTGTGTGTGTTACCTCCATCTTTGTGCAATGCTTTAGGTGGTCAGAGCCTGGAAATAGTACTTGTTGCACTACAACACCCAGGATGCCCCAAGGATCCTGGGAGTTCTAGTACAGGCTAAGATCCTATTTAATGCTGGTGGAGCATACAATTCTACCAGTGTCCTTAAATGCTGACATCCAGGAGGTCAATAGGTGCCAGCTAGATGTCAGGGTGACAGAGGTCTCTTGGGCCAGTGGGGGTTAAGCTGTCCAGAAGTCATGGGAGAAAAGCTTTTGTGTGAGGAGATACCTCCTTGCACATTACCTGAAAAAGAACTTACATTACATAACTCTCCATTCTTGCTGTGTGCTTTCAAGTCACTTCCAACATATGGTCATATGATTATCTGTCTGAAGCCTGAAGCATTGGCCCATTTCTTGGAAGGGGAGCAGCAAACTTGTTAGGCAACAGGCTTGAGGGTGGTTTGAGGTCTGCTCGGCAGCCTGTTCCCACTGCATATCAGAGGGGCCTTTAAAAAAAAAAAAATTAAGAGTAGAAGGCAAGACTTGTGTCCAGAGCACGGGGCATATTTCTGAAGGAACAGAAAATATGTTAGGCAGTGGGCTAGAGGAGGATGGATCCTTCCTTCTACAATGAAACTGACAATTTTTTCCATCCCTAGGTGAATGGACCAATGGTGTGACTCAAATTAAGGCAGCAAGATGATGTCATACTACCACATAGCCAATGGGATCTGGCTGTGTGATGAAGTCACTGAGAGTAAACAAAGGCAACCTATTTTTTTTTTCAAGAAATGTTGTTAGGAAAGATCTCTCTCCATCCTCCTCTTCTCTCTCTTTCTCTCTCTCTGTCTCTCTCTCTCTCTATATATATATAGGTGTATAAAATGTCACCATTTTTCACAAAAACCTGACTTGTTTTGGTTGAAGTCCAGTCAAGCCCTGCATTTATTCATCTTTCTTTCACAAAGACAACCTCAATCAGATGCCAGATTCTAGGTATTCTGCATGCTGCATTCAGTGACAAAAGGAGGAAAGGATCTGTTTCTTTTCTGCAGGAAGAAGTTGTCTTGGGTCTTTGAGGGGGGCTGAGGAGAAAAAAAAAATAGCAGGTCTGTCATTTAGACTTGCAAAAGGTGTAAAGTCTGAAGATGTGATTCTTATCTTCTAAAGAGCTTTGTGTCCATCAGTTCCTACGGCAGCTTTCTGAAATAGGTGACCTTAATAGATATAGCTGCATATGGGTTCATCGTACCATGAAATTAAAATTTTAATCTGAATTTATGAACAAAAAGGCTGGGGCATTTTTCCCCCTCCTGTCTCCTCCTACTTCAGAGTTTAATAACTATTTCAGTTCCAGGAGAAGATGGTACACCATGTAGTCACTGCTAACTAGACACAATGGCTCTCAGGAATAATGAAACATAGTGTGTGTATCTGTATTTGAAGTCTGATCTTCACAATTATGTATAACCAGAATGGGATGATAGAGGTGGCTACACAAGTACAAGTAGAAGGGGTGTGAAAATAGGGAGATGATGTTACTAGCAGTTCTTAGATAAGCATTTATTCTCTTTTCCTTTTTAATTTGCAACAATTAGACAACAGTCAGGATCCTGAATGTAAAGCTCCATCTTCTCTTCCCTTCCCTCTCTTCTCCATCTACCTATCTATTGCTGAGACACACCCATAGCCATCTAGTTGCCAGGGAATAGTGTGGAAGGGCCAGCAGCAGGTGACTGGGCTGTAGCAGCTGGCCACAGGAAGATGACATCATCCTCCCAGACCCTGAGAAGATCCATGGGAAGTCCAAAAAGATGTCTGTTTCTTGCTGCAGTGGCTGCTGAAAGACAGTCACTGGCTGGGCATCCTTCATCTACCCTCATGGTCATGGAATGGTGTCCCAGAAGCAGACAGATAGTTTGAGTGTGAAAGGTAGCTCCTCCAGCAATGTCCATCAAAGGACTTACAGAAGGATAGTGTCAAATTATACTTGTGTGTATCACCAACACACATGCCATTTGACACTATCCTTCTTTATGTCACCAACAAGATCCAGTGTGGTATAGTGGTATAGTGGCTGTAACATTGGAGACTAGGGTTTAATACTCTGTTCAGCCATGGAAACCCACTGGTTGACCTTGGCACACTCAACCCTAGAAAACCCCATGATAGGTTCACCTTAGGATGACCATATGTCAGAAATGACTTGAAGATACAACAACAACAATGTCACCAACAGAATTCCAGCCATTGCTTCTTAGTATTTGTTAATGAAAGCCAAGCCTCTCTCCAAGATCCTGTTCAGCACTTGTGTGTTGTATATGTATGTTCATGAAGTTGCATGAGATTCTACCAGTGTGCAAGCAATTCTGCAAAGGAACCTCAAGCTGGTGATCCCCACTGTGCAACTGCTTGTCATTAGGAACACACCCAAGTTAGGGTTTGCACATGTGCACACTTAGGGGAAGCCACTACTGCTAAAATGATTAAACTAAGGCTATTTTACTTCGGACATATCGTGAGATGACACGACTCATTGGCAGAGATGATCACGCTCAGTAAAGTGGAAGGCAATCAGAAAAGAGGGAAACCATATTACAGATAGATTGACTCAATAAACAAAGGTACAGCCCCGATGACCAGGGCTCTTGAATGGTTCTCATTCATAAGGTCATCATAAGATGAAGCCAACTTGACAGAAAATAACAATTGTCTGCTAACCCAAGTGGGACACAAGTGCTATCTAAAACACAAATGTGTTCTAGATAGCACTTTTCCATTTGAACAGAGAAGCCACAACCACCAGTGTAATAGGAGTTATACCAGCATAAGTGCACAACAGAATTCTGGTCATGGCATATTACATCCCTGGACTCCCTCCTGTACTGGTGAGTGCCATTGGCAGGCTGATAGATGCTGATGGTGACAGGGATCCAAGTTTCTCCAACAATGTGACACCACATGTATTGTGAGTTAGTAAAATGGTGGGTGGCTCTCTGACCCAAATGCATGGAAGAGGGGTCACAGGGCTAACATAAGTGGTAGATCATGCCAAGCCTCTGGAATCTGCCCTGGCAGCTGCCTGAAAATGCCAGACCCTGATACTCAATGAGCTTTTTACAGATTTTGGTATTCACTATTACAGTTACAGATTTATAACATAGAATTACTGATCCATAGCTGATCTATATTCAGTAAGGCTAGGTAGTTTTTCTGTTGCCCTAAATAAATGCCACTTCAACCCAGATAAAGCAAAGGAGGCTCAATGTAGCCGGTGACAGGGGTACAAGGAAGAAGAGATTTCCACCCCTTTCCACCAGACAGTGAGGCTGCAATCTTCAGAAGTAGAACCTCTGTCACAAGTCCTTGTAACGGCCTTGTTCACTTGTGGGAGGCTTGGAAACATCATCCTCCTTGCCTCCGAATTGCTAGCTGAATGGACTTCCTTTGCCAAATCTGGTGGCTGGCTCCTAAGATGATCTGGTAGAGGTCAGGCTGGGAAATATTACTTAGTTCGGCCCCTTAACCAAATAACATATCTAGGAATCTGGTATTTATCTGTACACTGCCCAGAGATCTTGTGATATACTGTTGAACAGACATATTTCTACACTTTAATAAGCATATTATTACTATATAAACTTGTAATAAATTGGTTTTGTGGGGCAGCGGAGAATATCTGTCTCACATATCAAAACTCAAAACTTGTAGCATGAGGATGAACAGGGAACTTGTGTAATGAAAGCTGGGGCCTGACTGAGGACAGAATTGGAAGAGCAAGACTAGAAAACTGACTCCCTCTGTAGTCCAACTAGAGCAGACCACCTAAAATCAATGGGACTTGGATAAATGGTGAGTAACAAGCCGTTCATTTCCTTGGGTCTACTTGAGTAGGAGGTAAATTGGATTTAGCCCAGACAGTTTTATTGCTGGGTGTCTGACATCCATATGAAAAAGGTGTGGTATTAGTTAACATGATCAGCATCTTCCTGTGATGTGTTTCTTGCTCAGCTCCTATCACTGTGGGAAACGGGGAGGATATGATGCGCCTTCATGCGGAAACTTCTCTGCACATTCAAAACTAACAAGTTGGCATGAGTCAGCAGCACAATGAGGTTGCAGAAAAAGCTAATAAAATAATAGGCTGTACTAATAAAGCCACTGTTCCCAAGTCCTGAGAATCAAGAGTTCCACTTTATTCTGTGCTGGTCAGATTTGCAGTCCAATAACATCTGGAGACCCAAGATTCGAATCCTGTGATACGGAAAAACTGCAACAGTTTCACAGGTGGCAACAAAGAAGGTTCAGCATCATAGCAAACAAGTCCTACGGGGAAAGCATGAAGACTCTTCAGAAGACAATACTGAGAAGAGATATGAGAGTACTCTTCTTAGCATATCGTATAGAAGAGCACAAAGGGTTTTTCATGTTCTTCAACATTTCATAGATGCGAATTAGAGCCATTTCTGCCCTACCCTGTTATAGCACTATTATATAGCAACATCCTGTGGAATTCTGGGGTTTGTAGTTTATTGAGGCCAAAGGGCTCTCCGGCTGAGAATTCTACAGGCCCCTCCCTAAACTGCAAACCCCATGGGATGTTGAAAGTGCTATATAATAGCACCATAACAGTATCAGACAGAAATGGTCAGGGACATATGTGGTCAAGCAACACCAAAGCATGATCAAGATGGCAAAGATTATTAATGAGGAGGAATGGACAAACTAAGAGAGGCTGAAGTAGTTTGTTTTTGCCTGAGTCTACTGGAAAAGGCAAGATTCTGCCTCCTCTTCTTCTCTCCTCTGCTAAGTGAGCGAACACTACCTTTGCACTTCGAATCCAACTTGCATCAGTGGAAGTAAGCTGAGGGCAAAGGGGGAAATTGCAAAGGGGAGAAAGAAAGTGAAACATTTTAGAAGCGGCTAAAAAAAGTGAGATTACACAGGATTAATTGGAACTGCCCCTGCCAAACTGAGATGGTTGGAGGGTATGTTGTTCTTTGCCACCCTGGAAAGAAGGACAACGTTTAATACCCAAATTTAAGATACAGGATGATAGATGCTGTTTGAACATTTGGAGAAACTTTTTGATGGTAAGAGAAGCTCAGAAATGACAAAACGAGAATCCTGGTGGAAGGTCAGAGGAGGGAAAAATCAGTGTTAAGTCTTGGGCCCCATCTCCAAAATATCTTATTATGTATTTAGATGCAAATACAGGTATTTAATAATTTGAAAAAAAATCTGAAATGCGGAACACTTCTGGTCTCAAGCATTTCAAATAAGGGAGGCTCAACTTGTACCACTTCATTTGGTGCAGTTTGGCAATAAAACATCACGCTGCTGGTCACATAATCTAGATAGCACCATACTTGCTTGCCACTCAGAGACCATCCTTTTTCGCAGAGTGAAAAGAGGCAAGATCTGAGGAGTGGCCCACATACTAAAAATATAAACAGAATTTTAAAATGGATTCAGTTCTATTTATACACAGGCAATGATTTCTATCAATGGGGTGTAGTCTCTCTTTAATTTTTAAGTGGGAAAAAAGAATGCCTGGAGGGTGCATGGCACCCCATACCCCAGTTTTGCAGCCCATGGAACCCAACCAGTGTCCCCAAACCTGTGTATCCCCCAATTTTTTAAAAAAAATCATGTGATTTTCAGGCCAATAGCACCCAAAATCACACCCAAAGCCCCACAATGCATGCAAACATACCATCCTCCAAATGGCTTCACAATTACTCACCCTCTGTGGCATACCTTCTTGTCTCTTTGCAACAGAAACTGACATGATATCACTTCTAGTCTCCATTTTGAAGGCAAAACAAGGGAAAACATGGTATTTTGATAAGCTTGGGTAGAGATGCAGCCCACAGAAGGTTGGAGGCTGTGGGAAATCTCCCTCCAACCCCACACACAGTTGGTCACCTCTGATTGATAGAGATCTGGTATTTAGCCCTCATCTTTCTTTCCATCTGTACTTCAGGCTTAGCCATCTCTCTTCATGAAGCTATCTCAGTGTTGCAATTAAACAGGAACAGTTCTTGTTATTTATATGTGACCAATCACACAGGAGAACATGAAGGTTTGCTAATAAGAGTTTTAGGTCCCAGGACAACAAGATGACTTCTACAAGTATAGAGGCTCCAGTATCAAGCCTCTGCTACGTGCCAGGGCTGTTCCATCCAGTTCCATAAAGAGGCTATATAAGATCCTTTCCTAAGAAAGTGGCTGAGCCTTCACATCTCTATCCTCCTGAGGCAAAAAGAAACAGTGTCAGAGAGAAAAGGAAGAAAAATTTGTACTTTGAACATCATTTACAGCAGTTGGAGTAAATTAAGGGCAGAGGAGACGAAGGGGAAAAATAGGAAGAGAGAGAAACCAGGACAGTTTTAAAAATGGGATGATAGAAGATAGATCAGGACTGTCCCTGCCAAATTAGGACAGCTGGGACTTATGCCACAGTCAAAGGAATTACATATTGACTGGCTGTACATTCAGAAATCCTGAAAGTAAGGCCCAGATATAGCTGTCCTTCCTCCAGGCTATGATGATGAGGAAGGAGTAGTGCAGCCAGCAGACAGGGCAAAGATTTTGGGAGGGGTTTAGGACTGGAAAACCTTAGATCCAGATGCTTGGTTCTTCTTCTTCTTGGAACTTCCATCAACCAGCAGCAAGGAGAAGGAGGGCGTCAATGCCTCCTAATGAGTTTTTCAAAACACATGGGCACAGACACATGCAAAATATGCAGTCATCAGCTTAATATGTTCTATTAAACAAATTAAGGCATCTTACATAAGCACACTGTAATTTAATAATTATATTTAATTATATGTAGATAGGAACACTTTGTTTCTCTTTAAAGTACAGACAGAGGCACTGGCAATGAAATAAAACTCTATTATATGGTATTATTATTCTACATATATATATGCACAACATTGTACAATGGGCAAACTCTTTCCAAGTGGGGAGTGGTCCATGCTGTACACGTACATCCTTAAAGCCTAATTTTACTCCCTGCTTGCATGATGAGGCAAAGAAAACTCCTTCTGCAATTACCTCCCCCTTCTGTTACCCACGGTGCTCTCCTTCATGACCATTTAGAGGCTGGGACGAAAATAGAGGATGTAACCAGGTAGTGGCCAGTTATCTTCCAGCATCCTTCTGGGGGAAAAAAAGGGACATCATCTTGAACCTCCCAGGCTCCCCCAGAGGTCTGAGAGAATTACACCATCTTCCTACAGCCAGCTGCTGCCTGATCATCCTGCTTTCCCTCAGCTGCCAAAGGGGCATGAGGTGTTTTGTTGTGGCAAATAAATAAGCTAAGCATACAGGGAAGGTTGAAGAACTGGAGCTATACATGGTAGAGCTTTCTGTTCCACCAGTGTGATCCAGGATGTTGGCCAGTGTGTCAGGAAGAATCTCAGACTAAAGCCAGTCTGTGGTAGAACAGCAGCACCTCTACAGTAGATCTCAAGGACCTTGCGCTGTTGTCGAGGGAGGGAGGGAGGGAGGGAATGCTAACCTCCACAGTGACCACAAATAGACATAAAAAGGCAGAAGATTAACTAAGCCTGCATATACCCTTAATTGGATGCCAGCCTGTATGCCTTGACACCAGGCACCAGGAACTTCAGACTCAAAGGCTGAATCTAGACTTCATAGAGTCCTAAACTAGCCTTCTGGGGTTCTCCAAATGACCATGGTTCCCTTTGCCAACACCTCGATGGTTTCCCAACTTTTGTTCAGTTTTGGTTTTTCTTCTCTCTGTAAAAGCACAGTATCTCACTATAACATTTGATCATCCCTTACTGGCCTTTAGGTCTTTTTGGTGCCACCTTCTCCAACTTTGGCCCTGCCCACCACTGGAATGCAGCACATGGGAACTTCTTTGAAGTTTAATTCAGCCCTCAAGGTGAAAAATCTTTCCCACCAGAATTTAACACCATAATTTGTGTGGTGCTGGCTGATGGAACTCATCTCCCAACATATCTGGTGGGAGATGTGGGAGCCAAGGAAAGTTCTGGGAGTTGGGGAGAGTGTTACAGTTCCCTTGTGCCATCACTCTTCTACTGAATAAAGAAGGAAGAGCTATCAGTCCATATCCTGGCTGTTCACATACACCTACTTGAGAAGTTGGAGAGCATTATAGAATGATCAGGTGTTTCCCTCATGGACCAGTGCCAATCAATTAAGAACCAGTGAAGCTCATTAAATATATATTGGTTGTTTGGGGATGGCTGGGGCTTTCCCTTTCCCTTCCCCTCTTCTACCCATTATTTTTTCCAAGTCATTCTGAAGGAAATGTGTGGGTTGAATGCAAATTGCCCCAGAGTGCGGCTGATGAGGAGGCATCTTGCTGACAATTGATGATAATTCACCACTTCCTGGGATTCACTTTCTTCTTTGTTCTTATAGGAAGGACTGAATAATGAAACCAGCATGGGATGGAGATTGGTGGCAGTGAATGTGTGCATGAGAGGGAGGGGGGCAATAAGAATGATTGTAAGATAGTGAAAGAATAAAAGAACTTACACAATCATGGCTCCAGCACATGTCTAGAAGACTCATCTGAAAACATAGAGAACAGGGATGGATAAAGTGCCATCTCCTAGGCTGCATGTAATCACCTTTTGTAACCCCTGAAGCCCCCTGCCAGTCCCCCAAAGGACCCTAAACAATTTTTTTAAAAAATGTTTGCTGAGTCTTTCAATCAATTTTTGTTTTAAAGCTGCTTTTTTAAAAAATGCATGAAAACATGTTAAAAAAAACCCTTACAAGTATCTTGGAAACCCACTCCATTTCCAAATACCTTTTTTTCTGCAGACACTCTCAAAATGGTGACAGGAAAAGAAGCATCTTCCACTTCCTGTCACCATTTTGAGAAAGTTTTGGGCTTGGTTGCCCACCTCCAATGTAGAACCTACATTTCTTATAACCTATAAGGGTAGTTTCCTGACACCAAACAGCTCTATGGTTGAGAATCCTAAATGCCCCTCCCTAAACTGCAAACCCCAGAATTCCAGAGGACGTTGAAAGTGGAATTATAGCACTATAACATGTAGGGCGGAAATGGCCATAGCGATCATGTCTGAAGGGATGATATGTAGAAGATGGAATGAACTTGTTTTCTGCTGCTCCAGAGATGATCCAGAGTTTAGGAAAATGATTCCTAAACATTAGGAAGAACTTTTTTTTTTTTTATCGCAAATGCTGTTTGCCAGTGGTGAGGAATGGTAGAGTCTCCTTCTTCAGAGTTCTTTGAACTTAGTTTGGATGGAAGTATTTCAGGAGTGATTTAGTTGTGTATTTCTACATGGCCAGAGGTTGCATTAGACGATCCTTGAGATCCAGCTCTAAGATTCTATGAATCCAATACACACTTGATTCAGCCAATGAAATAAGTAGGAAAGACTTGAAGCACTGGTGCCGTGATTCCACATCATGTTTCCACATTAGTTCAAGGCAATTAGAAAACCTGAAAGAGGCTTAAAATAACAATGTAAAGGCAATTGCCCTTATTACCCACAGTTCTACAGTAGCATATCATACTTTCTCTGTCCAAATAGCAATGTTTACATATTCAGAGTGATGGCAAGATTGGAACTAGCACCTCTCTTCCTGTAATTTTGACCTAGTTCCATTCATTCAAGCAAGCAGGTCCATCAATAGGCTACATTTTTTCTCATGCTCTGATACATTGAGCATGAATCTCTGCAAAGCTCTGCCCTGAAGGCCATTCTGCAAAGCATCCCAAGAACCCTTGGTTGATATCGACGGGGCTGTGTGAAACCAATTAACAAGCTTCTGAAATGCTTGTCTAATGCTTTGAGAGTGACTTCTAATGAGGGATAATGATAACAAGCATGGAAGATCTCTCGTTAACTTGGGCTAATGATGCAAATGTGGGAAAGGTCAATAAGTATTAGCAGATTCATCGATGGGCATTTCATTTCCACCCACTTACTATTTTGGCTTTTTAAAGTGTTTTGTTCTGAGTTTGCTCTAGGGTGGATACCCTTCCTTGTCTTGAAGAATTACTAGTTGATTCTCTGGCAGCCTCCTTCTTTGTCTTAAGAAAATGGAACTCAAGCTCTAAGAACTCCGATAGACTCATTGTTTCAGACACAGATAAAAATCCATCATGGAGATAATGCAAAGTGATAATGTCTTGTGAGATCCACCTTACCCTCTTTTTGGTTCAGCTTCTAAACTCTGCAAAATGGCAGATCAGATCTGCCAGACAGCTACAGGGTCCTTTTCGATAAGCAAACAGTGCCTTTATCTTGGATTATTAGGAAAATTCATTCAGTTTAGTTGCAATTGTTGATCAGATTTTATTATTACATTTTAAGCCTGTAGGCATTGGCTGCAAATTGAGTTTTAAGTCCCTGCTAGTATCAATTGAAACTTGAACACTTATTCATCAATGCAAGTTCCATAGATTCACTGAGTCTACTTTGGATGAGACTAGCATTTGGATTTAGACCCATTAATCCCCTTGTTCCCCTCTCTCATATATGAAAATAAAAGCAGCATAGAAACTTAAACTCCTTGAGCAAGTGAGGAAGGTTACCCACTGGCATTAAATCTTAAATATTTGTAGACACATAATCTTTTTCTCAAACAAAAGAATTTTATAATATTATTAAGAGAACACACCGGCAATGTTGATTCGTCAAATTATTTCTGAGTTGCCTTTTACCCCAGAAAAAAGTCCCACAAGGCGACTCACAGTTTAAAACAACGTTTTAAAGCATGACTGTATCTGGATCCTGCCCAAAGAATGTCTTGGTAATTAATGGATCATACCTATTTCTAAAACAGCTTTGAGGCAAATTATGTTAAGACTGCAACTGAAACACCCTGGCTAAGATCTTAGAGGAAGTTAGTCATGCTTTACAGTACAACTCTGTGCACGTTTAGTCAGATATCAATCCCATTGAGAACAGTTGGAATGACTTCACAATTAAAACTAGTCAAGTTTGTCACAATTAGTTAAAGTCACATTCATATCAAGGGCATTTAATCACAATTGGCTTTGTCTACATGCACCCAAACCCCAGCACTCGATAAGAAATTCCCATTGAATTCAATGCAGCTGGCTTCTGAGTAAACACCTTTAGGAATGCACTGTTACTTCCCCCATTTAAAAATAAACAAACAGCTTTTCTTTTATGACTTCTGAGCGAAAACTGTGCCCATGCCCTGCTGAGTTTTCATGCAGACTAATACCATATTCTGCTCTCTGGTATTTCATTATTTCACCTTGGTTGCCTCTAGAAATTGAAAAAGTCACTACACCCTACAGAATTCCCAAAGCCACTTCTCCAGGTCCTCCAATCCTACTTTTTGGTCACAAGTCCTCAAATCCCAGGGAGTTCTGGGAGATGTAGTCCAATCAGTAGCTCTCCCAACCTTTTCATGTAACTAAACCTTAGCATTTGCAATGAAACAATCCCATGGACATATTCATAACTGTGTCCACACATTTCCCATTTACCCACTTCCGTCACATCCCTCTGTTAAGCTTGTAAAGAAACCTGTCTTCTTGTATCTTATAAAGATGAGTTACTTAAAATGCAGAACAATAAGAAAATTAATTTTAAAATAATAAGAATGATATGAAAGTTCTAAAAACATAGTAAACAGTTGCATCTTTTTCAAAAGTTGAAGCTGAAACAATGTAAAACCATGCAAGTGTATCCATTGGGTGAATCATTAGGCCCCAAAGGCTTTTATTAAAAAGCCAAGTTTAACTTGGTGCTGGAAGGAGACCAATATTAATGCCAGTTGGGCCTCTAAGGGGAACAAATTCCACAACAGAAGTGCTACCGCTGTGTCCCATGGCTCTACACGCTGCATCGTTTCCATAGATGGGACAGAGAGGAGGGCTTCTCTAACAGATTTCAGTTCTCAGGCAGGCAATATGAGATGATCATCTCTGGTGAGTCAGACTTTCCTCCAGGTGACCAAAGAAACAAAGGCCATTTCCACACTAGACTGTTATAGTACTGTTATTCCACTTTCAACATCCTATGGAATTCTGGGGTTTGCAGTTAAGGAAGGAAGGAAGGAAGGAAGGAAGGAAGGAAGGAAGGAAGGAGAGCTCCAGATGCAAGGCAACAAAGACTTCCTGTTTCTTTTTTCTTTAAAAAAATACTTTGAAATTAATGGCTCGCAAGATGTCAACATACCCACAAGCCACATTTATTTCTTAGTATTGTTGTTATTGTGTGCCTCCAAGTTGTTTCCAACTTATGGTGAACCTATCATGGGTCTTTCTTGGTAAGATTTGTTCTGAGGGGGTTTGCCTTTGCCTTCTTCTGTGGCTGAGAGAGTGTGACTTGCGCAAGGTTCCCCCAGTGGGTTTCCATGGCCGAGCGGAGATTCAAACACTGATCTCCAGAATCATAATCCAATGCTCAAACCACTAAGCCGCACTGACCCTTTTCTTAATGTGTCCACCTGGATTCCTTCTGTTCTCCCTTTTTCCTCCTTGTATTTCTAAGAGAAGGCCCAAAGTCATAACAGAGCGTTAGCTGAACCAAATCAGCGGGGCAAGAAAGGCAGCCAAACCTTTTCAAGACAATTGGTATACTGCAAAACTTGCAATGGAAATGACTGGACGGACGGATGGATGGATGGATGGATGGATGGATGCACAGACAGACAGACAGACAGACAGACAGACAACGTTGGCTTACCTTTCTCAACTTTTTCAGAATTTAGATTTTGTTCACTGTCCATGCCTTTGCAACCCATTTTTATTCATTAGTATATGCTCTTCAGTAGACTACCTTGTCCCCACCAGCACACACACACACACACACACACACATGCCATGCCCCCCATCTCCTCTCTCCAGGGCTCTTGTACCCCATCTCCCTTTTCTTAAGAAGACTTTCCCAGGTCTTTTTTTTCTTTTTCCTTTTTTTTTTTTTTTTTTGGCTGCGGTTGAACGGTGTTGGCTCATAGCCATGTTGCAACAAAGACTTGGCATTCCAGCTGTCTGCTTCTAATCTCCAGTGTCAGCTCTTGTTAATGTTTCAGCGTGAAATCAGAGGGGGCAGAGCTGCATGGAATATTAAAAAAAGAGAGAGAAAAAGAAGGGAAGGGAAAAAAAACATGATCAGAATTCCAGTGAAATGTTGATAGCCCTGTGAGTGTGGGGCTGGAGTCCCCCGCCCCACCCCCAATGAAATCCACCTTCTTGCATAAAATAAAATGGAGTAGTGGGAGAGGGAGGGAGGGAGGGAGAAAAGATTTCTGCCATTGAAAGCCTAGAGGAAGTGCAGCAGTGTGCATCGGTGAACGAAATTAGCATTTTATTTTTCAATTGGAGATCAAAGTTGATTTCTTGGCCGACGTGACATTCATAAGAATGGGGTTCTCTCCAACCTGTTTCAGGCAGCTGACTTTTTAATCGAAGCTCATTCTTTCCCATTGCTCGAAGAAATTATATTTCTTCTGCAATCATATCTTCTGAATTTCAGCTTTCTAAAGTGACCATCTCCCCAAATGCTGGGAAATGTCAAAATTGCCTTAGGCAATCTCCCCTAACTTTTTTTCCCCTCCATCTCCTTGGTGAGAGCTAATAATGGAATTGAGATTGCAACCCTAGGCGTACTATTTTGAAAGTGAACTCCACTGCTCACAATGGATTTTACCTCCAAGTCAGCCTGCACAAACCTGTACTGTGTTGTTGGCTCCATCAGTATGGCAATATTGGGGCCATCTTAAGAAATTTTGCTGCCTGAAGGTTGGGGCAGCAACTGGTGTCCCCCTGTACCCATCAAAGTCAAGGCACATAATATCAAAAGCCAGCCAAGATCTTTTGCAACATGTATGCCAGTTAGACAATCTTACCAGTATCATAGCCTCCCACATTTCACATATGAAAAGCAGGGCACATGTGACCAAGCAACATCAGAGTGTGGTTAAGAGGGCAAATGTTATCGTGAGGAAAAAGGCACATGCTGGGAGAGGCTGCAGGAGTTTGCTTTTGCCTGAGCTTTTCGGAAAGGGAAAGATTCCACTCCCCTCTCCACTTTGCTGAATTATTTGAGGACAAACTCCTTTTGCTATTTGAACTCAGTTTGTAGTAACAGAAGTAAGCTTTGGACAAAATGGGAAAGTGGAAGGAAGAGAATAAAACTGGAAAATTCGAAAAGCAGCTGAAAAAGTTGGAAAACAAAGGATTAATCAAAATTGTCCCTTCTATTTCAGCAGTAAAAATATACTAATCACCAAGAAAGCAGTGAATGTTTTGTTGCCGTTTTGTGACTTAAAAATTCTGGTGCTTGAGGTAGCTGGCTCACCTTTCCTCATGGACGGACTGGATGACATAAGTCCTAGAAATGGAGTAAATCCATGCACTCCCTTCCCAAAGCACAAGCAAGCCATTAAATGAAGAGTATAGATAAATTGAAGCAGGACCAGAGCTTAGAAAGTTATTTTCAAAAAAGGAATTAATTACTTTTGAAAAATAGCTCATTACAAATGTAACTCTGTTACTCATAACAGGAATAGGAAACATGAGCTTATTGACATTGCTGGTTAATTTCCCATTGTTGTTGTTGGGGGGAAAAAAACCCTTAAGACTGCTAAGGCAATGGCATAAAACTGGAAAAAGTCAAAGTGCCTCTTTAAAAGTCCTTATAAGTAATTATTAAAAATAGATAGAAATTAGCATTCATTACATCCATAAAGTAATTTTGCTCTAACTTCTGAATTTACCAGTCTCCAAGACATCCTGTTCCACTGTTCAACAGCTCTCCCCTTAGGAACTTCTTCCTAATATTTAGTCAGAATCACCTGAATCTTTCATTTCAAATACTACTCTGTGGACTAGCAGAAAGCAAGTTTACTCCATCATCCACCTGGCATTCTCTCAGAAATTTAAAAATTGCTTCTTCAGCCTAACCATACATAACTCCTCACAGAGCCCGGTTTACAGATTCTTCACCATCTTGGTAGTCCTCTTCTGAGCACATTTTACTTTCTTAAATGAAAGTGCCCAGAACATGAATACAGTCCTCCAGAGCTCAGAAAAATTGTCATACGACTCTAGAAGTTGTAGTCCAAAAAGGCTATCATTTCTTTCCTCGGTCATTTAGTGGCTGGGGGAGGACAGTAGATGGTTAGGTAGCATCTGGCTAGGTTCCTATAGGTAGATGTACAATGAAGAAGTCATCCTCCAGGATGCTGTTTGGACACCGCTGCCTTTCACCACCCACTAAATGGCTGTGGATGGGGGCATGGGTCCCTAACAGGAGAGAGATGGATTATGCATGTGGGGAGAAGGAGAGGGAATGGAGTTCTATCTTCTAGAGCTTTAGGTGTCTTTCACCTAAATTGTACATCTACCTTGGTCCCTCTTGGCTACCTTCTGTGGACTTCTGGGATTTGTAGTTTACAGAGGCACTGGAGCAGCTCTGTGACAAAGAATTCTGACTATCTCACCAAGTTATGAATTCCAGGATTCTAAATCCTAGGATGGACCTATAGCTATGGAAGTGTGATCAAAGGGCTACAATTGTGCTGTGAGAAAGCCTTCACAACCCTTTCAGGGACATTAAAGCCCTTCAGAACTGATCTCAGATGTATTGGCTCTCAGTTGTTCACTCCCCGTGGATGTGGTATTTGAACAACATCTGGCTCATTGTGAGTGTCATAGGAGAACATCAGGTTTCTTTGCCAGTGGTATCCATTTCACTTTCACACCACTGAGAACAGGTGTAATTGCTCAGTGAAAATTCCTTCCTTGATTCTGAAAGAGTCACATGCGAGTAGTCAGCAAATCCCTGCAAGTGGAAAGTCGGTACATCAGGAAGAAGGCTGCACTAAAATCCTCCTCCCTGATGGATTAGATTTTCATGAGCAGAGAGGCACCACCACCCCCTTCCCCCTCCTGTTCACAATTCCTCCATCTGCAGTCTGAAGTGGTACAGTCTGAGAAAGTCCTGTAATGCACGGATTTAAATAGGCCTTCCTTTCTTTTCAAAAGGTAGGAAGTAAGCCAAAGCCCTCCCAACTGTTGCCTCTTTGTAGCTTGACATCCCAGCCTGGGAAAACCTTTGGACGGTTTGACATTTTTCAAACGACAATGCAAGAACACCCAGCACCTCCACTTGCCTACCAAGTGGAGATAATATACATTTCCAATTAGCCATGCACATTCTAGTCAGGTTCTCTTTTTCTTCCTAACTATCTTTGTTTTGCTAAAAAGCTAGTCCGTCATTAACGAAATCCTGCCATTCGGCTAATCCTGGACACAATGTGGCCTTTCCCCCTCCCAGGCGACCAACATTTCCCGCACCCCGACATGAAACTACAGTTACACAAAACTCACCACTGCCTAAAGTTCTCTTGTCATTTGCTTTTCATTACGTATCTGATGTAACCCCAATTGTGGGCAAAGGCATCCCTTCGTCACCAGAGCAACTCATTCTGTTACAGGCATACCAAATTGCTTCTTTTTAACATCCACTGTGATCCCTTCGCTGCCACCAATTACATAAAATTTCTTCAAAATGTCTGGGCTTCACAGCACCATTCAATTTGCATCCTTCTTTTGCATCCTCGCAGGGTTGTGGTAAGGGGCCACAGCCCAAAGAGGTGCGAACCAGAAGGCTACAAATGTTTTGATTCCCCATTGACAATATTTTTTAAAAAATAAAAAATAAACAATTTGTTTATCTGTAACTAGCAAAGGTACAAATTTACAAATCCGAGGGAGCTCTACCTTTGGATTATAGCTCCCAGCATTCTTGATCACTGGCCACGTTAGCTGGGGATGATGGGAGGTGAAATCTAAATCATACGGAGGGTGCTAGTTTTTTAGGCAAGGCTGGTTTAAAACGGGTTGGCAGAGCACAGCTCTTAAATGCCATTTAAAATTGCAAATGACTTCTAGAGGAAGATTTCACATTTTGGGGGTCAGTATGGAAAGATTGTTGGGATTGTCGTGAGCTGCACTCGCAAGGGTCCAGGGGAAAAAATATGATCCATGCAAGCGAAACCCACAAACGTGGAGGGCCAACTGGATAATTCTGTGATAGAGACTCTTGTGATAACCCTTGTGGTTCAGAGAAACTCTACCTTGCCCTCCCTCCTGATTATTTTAAGAGTCTAGAACTGGGGCACTTTCACCTCTCCTCCTCCCCTGCTGCCACTGCTGCTGCCACTGCCACTGCCACTTCCCTTGAGATGTGTGAAGTCTTATTTATAACAGCAGCGTAACTCCAGCATAAATCAAAGACAGGAAGGAATGTTCATAAGTGGAAATTCTTATGCATTTCCAAACACTTAAAGAAAATTTTAATACGGGAAGGGGAGGTACTACGGAACGAGGAAAGTATGAAGGCTTGGACGACGGACAGCAACTTTCAATTTCAGTGAACTATTTAATGCTGAGGCCTGCCACATTTGCGACACTTTCCCTTTCATAGTTCTGTGACTTGAAGAAGAGGAAGTTGGTGTGGCAGCCAGAAACAGATCTCCAGCTGCAACTGGTGGCTTTCATGTCAGGGAGGTGGCAAATCCACTCTGGGTTTTTTTCCAATCTGGTCTTTAATGCTATCCAAGATGCTGGGCCTTCTCCTCAAAACAGGTCCAGTACCTTGGATAGCGCCTTTAAAGTCAGATTGCAACCTAGAGCAGATTCACTACTTCAATAACCTGGAAGCTACTCTCCATTACTGATCATGGAACAATTGCTATGCAAAAATATACCCTGTAGATCTGTACCATTTTCAGGAAAAGAACTACCAATGAGAAAATTAAATTTGACAAAGAAAGAATACCAGTTTGGACTTTTGGTACAGGAAACTGGGGTGGGGCATTTCCTTAAATGGTACTCCTGCTCTGTGTAATAAAAGCAGATGCTTTCTTGTCTTAAAGTTATTCCTTTCTTGCCTATAGTGCCTGGAAGTCTCTGCCTAGAGTACTGAAGGAAACAGGAGGCTCTGCTGTGAGCAATGGTGTATCTGGTCAGATTTTTCATTTGAAAATTGACAGAGCTATCCAGGTTGTTGAGCTTAGGATACAAGACCCAAACCCTTGGATGATTCCTTTGAAATTCAGATTCATCACTCCACTGCCCTGGAGGACTCTATCCACTTCCTAACTACCAAGGCCTCAGTGAAAGCTTTCTCCCACCCTCCTTTCTATAGCCAATGCTGGGGAAGGACCTTGCAACCTGTTGCATGCATGGTATGCACACATGAACCTCAGCACTTTTGAGTGGACTCTCCTTTTTTTATTCTACCTCAACTCAGCCGTGGCTTCTGCTCAGCTCCCAACAAGATCTGGATTTGACCTGGGCAGGTTCACCGTCTTGATTAATTCACTGGCATTGCATGATAAACAGTTACCAACCCAAACTGTCTGATCCAAACTGCCTTCTTTTAAGACTCGATTGGTTTTCTTACCTAATCAATATACTTTCCCCAAAGTTGCTTTGGCCACCAGGGGCAACTCAATAATGAATTAACGTTCAGCCCAATTTCCAGACTGCTGAGAAAGGCTGGGAGGGAGTGGGAGGAACTGTCTGTGTTTAAGCACTTAATGATGCGGCAGCAAAATCTGCCTTGGGTGAAGAGAAAGACTGTGAGAAAAAGAACATGGCTCCTGCAACTGATGGTCAGGACACTGGGGGTGGAAAAGGGATTCAAGGCAAGTTGGCACAGACAGTTCTCGCAGATCATGGCCATCAACTCATTTCACTTGTACCCACCAAACTTTCCCCAGTGGGTTGAGGAGAAACAGAAGAAAAAGAAATCTTATCTTGTTGAGAATCGGTTTCCTTTTTCAAATACTGGTCTGAATTTCATTGGGTTGTCCCAACTAGGCTAAGCCCATTGAGTCAGTAAAATTTGCATGTCAACAATTCGACAGTTGAGTTTGTGGGTGTCTGCTCTAGTTGGTATTACCAATAGGATGCAGGTCGTGATCCCCTCCAGAAGATCTATAGTTACTAGAATCTCCCAGCTGTCAAGGTACTGAGGGATTCTGGGTGCTTTAGTCTTAAAAACACAACTTGACCAAGCATTGGTTCTCTCGCATGAAAGTCCAGATGGAGGAAGAAGGGTAAGACTTGGTCTAATCTTCTACAGAAGTTTTTTACTTTCCCAGTATTCCGGTTACATCTACTCTGGTTGTCAGCTGTTCTTCAGGGATTCATGCAGAGAGATGACCTTCCTATCACAAGCTCCCTGACCTTTCCAACAGGAAATATTTGGGACAGAACTTCCAAACTTCCCCATGTCAACCTTGTACTCTGTCAATCAGTTATGCCTCCCCTCCCTGACAGTCAGACGATATATGTTCAGGCATGCTTCCCTGGGCAGGGAGTTCCACAGACAGAGTTAGTTTTGTTTGATATCCTTTGGGATGATCTCACTTTATTGGAAAGAGAAGCTGGAAATTTTCTGAACTGTCCAGATGTTTCCAAAGTCATCACAAGGAAGAGAGAGAGAGAGAATAGGTGTATCAATACTGCACAGTTTTAGCACTTTGATACCACTTTGACTACCATTGTTCCATCCTATAGAACCTTGGGATTTGTAGTGCCATGAGGTAATCAGAGTTCTCTGTGGAATAGCTCAGGAGTCCCACCAACTACAGATCCCAGGATTCTGCAGGATGATGCCATGGTCATTATGAAACTGCTATAATTCTGCAGCGTGGATGCACCAAGTGAGAAAGTAAAAGAAAAAGATATTGCTTATCGCATATTTTGATGCCCCCCTTTTAGGATCCTCTTCCTAGCTCAAATAGAAATAAATTTGGTTTTAAAAAGAAAGCACATTTTAAAAAAATAGTCAGTGCAAAGGAAAACCAACACTCAGACCACTAGGCAGCCATATTTTGCTAAGGATGAGCAATGAGATTTCTGTCCATTCCTTCATCAACATCAAGGCAACGGAAACTGATCTGCACCTTTCATAAGTGTCCGAAGTCATTTGTCTTGGGGCTGGGAGGAAGAGAATAACATCTCTTCTTCCATTAGTGTTTTAATTAGTCCCTTTTAGTTATGAAATGTAACTTTACATTACATAGGGGAAAAAAATTGCATGTAGCCTTCTAATCTGCTAATCCTTTCTCCAGACAAACTGGTTCTTTTTAAATCAACTGCCATTTTATCAACCCAGCGGAGCAGAGATCCGGACTCAACTTCACACAACAATGCATTCTTTTCACAAGAGGCTGGCTGGGCTAATATGACACCACAAAGGGGCTGAGGAGCTCCAAACACACCAGCTCTTTGGATTAAAGGCGTAATAATCCCATGCCGGTTTTTGTTCTGAACTGATAGAATGGTTGTCCAGTGAGTCACACTTGTTTGAACTTATCAAAGCAACAATATATTAAGGCAAAGGCTTCAGATGATTAGATTCCTTTCTCTTGAGTAATCCTAGTGTCTTCAATATTCTTTTCCATTTTTTTTCCACCCTCCCTTCCAGCGTGCATTTCATATCACATTACCAAATTGCCAAGAAGTCAGAAAATTAACATGTCCATTGAAATATCTGATTGCTTCAATGTACCCAGGCATTCCCCCCTCCCTCCCAGCATCCACCCCCCACAATCAGTAAGCCCTCCAGCCCCAGACTTAATGAGAGTAGCTTCTTAAGCTCTGTTTAAACAGATAACCTCTCCCTACTGCAGTACATTCTTGCAACTTTGCTGCTGTCTCCTTGCTCTTTAATGTAGGGCGTCATTGTAAGTTTCAGACCTGTATAAATTTTAGCATTGGGCAAACTGAACTGGTTAGAAACAGTACCGTATTTTCCGGCGTATAATATGCACTACTGTATAAGAGGCACTCCATTTATACACTGCCAAATGCTATTTGCTTACATATAAGACACACCAGCGTATAAGATGCACTCCATTTTCAAACAGTATTTTGGAGGGGGAAAAGCGAGTCTTATACACCAGCAAATACAGTAATGAGCCAAGTTTCCAAAACAAAACAAAACAAAACAAAAACACCAATTCCAGCATTTCAGGCTCAAATAAAAGCTATCTACTGAGGTGCTGAGACCTCAAAATATCTATTTTTTCTAAAAAAATTTAAAAAATATATTTTATACATGCACTCACCACTGTGCTTGTTTGGGTGTGTAATATGGGCTGCTTCATTCCTAGACTTATTTCTCACTCCTAAACCTATATATCATGATGAGCTTTTTAAAAAAGAATTAATTTCAAAAATTTATGCAAAATAAAAATACACTATAAGGTTCTCAGTTACCTAGGATTATTAGCAACCCAGGAAGCCCCTGCCTTTGGATGCTCCGTTGTCTGACCACTCACTCTTTC
This sequence comes from Iguana delicatissima, assembly GCA_948472985.1. NCBI lineage: Eukaryota > Metazoa > Chordata > Lepidosauria > Squamata > Iguanidae > Iguana > Iguana delicatissima. The sequence continues at coordinate 262,224 of CAOKZL010001213.1, read as the reverse complement.
AACACTTCCAAATTAAGGATGAATTCCATCAGTTGGATCTGGGGTCCACTCTTTCATCAGTTCTGCTTGCCTACAGAGGCTTGCTTGGGACTGCTGACATGTGCAATCCTGTGTCTTGCCTACAGAAAGAGCAGATCCCCTGGTCGAATTAATGGAACTTGTCTGTGTTGCAAGCATCAAAACGGAGAGCTTCCATCAGCTCTTCCTGCCTAGAGAGGCTCACTTGGGACTGCACATGCGCTGCTTGCAAAGCAAGCTTGCAAGAGGAATAAAGGCACCAAGCCAACCGAGAGACAGTGCATGTGCACAGTCGGTCCCACCAAGCCTCCCTAAGTCCTTCATGTTTCCTAGAGTAGATGGGTCCCACTTTCTGACCCTTTCCACCTTCTGACAGTGGACCGATTGCTAACCTGTCAGATAAGCAGGAGAATAAAAATAAATAAATAAATAAATAAAAGGGAAATAATTACCCATAAATTTCAATACAAGCAGACTAAATATCTGAACATAAGTCCCTTTGGAAGTTGTGTCGTCATATCACTCTTTCAAATGTTGCAAAGACTGTTAAATCTTCTATCTTCTCTCTAGTGGATCATGGGTAGGAGGGGGAATGTTATCTTCCCCATAGTGAAGTATAAGTGTTTCAGCAGTCAAGAGGGCACAAAAGATCCATTTCTGTTAAGTTCCAAGACATGGGAAAATGTGTGCATCAGCTAAGGAAGGTCAGCACTGGATAGTACTTGGATGGAAAACTGCCAACAAATTACAGGTGCTGTTGGCTCTATTTCATAAGAAGAAACTGGCAAAAGCACCTCTGAGTATTCCTCATCTAGGAAAACCCTATGAAATTCATGGGGCCACCATAAGTTGAGAGGTGACTTAAAGACATATACACAGATAGAAATATCAGAGAGCTTTCTAGTACCGACTTTTTTCATGCAATTACTTCCTCACGGTATGAGGCAATTGTGAGGGTTTCCAAAACATATGGGTTAAAGAACCATTAGCAATATTATACCTCCAGCAGTTAGCTGAATTATATCAGCCTTTATTAAAAAGGTGTTGTGGTAACCAATATTCTTGAAACAACAGCTCCTAAGATATAGCTTCAGATCTACAACCATGCTTATTATAATTCTTAAATCAGCAGAGCACTCATTAATCAAAACTTAGCATTCCAGTTCTCTATTCTATTCCTGCTGTATACCTTGCATATCATATTTTTGTGGATAATAAGAATTTATACATATATGAATAATTGGCTTAGGTACATCATGACATTTTGCTTTTCTAGAACATTTTACAGTCTCATGTCACACCTAATGCTAAACTTTTACTTACTCAGCAAAGAGCTAATTGTGGTTGTCATGTCCACTCTTAATGTGGGGAAGGTTTTATCTCAACACTATAAAATAAGATGCTCTCCTGGCTTCAGACTCTTGACTCTTTTAAATTCTCATTTATCTTGTTCTTGCATTTTAGTGAAATTTTTGTGCAACCTGCTAGAAGGACTTTTTCATCAACTGTGCCCAATGGTGCCTTATTTATTAAATTTATTCAAATGTTGATATCATGCCCTATATCATGGGACTTTAGGAAAATTGTGTAAATGATCTATGATCATTATTTTTGTTTTCTTAATATTAATATTGGCTTATAACTGTTTCCATTATGACTTTGTCTCCAAATCCTTCACCTTCTTATAAAGCCACCCCTGTAGACATTTCAGTCCATTGATGGCCTTATTCAACGGAAGAGAAGAGACACCATCTTGAAAGAAGCATTTTGTCTTCTGTCACACGTTGGAAACAATGCCTCTGCTAAGATGAAACCTGCTGGTATCATTTAAGTAGAAGGAAAACCTGTTCAGAACAACATGTACAAATCATTAAATAAAAGCGAGGGAAATTCATTCATTTAATTGATTGATTGAAATTTCATTAAGGGGTTTGTAGTGCTAACAACATTTCAAAATCCTTTGCGATCTACTTAAGGGCATCCATGGACATTTGGCTGTGTTTTCCAACCAGCACGCTCCTCTCTATGTTGTGATAAATTTTGTTTGATGTTAAAGGAGGCTCCACAACCAGTTTGTGCTGTGGGATAGAGTACAAATATCTTCCACATTACATAATGATAGTACCAGGGTGCTATTTTAACTGCCAGGGGTTCATCCAAATGAATCCTGGGATCTGTACTTTGGTGAGGCACTAAATCACTCTGGCAAAAGAAAATTAAGTACAGTCATCCCTCCACATTTGCTAGGGTTAGGGGCACAGGACCCCCATGAAAGTGGAAAAATCATGAATAACTTTAGGCCCTCCCAAACCATATCTAATACACAAAAAAGTGTGATCACCATATTCAACCCACCATGGATTCCTTTGAGGCATCCGGGCTCCTTCACAAGGGAGAAATGGGGGGCGGGTGGGGCTCTCTGCCACCTCCACTGCAACCCTGCACCATTTTTAATAAGACCTACAAGCCTCGTTCGCCGTTTCTCAGTCTCATGAGGTTTGCAGTCCCTATTAAAAATGGCATAGGACAGCGGCAGAGCTGACAGCAAACAGTTTGTGAACAATCAAATCTGCAAAAGTGAAACCCGCAAATGTGGAGGGCTGACTGTACTTCACAAAACTACAAATACCAGGATTCCATAGGTTGGATCCATGCCAGTTAAAGCAGCTCAGAATGCTGATTTTTGTAGTGTGACTCAGAATCCACAAATATGATCCTTGTAGGAGATGGAGCAGGGCCTTTTGGGTCTTGGTACCAATACTGTGGGACAATTTAATCAGCAGCGCCTGTTGAAGGCTGAAGTTCTGGTCTTGCTGGAAAACCTGTTAAAGCTTTTGTCTTAAGATAAACCAAAGTGGAGGGGGACAGCAGAGAGATAGATACATGAAAAAGCAAGGGATGAACTGTGATAAAGAACCACCGAACTATCATTTCTTGTTAAGTTTTGGGGATAACAGTAAACAGCAAGAGATGGCTTGCAGTTTGTCAGCTTCTGGAGCAAATTCCAACACTTTTCTCTCCCCACCAGAAGCAACGTAACTTCATAGGCAAAAGTGTCATTACTTGAAAGGATTATTAGACCTTAAAGAATATGTGCTGAGACACACAGTGGATGATATCAGCAGATGTTGTGTGATCTAAGGAATACTCTGAAATGCAAAGGGTGGCGGGTGGAGAAAGCAGCGGCTAGGCTCTGGAGCTTGGAATGTAAGAGGAGGAGGTAGAGGAGAGTGCTGCTGGGTACCAGCCGAGATTGCAGAAATGTCTGGGTGGGCACAAAGGCTGGGCAGGAAAAATAAAAAGCAGAGCACATACATGCTGGCATGTTTGGGAAAAGCCAGATAAAAGGGCAGATGTTGGAATGAAAACAGAGATTAAACCAGCAGCATGTTTTGCTCTGCATTCTGGTATCTGCCTCACGCTGTTCTCCTCTTAATGTGTCAGTGAGTGTTAATAAGGGTCATTCTTTCTAGGTGAAACCTGGAGCATTTGCAAGCATGAGACACCAGTGGGAACTGAGAACTGTTTTCCTGCAGAATGCACCAGGTCCCACATGACACTTTCCATTTGCTTTCAAACCGTTTCCCCTCCGCCCCCCCAAAAAAGGAACACAGTGGTAGTTGGAGAGACGCGATCTGAAATCTGCATTACCTCCTTCCCCTTTTTCCAATGCTACCTCTCTCCCACACCTTCCCCAGATGCAGATTCTGGAAGACTAGCTGCACTACAACGACGTGTGACTTCAGGTGTAATAATCAACAGCCAACTAGCAGCGGGATGGAGTGTTGCCTCTAACAGCAACAACTGGTGCCATGAGCCTTCCTGTTCCAAGAAGTGCAAGTATTTTTTTTAAAAAAAAGAGGAAAGGAGAGGAAATTAGTACAGAGATTAAATAAGGACAATAAAACCTACAAACACCGAAGGCCAGAAATGGTCATTACTGCAAATAGTTAAATGTGGGACCAACAATTTATCATTGCTTGTGATTGGTACATTGTGTGTAATAGAGATTTGGGCCATTTCCACACTATTATTCCACAAGTCCCCCTCCTTAATCTGCAAACCCTAGGATTCCATAGGATGTTGAAAATGGAATAATAGCACTATAACAGTCTTGTTCAGAAGCGGCTTTCATCACACTAAAGAGCTTAATTGAATGAGCTCAGGATTTTGGAAGTAACTAGTTAACAATGAATTACTTGTAATTTCCTTCCTTCCTTCCTTCCTTCCTTCTTTTTGCAGATATCAAGATATGTTCCATGAGGGAGGTCATTTTGGGAGCTCACCAACCTGAGGTATTGAAGAGCAGGAAGCTATTGCTTGTAATGTGGGCTATTAGCTTCTCCCTGAGCTACGTCCCAGTTGGATGGCAGCATACAATGTTTATTTTTGTGCTAAGGTTTCCCCCTCCCATCTCATTCAGTAGTTTCTAAAAGAAGACTATAAAAATGAAGATTCTGAAAAACATGGAGGGATGTGCCCCTTCCTCTTATGGGCCCAAGTGAGGTTTAGCGACATATTCCAATGTGTCCTGCTTTTGAGTCTCTAGATCAAATCACACCTTTTTTTTCCATCTTGCCAAAACTTTCTCCAGTGCATCCGTGTAGTCCTTCATTAATATATTCACACAAAATCTCAGAATGAGGTGGTTTGTAGGAAAGAAGTGTGTGTGAGAGAGAGAGAGAAAGAGACAGACAGACAGATAGATAGAAAGAAAGAGAGAGAGAGAGAGAGAGGGTTCATTACATCCTCAAAATTCAGAACAGCTTCCCTGAAAAGATCAAGGCCCTTTCTGAGCCCAGAGGGGCTGGTTTCCATTTTCTTGCTGAGAAGTTTTACATTCTTTTGGCATGAAATCAGGTGAAGCTTGGGTGGTTTATGTGGTGTTTTATTTCAAGATTCTCCCTTGAATCTGCCCCATTGCAGCCAAACACCTCCATCCCACTGGTTATGTTCAAGATTAAAGTACCAAGGCTGTGCATAACTGCAGCTGGTATGCATCAGCCCAGCAATGTCAAGTTCCTAAACAGTCTTGGATGGGTAGGGAGGACAGATCTGAAATGGGAATTTGGTGGTTGATATCCACAGGCAATAAAACAAAGCATCAGCCAGAGAACAACTTTAGATTATCGGAAGCACACAACCCCCTTGTTGTAACAGCCCTGCAGGCTGCCAGTCCAGGCGCGATTCAAAATGCTGTTTTTGACATATAAAGCCCTAGACAGCTCAGGTCCAGGTTACCTTAAGGACTATATTCTCCCACATGAACCTGCCCATGTTTTTAGTGCGTCCAATGAGTCTTCAACATAAACCTCACCTACAGTGCATTGCAATAGTCCAAGAGGGTATCAAGCAAATTTCAAGTGTACAAAGTTCCTCGCCTTATCAGTTATACAGCTCATTCCCAGCTATTTGTAAGAATGCATTTTCCCATACAAACCTGCTTGTTTTTTGAGATTTTCTGGGGAAGTTCTTCTCTCCGCCCCACCGGACATCCAGGTGGGCAACACAGAAGAGGGTCTTCTCAGTGGCTGCTCCCAGACTCTGGGATGCCCTTGCTAGAGAGGCTGGACTGGCACCCTCCTTGCTCTACTTCCAAGGGCAGATGAAGACCATTTCTCCACTATGCTGTTATAGCTATTAGTCCACTTACAACATCTTATGGAATCCTGGGGTTTGCAGTTCAGGGAGGAGCATTTAAAATTCTCAGCCAGAGAACTCTTTGGCCTCAGTAAACTACAAACCCCAGAATTCTTCAGGATGTTGAAAGTGGAATAATAGAACTATAACAGTGTAGTTGTGGAAATGGCCAAATATTTCATTTTCCCCAACACACCTTGGAAGATGGATTGTTCAGGAGGCAAAGGACCTTGCATAATATGCTGTTTTTGTTATTTCCTTTTTAAAGGTCATGTTTTTAACTATTTTTAATTTTAACAATAGATTAATTATACTTTTAATTTTTCTGTGTGGTGCGATTTTTTTTCACTGTGTTTCACTTTTGTTAGATGTCTTGAGTCGCAAACTAAGAAAAGCCAGGATATTGTTGCTTCTGCTGTTGTTGTCATTGGAACGGTTGCGGACAAACAAATCCTGTGTAAGTCTGAAAGGCTTACTCTTGAAATATAAGGCCTTTCTGTCCTACATTGTTATAGTGCTATTATTCCACTTTCAACATCCTGTGGAAATTCTGGTGTTTGTCGTTTACTGAGGCCGAAGAGCTGTCTGGCTGAGAATTCTCAGTGTACCTCCCTAATCTGCAAACCCCAGGATTCCAGAGAGAGAAACAGAGAGAACAGAGAGAAATTACTTCTTCGGAGCTTTTCTTTGCAAGGGGGATAAAATGATGGAAACAGTTTTGCTTGCCTAATCTATGCCTGGCAAGTTGCGATGGTGCACGGAAACGCAGAGCAATGAAAGTGGTGGCAACCTTGTTTCGAAGTGTGATCTTTCGAATTATCAGTTTCAAAGCCTTTTATTCATTTGCACAATAGCACTTTGCATTAAAAGGTGCTTTTACTCTAGACCATCTTGGGAGGTGGTCCAGAGCGAAAACACTTTACAAGGCTTTAAAGGGAGCTTTAAATCAACAGCAGGTGTAAATGCTCACTGGCTTTATAACCCTTTAAATAGGTTATAGTGTTATATCGGCCACTGTGCTGGAGGGGGCTTCTGGGAAGAGTTCCCACTCTTGCTGAGCAATGTGAGCTAGAGGCATTCGAAGCCAGGGTGGTACAGACAGGAGAAGAAGTAATCCTGATAACTGTCACTGAAATTCAAAGAGCTACTTCCAAGAAGACTTGTAAGAACAGAGGAAGAACTTATAAGCTGCCTTGGATCCCATATTGGGAGAAAGGTGGGAGATTAACAACCAACTGTGATAGAATAGACCAAAGGACCATCCTGGACCAGTAAGAATCTTTGCAGTTCAGACAGCCAGTGTGCTGCACTGCTTTGAACATTGGATTACAGAGATGGAGACCAGGGTTCAATTCCCTGAGCAGCCATGGAAACCCACTGGATGAGCTTGGATGTGTCACACACTCTCAGCCCTGGAAAACCCCATGAGAGATTCACCTTAGGGTTGCCATATTTTCCGTGCAGAAAATGCTGTTTTCTTTTCTAATCACCTTTGTGAATTTTTGCACAGAATAAATCCTCAGTTACAGCACTTTCTGCACAGGAAATAATATTTCTGGATAACGATATCATTTCTTATGCAGCAATGCTGTCTTCTGTACAGAGAATGCTGTTTTCTGCACAAAAGAACCACATGCAAATTTTGCACAGAATGAGTCCTGAACTGCAAAAATTCTTACAGATCCAGGATTCTTCTCATCAGAGTTTCTCAAAACTTGAAGACACATTTTTCAAATATTTCTGAACATTCTTTCCCTCCCTAAGTGTTGCTGGTTTCGCGAAGATTTCATGCATTTTCCTTAGAATTCCTCTGAAATTCTGCCTGGGCGAAAGCTACCAAATTCACTTCGAACTCTAGCAAAGAGAAAATTTTTGAGCAGCCTTAGGCCATTTCCGCACAATGAGGCTAAGCCACTTTTGGGACGAGAAAGTTGTGCTTCTGCACAATGTTGTTGCCAGCCCGCTGACATCCCGTCCCAAGCATAGCACTCACAGTTTTCACAAAACGGGGGAAAAAAATCCATTTTGTGCCTGCAATTGTACAATGTTCCTGTCGCTCTCACCTGTGTGGAAGCCATGGAAGTGCATTGGTGATACTTCCTTCCATACCACAGCAACGGGAAATGCCTGGCTATGCTGTGGAAGAAAAAGGTGGTATCATTGTATTCCCTTCTGCATGGACTGAGCAGGCACGGAGAGGAGTGTTGCTGACACCGTCCCTTCCAGACCGGGGCTGCAGTGCAATGTACATAGAAGAAATGTCATGCAGATATGGCCTCAGTGTTTGTCGGGCTGGAAGCTTGGGTGGCATGATTCATTGGGTGCCTACCAGATCTGATTAAGTGAAAAAGAAACTTACACAAGTTTCTAAGTGCTGCAGTATTTTCTGATAAATTGGATGTGGAGCACCATCTAATTATACATTATGTATGGCAGAGAGGATAAGGGAAGAAGGATGTGAGGGCGCCTCGGCCCTATATGCTATGAATAGATTAGAGTCGTCTGTTATAAGTCCATTAAAAATTGAGTGCACGGTAATGCAGAGCTATTCTGAGTGCAGATAAATTTTAGAAAAGGTTAAGTGCAATACATTTGATTGCTGACAACAGAGCTCCTAATTTGAACAAGGAATGGAGGCAATGACTTCAATGAGATGTTGCAAATGATTGGAAATAAGAACACTGTAATTCTTGGAACTTTTTAAATTATTGATTGGTTAAGTAAATCATCCATTAAATGGCAATCTAATTTGAAAAGGTATAGGTTGAACCAAATTAACAAGTGAACCTAATTAGGCTCAGGAGTGAATGTAACTGATTACCTTATCCATGTATGGATCTGTAAGCTTGAGATATGCCATGATCTCTTTGGAGATAATCAGGCCAACCTTTTCTATTAACGTGAGCTGAAATGGCCATGTTGGAGACAAGTGCCAAAGGTGAGGGGGGAAAAGTTAAACCACTGCATGGGTTGGACAGTAACAAAAAAATGCAGAGCTAGTCACACTGGAAACACTGAGATCTCTATGAAAATAAAAACACTTGCTTTCATGGCTTCTAGCCCAAATATCCTGAAGGCACCAGATCACATCTCATCTTGGAAGACAAGCAGGGTCAGACCAGGGTAGTACTTGGATAGGGGACTGCCAAGGAATACCAGGTGCTGTAGGCTATATTTCAGAGGAGGGAACTGGCAAAATCACCCCTGAGCATTCCTTGCCTAAGAAAATAGAATTCAGGAGGTCACTTGAAGGCACATAGGGGACTAGAAGGCACGGAGACACACACACTTTGCACAGATGCATTGAGATGAACAAGATTTGTTTGACATTATTAACTTGCTCCTTTGATTTCATTGGGTTGGTTCTAAGCATGACCGAGTTGCGATCCAACCCACCAACAACTATCCATTTGATCAGAAGATACTACAAATATCTTTAAATAGGGACATTTGGGTAGTGCATCTTGATGTCTTGACACTTAACTGGTAAAGGAGGAGGAACTGGGAGCTGGAAGACCATCATTGTCATCACCATCCTGAGATGGTTATCAAAAAGGATGACATAAAAATCCTATGGGACTTTAAGATTCCAAGTGACAATTGATACATAACATATAAGACATAACAGTGGCTGAGAAAATGGAAGGTTGGATTATAGAGATGGCAGTTCCAGTGGGCACCAATATCAAAGACAGAAAGAGAAGGAAAAGATGGTGAAATATTGAGACCTACAAACTGAGATTCAGCACCTTTGGGAAAAGAAAGTAACTTTGATTCCAGTAGTGAAAGGTACACTGGGATCAATAAAATACCTGAAGGAAATCACCATGCCCAAGGTGACAGTTGCACAATTACAGAAAGTGACACTAATTGGACTGTGCCACGTGATCCAAAGATACCTCACTGATTTCTAGATTTGTTGTTGTTGTGTGCCTCCAAGTTGTTTCAAACTTATGGCGACCCTAAGGCAAATCTATCATGGGGTTTTCTCGGACTGAGAGTGTGTGATGGGCCCAAGATCACCCATGGCTTACTGAGGAATCAAACCCTGGTTTCCAGGGTCATGGTCCAGAGCTCAAACCACTATACCACGCTGGCTTCTTGGGAAGAATTTGAATCACTGAAGTCCTAAAACTCCAGTCAGTAACATCTGGTAGACCGTGAAATCAATGATAATGATAACGATAATTTGAGTGACAGAGCATCTAAATCAGTGGTTCTCAACCTGTGGGTCCCCAGATGTTCATGGACTTCAGCTCCCAGAAGCCCCAGCCACTATGGTCAATGCTCAGGGCTTCTGGGAGCTGAAGTCCACGAACATCTGGGGACCCACAGGTTGAGAACCACTGATCTAAATGAAATCCCCACAGGTAGGATTGTGATAGCATAGTTCCAAAAAGTAATGCTACTTGGAACAAGCCAGATTACTCAGTCATAGCTCGTTGGTTTCTACATTCCTGGAGGTTATTTGAATCTTTGATGGTCCTGCCTCCAGTTAGTGACACCTGGTAGACTGTGAAACTGAGATGATGATAATACAAGAATGCCTCATTTCCCTTTCCCCAGATCTTATCATGCCATAAGAGGATGGAGAAACAAGCTTTCAATACCTGTGTTTGGGTTTCGTGGCCTTTTATTGAAGGCTGGTTGAACAGGAATGGGATGGATGAGTCTCTGCCCCAACTTCTGTAGACATCTATATCCATACTTTTGTACATTAGGGGGAGAAACTTGCAGTAAAGGCGGGGGGAGAGTGAGAAACGGGAAAGCTCGCCGACATTATTTTGGCACAGCGGGGGAAGGCAGGATGAAAGGCCCACAAATGAATTCATTGTGACAACCTTTGTGAAGAGTCTTAACATTTGATCTTAAAAGATTTCATAATTCTTTTGATAGATGAAGATTAACCGAGTGGGGAGGCCAAAGAAAGTTAACTTCTCCTCCTTCTCGGTTCCAACAAAAAATGCTAAATGAAATTAAAGCAAGCAGGAATCTGATCGTAATGTGCCTCTCTCTACACACACACACACACACACACACACCCTTCAGACTACAAATACACTCAGCAGGGTTTCCTTGGTGAGTATTAAGTTACATTCTGAGCATGAAACAAGCATTAGTTAATATATGGGTCCTTTTTTTGGGGGGGGCTTGAAAAGAGTCCTCCTTCTATACATTGCTTTCTCCTTGACAAACCCCCTCCCACATGCCAAATCAATTTCATTTATTTCTCTTTGAGATTCAAGTGTTTACGAGCCTAATATGGTGGAGCTCCTGCCTGAAGGTCAAAAAACTGCCATACCAGCTTGGTAGTAGCAGTGACTGGAAGGAATTCATTCAGTTCACATTTTCATGTGAATTTACTTAATTTTGCAGTTTGGAAACCAATGCACAAAGAACCAACGAAACTCAGCTGCCTTGTGAAATCCACACTTCTTCAAATTTTGCAAGAGAGCTGAAATAATGAGAACATGCACCCATAAATGCTTATAGCCTTGGAAATAATTTTAAAAGCTGCATTCTGGGAAGGAAACACAGTATGTTATGCAACATTGCATACAAATATTCAAAGTGTTTGAGCAGTGGGCACCAAAATACTACAAAGTTTTTCACAAATTTAGTAGCCTAAATCCAGTAAGGTCTCCTGCTAGTCACGTATGCAAGTACAATTGAAAGTTATGTCTGCATGTGCATTTTTGGGAGTTGTGGCAGATGGAGACACCTCCATCCACCATGCCCCTGTCTCCAAGCCACGTAGCTGTTTTCAAAAGGGGTGCCACCCCCAACAATTCAGCAGCCTGGGGAAAACACAGGGCGGATGGGGTTGCATCCAGGCAGTAGCTGGCTATGTTCCTGTTGCAGAACGGAGTAAGCATCTTTCTTCAACTCCCAGAAATCCTCCAGGGGTTCAGGAGAATGGTACTTTCATCCTTCAGCCTGCAGCCAGTGTCTGGCCACCTCTGCCCTCTTCTGGTCACTGAGTGTCTGTGGGAGGAGATGACCAAGCCTGCAAGACAGGCAGGTCCTCCATGTAGGGAGAGAGAAGGACATTCAGTTATGCCTGGTAGAACTTTTGGTGAAGCCCCAAAATCACTTCCAAAAATAAAAATCAATAGAACTCGCATAACTTTAAACTTACCAGTTTGTCAACGCTTCAATGGCTTTAATCTGATTGAGAGACAATAATTAGATTTTAGGCCAGATTTTCAAAGTCTGGGCAAATTGATGGGAAGGATCCTCAAAGTTCAGGATGAACCATACCTAAGGGAAGGCATCTCTGTGGTGACTTCTTGTGGCATGTCTTCAAATAGTTTCCCTACAGCAAACTGGTCACAGGGTTTTCTTGGCAACAGTTGTTCGGGGGGTGTGTGTGTGTGACTTTGCCATCCCCTGAGGCTGAGAGAGTATGACTTGTCCAAGGTCACCCAGCGGGTTTCAATGGCTGAGCAGGGATTAGTCATAATCCAGTGTTCAAACCGCTACACCATGCTGACTGTCTAGTTTGTGACTTACACGGCCACAAGTCTGATTTAACTCATTTTTTCATAATTGCATGACCAAATTCATATACATTCAAACACTTCCCTTTTATCTACTGCAGCCCTGCATGCCAATTTGCTAGCCAGTGGAGAGGGGAATGGAGAAGTGTCCAGTTATGTTCTTATAGCTGTAGACACATGGTAATGATGTCTTTCTCCAGGATCTTTCATGTCTAATATTATAGGTGCAGGACTACAGCACCTTAACCAAAAGCAAAAGCAAAAGCAAAGCCATGCTGGATTCCTTTCCATTCAGGATCCCCATGACATCCCATGCGGTCCAGCTGGAGGAACATAACAAATGCTTCTCCTCTCCTCACTCCTCTTCTTCCCTGGCAAGTAAATGATCAAGCTAGGGGGCTGTAGTATGTAAAATATGTGTTTGGGGAATGAGAGACGAACCGTGGCATCATTCCACCTGGTGGAACTTTGCACTGTATCTCCCTGATCTAGGGTCTCAGCCAATGATGAGGAACACAATGAGGAACTGAGATACAGTGAAATCATCATTTTCATCCAACTCAACAAAGGTAGCACAATGTGGCTGTGATGGAGGGAGGTGATGAACTCTGTGAACTGGAAAATGCACAGGTTTAAAAGCAACAAATCCACAAGTTGAAAAGAATACCCAGACTCAGAGGTAGATCTGTAAGCTCCTTTAAAAAGAAACAGGTAGATTTTCAGTTCATTTTTAAAACCAAACTGACCAAAATTCACAAATTTTAAATATAAGAGAAAGCAAAAACTGACAGATTTGTCTATATTTACTCAGAAAATTCTAGGTACCATAGTGTTCGTGCCCCAACACTGAGTAAAGTCCTAGCAAGCACCTAATATACATCTAACAAAAATATTTGGAGTGCTTATCCTAATCATAACATTTGGCATTCCTTTGTAGAGGAAATTTGGGTAGCTTTGTAAAACTGCCCTAACCTTGGAAAGCCCCATTTTCTCTACTCTAGTTGCTTCTTGCTGTTGAAAATTCATGAAGAGACCCTCATTGCAACCAATCGCAAGCCATCTTAAATATTTAGATGGGTAACAGCTGCAGAGTAAGTTAAGTAGAAGCCTAGGGACAAGAATTATAATAATTTCCTCATCAAATACTGAACAGCTCCCCATGTGAGAAAACTCCAAGGTTCTACAGAATGATCTAAGAGAACCCATCTGGACCAGACCTACACAGGAAATGCACTGTCTATAGACACTTTTAAAAGCCTCTCTCTCCCCCTCCAACCTTCCCCACATAATGAAGATTAATTAGAGCTACCCCACCTATCAAAAGGAAAACATCCCTCCAAGAACTCAGGTTTCCTCCAGCTGCCGCAGAGGTGGTCGCTGGAAGGGAGAGCTAAAGAACTTTTGAAAAATGGTGTAATGTATCCCATAATATGGGGAACGTTGGGCGCTTTCAGCACTGACAAGCAGTTCCAAACATTCTGTCACACTTGGGTGTTAACCAAGAAATGGAATTGAGAAGAGGCAGCAAAGGCAGGAATTAGTTCTCAGTGACTCCAGCTGAGAGCTGAACCACACGTTAGATAGGACGTGTGTGATATGGAGTCATTTCACACTACACAACACAGAACAGTTGGGGACAATGGGGTTGAGACCCACCCAGACTAGGCTGGAATGCTGAACCACCACCACCCCATTACTATGGAGAAAAATTGGACCTCCAAGACTCCTACGTAGCTGACTCTCTTCAGGCATTATCAGTCAAAAGTGTCCTCAGTGATCAGGCACTAAGAAATATTAAAGCAGTGTTCGCTGTTGAGCACTCCTAGGAATAACTAAGGCCATTTCTGTACTACACTGCTATAGTGCTATTATTCCACTTGCAACCTCCTATGGGATCCTGAGGTTTGCCGTTTAGGGAGGGGCATTTAGGATTCTCAGCCAGAGAGTTCTTTGGCTTCAGGAAACTACAAATCTCAGAATTCCACTGAATGCTGAAAGTGTGGAAATGGTCCATGTGAAGTAGGCCAGGAAGAGATAATTATTGGCTCCAGCTCAGCTAAAAAAGCAGCATTTTGAACTCAACTCATCCTAATTAATTAAACAAACACAGTCCCAAGTAGATCTCTGGCCTGAGAGGGAAAAACAAAACCAAAAGAGATTTGGGAAGTACCTAGAGCTTGGAAATTTTACATTTTTGGACTTTCAAATCTCAGAATCCCCCACCGAGCATAGCCAGGGCTGACGGCTGGACGATTCGGGAAGATGTAGCCAAAAGCAGCTTTTCCAAGTTCTGGTAACACTTCTAACACTTTTATTGAGGCCAGCTAAAATGTCACAAGTGTGGGAGCTTTCAAGTTTCACAGAGCTTTGGAGTTCTGTAAAACTTGACATTTTGTGCCCTTTTGTGACATTTTTGTTGGTCCCATTGAAAGCATACTCCAGCTGTGGTTTAGTCCTGGTTAGCCAGTACGTACCAGACTAGGGCTATATGAAAGTTTCTGATTTTCATGTCAAAGTTGATTTCAAGTCAGTTCCATAATCAGATTGTCACCCCCAGCCCCAACTCCACACACTAGGGATGGAAATACTAATCACAGATATTCATTTTAGGTCAAAACAGCAGGTTTCCTGACCATCAGGAATATCTCTCAGAATATTAATGGACCCACAAAAATGTCGTGCAATTTCCTGCAGTGATTCAGTTTTGCAAAACATTGTGCAGGACTCATTCTGCAGAGGAGGAAAAAAAAACATGTTTTGCATTTTTTTAAAAAAACTATTTGCTGTGCATAAAATGAGTTTCCTGCATAGGAAACCTGTTTTCTACACGGAAAACAGTGCTTTAGTAGAAAAAAATGTCTATTTTCCCCATAGAATAATTCTTGTACTTCAAGGTGTTCAAATACAGGGAGAATACTGCGAGGAAATATTTGTTTTCTTCCACAGCGGGGAGAAAACTATTTTATTTGTCCTTGCATGTGAGGAGGGAAAAGTTAAGGATCTGTATCGCATACACATGTATGCATATTTTGATTTCTCAGCCAAGCCAACAGTTGTTAGGATGAAATATTGAATACTATGTCGTCTGTTCTGAATACCTTGGAAGAAATATGGAATAAAGACCTAATTATATGAATCAATAAGCAGGCTTCTTTGGCTGTCCAGTGATATAAAAGCTTAGCAATGGAAGTCAGGGTGGTGGTCATAGGGTACATCCAAGAAAAACGTTTGAAAAACTTTTTCTGTCCCAGTACAGTTCTTTCGGGCTGGAGAAACGCAGCATTGATTTTGTGAGCCAAGCATCCAAAACTGAGTCAAAGACCCACATTTTTAGTTTTCTTTCTGCTGCATGTGAAATGTTTTTCTGTTTCTAGGCTTTCTAGGAAGCCATAAATCACACGTAAATAGTATCGGGTATTGTTAATAGAGGCTGGCTGTGACCCAGTGCCACATAACACCATTAGCAATGATATTACCTTTTGTATGGCTCATTTACCGGATAGGGAAGCAAAGTGTGTGATGCAGAGACGTGAAATCATTTTCACTTGCTTGTAAACACAAGGCTGGCAGATATTTATGGGTGCAGGAAAAGCTGTGTTGTCCAGCATGGCAATTTCCCCCCATCGGTACAAAGGCAGAATCTAAAAAAGGAAACTTTTTAAAGGTTCACCGTGACGAGAAACACAACTAATTTTATTTGAAAGTAAAGTAGCCCAGTTTGTGAAATTTAGGATCTCTTTCACACCACACAATTAAAGCATTTGATACAAATTGAATGCTGGGTTGTATAATTTCATGTGATAGAGTCCTCTGCAAGAGGGTTCAAGTGCATCATCAAATCACAATTCCCATGGTTTTATAGGATGTAGCCCAAGACAGTTAAAGTGATAGAAAAGTGTTAACTGTGTGGTAGGAACAGATTTTCCTTTCAATGGGTGGGTGAGTGGATAAGAAATGGGATTTTCAGAATTTTTTGGAGCACTTTCATCCTTTCCCAAGTTCAGAACTGGGATTGGGGGAAAGTAATATCATGAATGAGGATTTTACCTGCATTTCAGACATGTTTCTGGAGTGATAAAATAACATAAACTGAAACACCAACTTAGAATTAACTTAATTGTAGTAGTGTCCACTTTTCAATATGGAATCTTTTAACTTTTAGTGTATACATAAAGCAGTGGTACTTCTTCACTAATGCTAAAGCCACATTGTACAATTATAGCATTTTGATACCACCTTCAATTGCCATGGGCCCATCCTATGGAATCCTGGGATATGTAGTTTGGTGAGATGCTGAGAATTTACTTTTGTCTGAGCCTCCTGGGAAGGGTGGCATTTCGTCCCACCCTATCTCCCCTCCACCCTGTGGAATTAATTGAGTACAGACTACTTTTGCAGTTTGCAGTAACGGAACTAAACTGAGGACAAAAGCAGAACATAGGAGGAGGAGAAAGAAACTGGAAGAATTGAAAAATCTGGGGAAAAAATGGAATGACAGAGGATTAATCAGGACCATCCCTGCAAAACTGGGATAGTTAGAAAGTATGGTATGAAAGAGGTTGTTTGACCTGAATCTCCTTTGCTCCCCCATTCCTTTTTTATCCTCCTCTTTTAAATGCAATCCTTAAAAAGTGGGAGGAGAGGAATGATTGGGACTGTTCCCCCCACATCCGGACATTTGGAGGATATGAGAAGATCTGAGAAGGAGAAGAAGATGGGGGGCCACAGGTGTACAGACCCAGCATCTGCTGAACCAGAAGAGATTATAAATCATGTATATTATACCAGATTGAGGTGGGGGGACAAAACTACTCAACACTCCAGTTGCAGGCATCTAGTCTTCTCTATTTTATTTTTAGTTGTAGTTCTAGCCTCAGTTGAGATTTGGCTTCTCTCCCCCCCCCCTCACACCTTTCATCTGTGATGTTCTTTAAAAAAAAAAAAGTGTCAAAGGAGACAAAAAGCCCAAGCCAGGATAGAAGTGTATCAAATCCCCTCTTAAGCCCCAAACCACTCAGATGGCTGAGTCGTGCCGTAAAAGTTTATGGAAATAAACACAGGTGCTCAGAGTTGCAGACTTTCTTAAGTGCTCTTCTGGATCTTGGCCATTTCTGAGAGGGGCACGTGCAAGACATCTTACTGCAGCTCTGCCTCTCACCTGGGCAATCCTCCTAGGTCTGGAAAGGTAAAATCTATGCTGGAGAGAGAGGAACAGAATATCTGCTCATTTCATTGCTTGATTTGCATTATATATTGTGTGATGTCTTCCATCTCATCCTTCTTCTTAGTATAATCAGGGCCATATTGTGTGAGGTCAAACAATGCAGATACTTGCCATGATCTGTAGCTGACCAGAGCTTAGAAAATTTAATTTTTTGTCCAAAACCAGGCTGGCCTGGTGTGGCCTAGATATGTGAGGAAAAATCCAGAATTTCTTTTCCTTTTCCTTTCTTTTTTTTAATTTTTTTTCCAAAGCTTTTTTCCCCCCGGAAAAAAATAAAAAAAATAAATGGATTGTGGAATGTTTTCTTTTAGAATGCTAGTTAAAATATTTCAGACAAATTGTTGTTAGATGTCTTCAATTTGTTTCCAACTTACAGCAACTCTATGGAAAACTTATTTCAGACTTTTCTTGGCAAGATTTATCCAGAGTGAGTTTGCCCTTGCCTTCCTCTGAGGCTGAGAGAGTATGACTTGCCTAAGGCCACCCAGTGGGTTTCCATGCCAGACTGCTGATTTGAACCCTGGTCTCCATAGCATAATGAGTTGAGAGTTTGGATTATGGCTATTTCCATACCACACTCTTTTAGTGCTATTATTCCACTTTCAACATCTTATGGAATTCTGGAGTTAGTAGTTTCCTGAGGCCAAAGAGCTCTCTGGCTGAGAATGCTAAAGACCCCTCCCTAAACTGCAAACCCCAGGATTCCACAGAATGTTGAAAGTAGAAGAATAGCGCTATAGGAGTGTAGTGTGGAAATGACCTGCGTGGGAAGGGTTTAATTCTCAGGGAAAGCCTAGCAAGAGTCAGAAGAGCAATTAAGCCATTACAGAATCTCGTCAGAAAGTTGACCTAGACTGGGGGTTAATCCTTTGGTGAGAGTATAGCCAAAGAGCTGTTTATGATACTTGGGCTTGTAAAAGAGTTTAAAGATATAAGGGAAATACTCTGAAAAACTGTATTAATTTTGACTTGCCTACAAACTCCAAAACATTGTTTTACATATTATTTTAATAAATGTTAGTTTATTTTTGCAGAAGTACTGACTTGGCTGAGTGGTAAATAATATTCAAAGACACAGAGAAAACATACTACCAATTTAGAGCTGTGTGTGAACTGACAAGGTGCCTTATCAGACTGGGGAGCTCATTCCCCTGTAAGAAATAAATGGACCAGTTTCTATCACAATATCTTGTAACAGGAACTTATGGCCATATGAAGTAGTCGTTCCTTTTGTCTGCCCTGAGCTGCCTGCCAATACGTTTCATTAGGTGACAAAGTTCTAGTACTTTGAATGATGGGAGAGGAAAAAAATTCCTACCCCTCCCCATCACCCACAATTTTTTTTACACATCATGCATTGATTTCAGCGGTTCTGGATTGCACCCCGAGGCCCTTAAATATGAAAGGGTGGAGTCATATTTAACTTTGTACTATTGATCTTTAAAAAAAAAAAACAGGCTCCCAATAAAAAGTACATTTTTAAACAACCTTCTTTCAGAGAAGAGGGGGAGAGACTGGAATTAAAGTGACACGATGCTTTTATGGACTGCTTTAAAGAATTCCCTTGAGGTTCCACTTAAAACATTGTGTTAACAGAAGCCAAATTGCTTTGTTTTACTAGCAAACAAAATGTTAAACATGCCCTAAGTCAGGTTTCCAGCGTGTTCTGTGGAAAGATGAAAGCGCTAGCCCTCTGAGAGCGCAGGACAAATAGATTAATTTCCAGACGTAAACCCTTTTAGCACGGCCTCTAACAGTGACTGGGTTCCTGCCCAAATTGTTTTGTTGCTTTGTTTGTTTTCCCGTTTTGCTTTTTCTTTCATCCTTCTTCCTGCATCTCAAGAAGCTGCTTTCGGATTGGCTCCTATCTGGACCCAACACCTTCTCTCCGCTCTTTCCTGTTCTCCAGGAACTTCATGCTGGATGGCTGGATGGCTAGCAGTCCAATTAAGGCAGCGCTTTCCTACTATCTTCTCCTTGTACTATCTCCTACTAGAAAGAAAGAAAGAAAGAAAGAAAGAAAGAAAGAAAGAAAGAAAGAAAGAAAGAAAGAAAGAAAAGGAAAGAAAAGGAAAGGAAAGAAAAGAAAGAAGAGAAAAATCCAATTTTTAAAGAGGCATGGTTTTAGTCTGGCAAGCACTTTCTCCCCAGTGCCCTTCTGGAGATGTAGTTACAAATACAATACATTCAGGGCGACTCTAATAAATCAAGAGAATTGTTGGAATATTCTGGAAGCTTGCCAGGGCTAAGAGCCCATCAAGAGAAATTCTTTCCATATTCCATAAAAAAAAAGAGAGAGAGAGAGAGAGAGAGAGTTAAAAGGACGAAATGAAACTACCATGGTTCTCTGCCTAATTTAGATTTAAGCTTCCTTTTGTTACATTGAGTGTTTGAAGAAGGTGACTGTATACTGGCGAATACAGAAGCAAAACTGTACTTTTCCTTCACCGAACAACCCTTCCTAGGCCTCCTTCCATCTGCCTGCCAGATTTTGTTTCAGTACCAGCTCCACAGCTGTCCACAGCTGTATGCCTTCCAGCTCCACACAACTGGCTTTTTCACATAGAAGTAGAGTGGGGTTTTTGTTTTTTCACATAGAAATAGAGTGTTTCGGTTGGGTTGGGATGTTTTTCTTTTTTTAAAAGTTAGCGTTCTCTCCAAACAGATTTCTTCAGTCCAACAATGTGTAAAACCTAGCATTTCAGGCAGGATTAACATTTTGTTGTTTGGTCATGGGGCTTTTCCTTCCTCTTTCCGCTGTATCGTTTTTGCCTTCAAGTGAGAAAACAAAGTGAGGTTATTATTTTTTTCACCCTTACTTATTTCCCAAGAAGGTTTCCTTTTGCACTCTCAGCTCACTTTCTTGTGAATGTTAGACAAAGTGTTCACCTTAATATAATCCCCCAAGAAGGATTGCCTCTTTACACGCGTACATTACCAACATATTTCTCTAGAAATTCCTTCCCTGCTTCTTTGGTCAAAAATACACTTTTCTCTCCTGCATCCTTTATACTCTCATAAGGAAAACATCCCTATTTTGCAAATGGTTTGACAGAACATCTGGCTCAGATTTTCCCAAAAAGTTATTTTCCTCCTTCTTTTGCCTCACCTGAAGCATTCTAGTTCTTTCAAAGATATTCCAGACATTACAGTCCCATTATTTGTACGTTTGTTTAGACTTGACCCTTATAAATATTTCACATATCATTACAAAATGTTTATTCTAAATGCAGGACTTGGAAAAGTTATTCAGGGAGGAGGCTATAACTCCTAGCAACCCCCTGCCAGCAGATTCCTATGAATTGTAGTCCCATGAATTGTGGGGGTTTTTAGAGTTCTTTTTAATTAATTAATTATTTGTGTTAATTAAATTAATTAACTTAATTGAATTAATTAATTAATTAATTGAAATTAATTATTTTGTGTTACTAGAAAGCTTTCTTGGAAGGATTTCTATCATGGTTGGTGGCCTCTAAAACAAGGTAGGAATCTTGTGACACCAAGACATGATACATACACATGTGCACTTTAATAAGGACATATGTGTATTATCATATCTTGGTGTCACAAGATTCCTACCTTGTTTTAGATTTAGAGGCTACTTTTCTATCATTTTGCATGAAGGACAACACTTTAAGTGACTGGCATAGCACATGCTATGCATGCCAAGGATCGCAGGTTCTGTCACTGGCATCTCCAAGTAGAGATGAGAAGACTCCTTTCCAGTAGCATACCGAGAGCAGGGCAGACGAAGTGATTCAGCCTATGTGCAGATGATAAGAGGGTCCACTGTGAGGGGCCCAGAGCACCCTGTCCAAAGTAAGTCAAACTTCTCCTTGCCCCAACACCACCATGATCATTGCCACAGCTGCTCCCCTGGGAGCACCAAGGTGAGCTACAACTCAAGCAGCCACAGCAGAAGTGTGATGTTGTGAATCTGTTGGAAATTAGAGTTTCCCAGAGTGTTAGCCCTATTTGAGAAATTCTATTGAAGCTGAAACTGTGAAGATTCAGCCTCAATTAGCAGAGTAGCAGAAAAAACGTGTCCAGTTCTGTCTACAACCCGATATCAGACTGACTGAAGAAATAAAACAAACGCAGGCAGCTTCAGATTACAAACTTAGAAGACTTTACTAATGAATTCTATATCTACATATGTATTGGAGATCCTACTGCCTAGCTAGCTAAGAATAGAGGTAGCTTCCGCTAACTCACCATCTTTTGATGGAGATGCGAAGCATGGTCAGAGAAGAAGAAGCGACGAGTTCAAAGAGAGAGAGGAAGGAGGGGTCTCATTCTTTTATGGGACCGATGACCCAAGCAACTGTCCTGGGTCACATGATCTGATCACCTGAACACAGGAAGACGAAGGGTGGAGCTTTGGCATGCAAAACAGAAAGGTGGCCCTATGCTAACTAAGCCCACTTGTTCTAACAACAAGATGGGGAGAGAGAGAACACTGGAATTTTCCCAACAGAATCTAGGCATGGAGAGCAAGGGCTGCTAGAGGTGGCCAGAGGATGAAGCAGTGGAGGAGGAGGAGAAGGAGGAGCAGGAAGAAGAAGAGGAAGAGGAAGAAGATGGTGGGGTGGCTTCAGCTAGGGCTCCTGACAGGTGCAGGCAATACACCTCCAGCACCTCATCCCTTTAGTGAAAACACACCAATTCGAGAAAACTAGAAGAGGCCCACCTGGCGCACTGCCCCTCAGTTCTCCTGGGGGTGTTAAAAATGGGTGCAGCCTTGTTGTCAAATATGCTAGGTATGCCACTGCTCCTCTCTAAAACTCTCGAGATGGCTGTCTGGTCATTGTAGGCAGTATTGAGTAAGATGACCCAATGGTCCTGTTTGATGTAAGGCAACTTTCTGTCACTATAGAAACAATTGTGGATGCCTGAAGTGTTACTATAGGATGAAGATGTCCCTTATTTAGGAGAACTACCTTCATTTCAAACACCACATCTGGACTGAATCTATGGCGGTGATTCTATATTGTAGTCTACATTGTATAACTTCAGGCACACATAGCAGAAGAGTTGCAGAGCCCTCTTAGTGAATTTCAAAGATGTATTTCAGGGCACCCACAAGAGTGTTCCCAAGTGCATCAGGCTCTACCATTGCACATTGGGAATGTGCATTAGCTGTTGTTCAGATGGGCATTAGGAGAATCAGATGAGCAATGCTCACTTCATTGACTCCCCTAAGTAGCAACATCATAGCAGCCCCTTGCCAAATATGGATGTTGGAAAACTGCTCAATTCTATTTCCCATGGATGTAAATCCACGTATGTAGATGGAAGTCCCATGCTGAATCCCAGCATATATTTTTCAACAGAGTAACCCTCATGGAGCCATTATTCCACAGTGTCTATTATATTTAGTGCATATCCCCTTGAGCTGGGGACTTCACACAATTACAAATTCATCCTGGTTCACACAGCTTCCCTCTCACCGGCAAATCATTTCATGTGGACAAGGGAGACGAAAAGCAGAAAGGGCCCCACCTGTTACCAATTATATTTATTCAATTATGGCTGGTAATGTATAGCATGCATACCATACCCTTCCAAAAAAACAGCAATAAAATATATTTTTTAAAAAAAATGAGCAAGGGGGGGTGTAATGTCAGTCTCTGATTTTATTTTTATTTTATTTTTTTTAAATGTTGAGTTGAGTGAGAGGTTTTTGACTGGCGATTTGCCATCTCTTTCTCACCGAACCTGCTTGAAAAGATTCTAGAAGCTCTAGGAATACAGCTGTTGAATATTATTTTTCAAAATATGTTTGACATGCCCTGCTACTTCACCCTCAAAACCACCAGAGTCTTCTGCCCCCCTCGGAAGTTAGGCACAACGAGAAGATTTTTGCTTAGGGGTGGACAAATAATGTCTATTTCCATGCTGTGTCCCTTTTGTGTTCTTCTTCTATTCCATTCCTTTCCGTTGCTACATCAATCTGTAAATGTGGGTTTTTTCCATCCTCCCAAAATGCTTACTTCAATGGGTATTTTCTCTCAAAATATGTAGCAGCCAAAGTAGAATCATAGTGCTATTTTTGTGAAGCATGAAAGGTCAACAGCCAACACACTCCCTTTCAGAATTTTGCTCTGAATGTGCAAAGTTAATGGTAGGGGTGAGAGGTAGCACTTACGGGGAGCACTTACAGGGAGAGAAATTAGTGCGCTTGTGCCCCAGTGCCTCATTCCCAATTTTTGCCCAAAACAAAAACAGGCTAATGCCCAAACAAAGCTTTAGATTTGCACATAAATATCAAATATGTTAACATTTGATTAGTTCGTTGTTTATACCTCATAATTAGCAGATGTATCAAAATGGTAACATGGTAAATGGGCAGTTTGATTTTTAAAAGGGGTTGAATATCTTGAATACCTTGAAGATCTATGAATCCACTAAAGTCAACAGTCAGCCCATTGGTGATAACCTGGGACTCTTCCCTCTGTTTATAGTTGGTCCCAATAAGAGTGGAGCCAGGGAATCGGTTGTTGAAAAGGGGGTCAACCTGTAGGTAAATGCCATCAGTTCAATAGGTTCACTCCAGCTGCATAGTTTCAGGTCATGGTCTCTTCAGAAATGTCCTGTAAATGTGTTCGTAAAAACAGAACAACGCTGAGATTTTGATTGATGAGAAATCTCTCCACCTTCTTTCTATTTTGTCTGCCTTCCAAAATCTAATTAAGTGATTTAGCCATTTAAGACAACATTTTCCACATTCTTTCTGCTCTGTTGCCAATTAAAGGGACTTGTGGGGTCTTTCCATTTGCACACAAGCGTGATCCAATTAATAGCCCATTCTTGGCAATCCTTCTCCACTATATCTTTCATATTGCCAAGCAAAGCCATTAAAGGATCAGAAGGTGATGACCATGCTGAGATAGCTCAAATTATTATTGCAACTTCTACCCGGTATATATCTGAATGGTGCCCAAACAGCACCATCTATGTGCTTGGTTCGCCCTCCTTCCTCTTTTCTGACAGCTCCACTGTGTCTTGTATGTATGGAGTTGGAGAAATACCAGTTAGCCATCTCAAAAGCAAAGTCCATTTTAGTCATGAGCACAAAGTATATAGATTGCCCTCAAACAGCAAGCATTCATACAAAATTGTCTTCAGCCTTGTTAAATTAGCTGTGTCCCACAGAGCTTGGACATGGGTGGGGGGAAGAATGGCAGACCAGGCAAAGTGCAGTCAGCATTTGGAGATTTTCAAAAGGAAGAACAAAATATTCATTATACCCTTTCATAATGGATGCTCCCCCGGCTTCCTGCTACATTGATTTTCCATACGTATGTGAAACAAATGAAAGGTCTATCAGAGCCTGCTGTTTTAACACTTATTAACAACTGATTAAATTAGAGATTCAGTTTGATCTCTTGCTTGATGCGCAGTCTGCATTTCCCCCTCCCGAACATCATAAGAAAAGAAAGCTGTTATTAAAGGTTACAGGGCAGAACGATTAAAGATTAAAAGGCATTTCCAGAAGACAAAAGAAAAGAAAAGAAAAGAAAAGAAAAGAAAAGAAAAGAAAAGGCAGATCTATTATTTTTTGTGTTGGTTGTGCTCAGGGCTGACCCAAAACACTTTTCAGAGGCATGCCGGTGCAATTTTACATACAGAAGCCTTATCAGACTGGCAACTGGGCCTTATCACTGTAACCCTTGAAATAGGGTTTTGTTTTGTTTTTGGCGAATTTTTAAAGGAAGCAACAAATAATGTTAGCAATTTCTTTCCTAAAATAATCTTTGAAAACTCCACCGTTCAGGACTTATTCTGCACACAAACAAACAAAAGTGTGCATTTTTTCCAGAAAACAGCATTTTCTGCACAGAAAATAGCATCTCTGCTCATAAAATAATGTTTCTTGTGCAGAAAACGGCATTTTCTGTGAAAAAAAGCCATGAATTTTGTGCGAAGTATGTCTAACCTACAAAGATTCTTGTCAGTCCAAGATTTTCCTTGTCAGAACTTCCTAACACTTGAGAAACACCTTTTTGTACCATTTTTGGAAAATTTTGGAATATATGTGCTATCCCTTAAGGCAGTAACCTGACTTGGGGAGTGCAAGGCATTTTGTTCACATTCCCCTGGACACATTCCAGCTTGTCAATACCCTTCCAGAGATGTGGTACCCAGAACTGGACCCAATATTCCAAGTGGGGTCTGACCAAAGCAGAATAGAGAGGCAGAAATTTGAGGAGTGAAGGAAAACTTCAATTAGAGGGCAGAATTCTTTTCAGAAAGCAAGGTGCTCATTTTGCCCCCTTCTGCCTGGCCAATATAAGCACTCTCAAAATTAATTCCATTGACTTGTATAGCCTGCTTCTAAGAGCCATGCTAATTGAACCAGCCTCACTTACATTCATTTTTTGCTTTTGGTTAAGGAGAGGTCCTCCGAAAACCCTAGCCGGAAGCATACATATTAACATGACAAATCAAATCTCTCAAAGGCGAGTTTAAACAACAAGCTACAGCCTTCACACTTCCTGTCAGGGAAAATATTTTATATCTCCTCTTTTATTTATATAAGGTAGTCAAAGGAGCAGATATAAATCTCGTTCCCTTCCAGCCCTTTCGTCACTGTGTGAGAGATGCAGAAACAAGATGAAATGCTGTGCAAATAAACTGTAAATTTAACACACACACCCTGTCTGGCGGAATGCTACAGGGCAGGAGGTGAGGAATAAACACGGCGTCGGAGAGAAAGCATGTGCTTAAGGAGGACCGATTTGGGAGACCCAGGTTCTGAGCCAAAATCTAACGTGCACAATATTTGAGGGGCTGGGGAGACATTTTCAAGCTCCCCAGAGAATTGGGGGGTGGAGCATAGGAATTCATGGGAGGAGCCTGGGAGATCAGAGAATCAGAAAATCATACACCATAGGGATGGGAGATGGACAGGACTGCGACGACACTTATGCACAATGTAATTGTGGTCCCGTCCTTCTCCTGTCCCCAGGCAAATCATGGATGTGATTTTTCATCAATGACCACAATTGCACCACCATCCCACCATGCGCCCTCATTTACCTTAGCTGCAGAGGCCCTGGAAGCACAATGGCTGCACTTCCCGCCTCAGTGCGACCTAGGACAGTACCTGGCTTCACTGCAGCAGGAAGAAGAGAGGCCAGCACACTTCCTTCTTACTTAAAAGACAAACGTTTTCCTCACCTTTCCCTATGCATTCTCACTCCCCCTTTCACATTCTTATCTTTCCTTCTTTCCATTAGAAAGCATTCTAGTGCCAGAGTGCACTCCGAGTACAGTAGACACCATGAGCTTGGGGAACTGTAATCCAAGAGTTTTTCCTAGCTCTGGCATCAGTGAGTGAAAAGCTTCAGATAAATCCTGCAATGATAAATCCATGCCTGACTTGTATTATTTCAGTCTACAAATGGGAGTATATTCATTGGAATCCCTTTGCCCACCACAAGATTTATATGTACAATAGTTCCCCCGTGCCCTTATCCGTGGTTTTGCTTTCCATGGTTTCAGTCAACTGGGGTCCAAAAATATTACATGGAAAATTCCAGAAATAAGCAATTAATAAATTTTAAATGGCATACCATTCTGAGTAGTGTGATGAAATCTTGTATGTCCCACAATATACAGTGCGCCCACATGAATGCAAGGTTGCACAAAATGTCACATCCCATTGTAGACCCATCCCATCCCATCCCATCATCACCTCCAAATCTCATTCAGAGTACTTAAAGTTCAAACTGAAACACCTTTAAAGTTTGGACTAAAACATGGAGCTGACTCAATGTCCCACTAATAAGAGACCCACCAGCTACTTTTGCTTGGTGTAAGAACAACTTCAGAAGTTACAAGGGATCTCTGCTCAGTTTAGGTAGACTCTGGGATTGGGGGGCAGGGATGGTGGGCCTTGGTTGGGATGGAGTGAGCACCAGGTCGAGGAAAGGAGAGGCTGGCCCTTGAGTGGGTATAATGAATACGCAAATTGGGAGAGTGAGTTGTTTTGTGAAGGAAAGGCTTCTTTTACATGAGAAACAGGAGACTAAAGAAAACTATAACTTTTGAAGGCCTTCCCCATCATACAGAAAGTCTGACATTCCACCATGGGACATGGCAATTCTCTGAAAAAGTTCCCTTTGTGACAACAAAGATGAATTTGGTGAGGCAATATGGATGCAGAAACCCTACTGCTTCCCTGGGAAGGTTTCCAGGTAGCAAGCCAAAGATTCTTTAAAAGCACAGGTTATGCCACTATAAATCCTTCTATGCGTACCCTGGTACTTCAGTCTGAGTATGCATGTGTACACTGAATTGCCATGTGCACACCAAGCCCCAAAAGGTGAAGGAAACCTCTCGCCAAGTCTTCTCCACTGACTACAAGACCAGACTGGAATTTGAACCCATGGCTTCCAAGGTACAAGTTCAAATCCACGGTCCAACTGGGGACACGTTGCCTTTTTCTTTTTCTTCTCCCGATCTAACAGCCATCTGTGGTGTGATTGTGTCTGATATCTCTTCCCAGTTTAAGAAATGCCTGATAGCTAATCCATTCCAATCCCCTTTCTCCCCCCTCCTCACTCTTTTATGCTGTTTCTAAAATAATGCTCTAAGAAAAGGTTCAAGGGCCAGGGAAGGATGGTGAAGAAGCTCAATCTGCAGCTTAAATATTTGTGTCAAAACACCATCCCGCGAAGTTCAAAACCAGCTCCTGCTCTCAGAAGTTAAGAGGCAATGTTATGATCATTTCAAATGATCTAATCCCCTGCTAAAGAGACCTTTGTGTCCCACTCCACCTCCCCTCCCCAACTTACCCACCACCTCAAACAAGACAGGAGAGGATGAGGTGAGCACTATTTATTAGCTTGCTGGAGTATGTGCTGAGTATTAAGTCTTATTTCAAAAGCTAGTTGCTTTTTTTTTAACTTCACCACTTCAAGTCAGCCAAAGGAGAAAGAAAAGACAACTGAGTCCCGACTGTGCACTTTGCTATAACAAAGGAGAAGCAGAAGAAAACTGTGTTTGGAAGATGTAATTTCATCCATCCAGATGTTACTGGCCTGCAACTCCCATCAACTCAGTCAAGGGTGAGGCAACATGGGAGTTGTAGCCCCACCCACCCAAAAAAACCCTGGAAGATCACTATTACCAACACCATGGCTGTAGAGAAAAAGGAGGGGGCTATGGCTGAGTCTATGGCACCCCACATAGCATACACATAGGAGATCCTAAATTCAGCCTGTGGTGGTTCCCAAACTAAGGCTCTCAAGCCAGCAATAGCTGGTGGCTCCCATGTCAGTGGAGTAGTGAATCCATTCCAGGTTTTGGATAGCATTGAAAGTGCTATCCAAGGTTGTTCAGCCCCTTGGATAACTCCTTTAAGTCTGAAGTAAAACCTGCAGTGGATTTACTGCCCCAATGACATGGAAGCCACCAGCCTGTTAGAGAGGAAAGATTCTGAGAGATTGTTACTGGAATGAAAAGCCTGTTGGAGCCTTCACTCTGATCACCGTGAGATACCCATCTTAGAATGGTGAGTTTGAAAGAGCCAAACTGCAGCCAGAAAAAAATAAGTTTAGAATCCTCAATAGGAGAGACATTTATTAAGGAAATATCTACTTGGATAGCAATAGACTGACCCTTTCCAAACTAATCTAAAAGAGACATAGATGGGAAGGAGACATGTTGCGGCATGTCCTCCCTCATGAAAAGCAGCCAGGAAGAAAGATTCAGTCTGGGCTGCTCCTTTTTCTCTTACAACAGAGAGCAGCCAATTCATCCTGACCACATCAGACAGCATCATTTGCCCATAACGCTTCTTTCAGGATAGCTGGCGGACAGAGGAAGGAAGAGCAAGCAGGACAAGAGAGCAGCAAGAACAAGCACAGAAGCTGCTGTTTCTTCCAACACAGAGCAGCAAGTCTGAAGCGAACGAACTTTGGCCATGAGTCTAGCGGGACTGCTCCCTGTTGGCCTTGACATCCCAGGTAGAATGGCTTAGATGAAATAAAATCGAAACAAAATGAACTCTTGATACTTCCAGAGACTTTTCCCCCTCCATGATGAGACCATGGGTGTATAAAGCTAGGAACAATTAGAGGGTGCTGTCTGTTGATGAATCAGTAGATGAATGCAATATCTTGTTAAAAGATGGGAAGATTCATTTTAAAAGGTAAGCCAATTGAAGATTTTCTGAAGGACTGGAAAACCGTTTATGGATTTTTAATAAAAAAAAATAAGAAACCTTTAGCTGTGGTAATTAGTAAGTTGGATTTAGTCAGATCTGTAATGTAGAATAAGGCACTCCGTATTTATGGGCTTTCTTTTTAAGTGGGACTCAAGGAGATTTACAGAATGAAAAGAAATACAAGTTAAACTTCATACAAAAAGTTAAGATTAAGCTCATATTTAAAACTCAGGATTTGTAGTTCGATGAAGTTCTTTAAATTCTGTTCTGCAGCCCCTGAAATACAGTGTTAAGAGTTCTCTGGCAGCAAATTCTGAACATCTCATGAAATCTCAAGATTCCATAAGATGGGGCTTTGGCAGTTAAAGTGGTTTCAAACTGAAATGAATTTTGCAGTTGTGGATATAGCCAAAATCTGCCACCTCTAAGCAGCCTATTACTCAAACAGTTTCCTTCTTTAATGGCCTTTTGTATCTATGTTTTTCCCCCTCTTTTTACCACTATCTATGCCAATGGAATTATACCAGCATAGTGCACCAACAGGTATTCCAGTCTTGAGTGTGTGCACCTGGCTTTGGGGAAAAGATCTGCTTTTCCAGGTCTTGACTTTTTAAAAAATAGCTGGTACATAGGAAACCCTTGAGCAATGATACATTTGTCTTGGGAGGAAGGATCATTTATCTCCATGCCAGCTGTTTAGCCTGGTTTCCCATGCTTGAAAATTTAGATTTATTGGATGCCACAAATAGAAATGGATGCCATTTAATCGTCTCATGTTCCATGAAGGGGAGACGGTGGTTCAGCACGGGAAAAAAATCAGGGCAGGTCAGAAACAAGGCAGATGGTAAGTGGGAGAAAAGGCCCTTGTTTATGGTTCCCAAATTCAATTTGGGATTGGAAGATCATGGACAAAAAGATATAATTATTCTCTGTTCTGCTAAGTGCTGTCTCAGCTAAGATCTGGTAACCTCCTTTTTATATAATTTAAAAATCTAGAATTGCTTCTGTTTCGTTAACTTTGATGGCTTGCTGGAGTGCTGGACTAGGATTATGGCAACCTTTCACACTAGATAATTTATAGTATTTGATTCCATCTTAACTGCCATGGTTCCATAGAAAGGAATTCTGAAATTTGTGTTCTAGTGAAGCATTAGAGCTCTCTGGCAGTGAAGTCTAAATACTTCCTCAAACTACAGAACCTAGGATTCCATAAGATGTAGCCATGACAATCAAAGTGGTGTCAAAGTGCTGTAATTCTGTAGTGTAGAATGGGCTCTGGGTTCAATTCTCTGCTCAGTGGGTGATCCTGCCCAGTCTTCATCACTTCTGAGTTTAACCAACCTGATAGGTTTATGTGAAGACAAAACAGGGAGAAGAATAATAGGCTCATCAGGTTGCAAGAGACCTTAGAGGTCATTAAGTTTAATTTCCTAATGGATTTGCAAAATGAATTCTAACTAGAAGATCCTTTTCAAATGCATATCCAACATCTCTGAATATGAGTATCTTGTGCAGGGCCTTAACCATCTTGGAGAGGAGGAAGGGGATCTAAAATTATCCTTACCAGTGCTACTCGAAATGGTGATCCCTGGACTGGCACTGGTCTCCAAGCCACTTGCTGCTGGTTCTGGAGAGCTCCAAGAAAGAAAGAAACAAGTGTAGCCAATGGGCAAAAAAGGTGGCACTGTCCTTGGCACATTGGGGGGAAAATTGCTATCCCTCATACCAAACAGTTTAAGAAACATTGATCTATACCACACACACACACATCTCCCATGTGTAGAAAATTATATTTATATATTCCTACTCAGCCTCTTAATCAGAAGAATTCACTGATCATTGATGTAATGAGTTACTTGGGATGTAGTTACATATGATGAGTAATTTTTTTTGTTTTTATTTCTTTTTTTTCTTTTTTTCTTTTTTTATTTGAGGGAGTTTATACACAATACAAGTGCTTAACATTATTTCTATATTATACAACAATCTTACATTAATTCTCTATTAATTCCTTTCCCGCTTTGTTATCAAATGTACAAATTAATTTATATGTTCCAATCCCCCTTTCCTCTCCCTCCCTGCCTTCCCTTCCCTCCCTTTCCCACCCTCCTCCCTTATCTTAATAAAAACCATCTTTCCCCTCCCAATCCTCCCCCTTCCCTCTCCCTACCCTTTCCACTCCTTCTTCCACGTTTTCTCTATTCCAAACTCTTTATTCTCTTTCTTAAACTAAACCTCCTTCATGTGAAGTCTTTTTTTGTTGTTGTCTCTACTTCAATTAATAATATTTTCCTCTCTCTCTCTGAATTCCCACCTTACCTTAGCTGTTACCCTACAATTCCTTTATTGTATTCTTTACCTCTCTTCTCATTTCTCTTTCACCCATCTAATAATACCTTGCCGCTGCCTTTCGAATTGTTGAATTGAATTACCTTTTAAACTGTTGGATAGTTTTTCCATTTCCATGATGTCCATCACTTTTAATTTCCATTCTTCTTGAGGGGGCTCTTTTTCTTCTTTCCAATATTTCGCATAGTTCAACCTCGCTGCTGTTATTAAATTTAACAATACTTTCTTTTTCTTCTTCATTTCACTCTTCTCTTCAATCATATTTAATAAGTATATCTCCGGTTTCATCTCAAAATTCATTTCCAGCAACTTGGTTAAACTATCATGAATTTTTTTCCAATATTTTTTTGCTATAGGGCATAGCCACCATGTATGAAAGTAGGTTCCCATTGTTTTTCCACACTTCCAGCATTGCCCACTTCCTTTTCCTGTTATTTTCTTTAGTTCCTGTGGGGTCATATACCATCTATGAATTGATTTGTAAAGGTTTTCTCTTAATGCCAAACTCTGTGTAAATTTTATATCTTCCTTCCATACTTTTTCCCATTTTTCCAATTCTATATTTCGACCGAGGTTTTGCGCCCATTTTATCATATAATCCTTAATCCTGCTCCAATTCTCTTTCCAATAAAATTTTATAAATTTTTGAAACTGTTTTTTTCTCCTTTTTCATTAAGATTTCATCCGATTTATTCTTTTCCCTTTCCCATCCTCTATTTTTCAAATCCATTTTATACCTTTCTTTTATTTGCCGATAAGGGAACCAATCTAATTCTATATTCTGCTCTTTAAATTCTTCTCTACTCTTCATTTCCGGTATTCTTCCTTCCCATCTTATTATATCCGTATATCTTAGTATTCCACCTTGTCTTGGTCCTGTTATTCTAAATGCTTCTTGGGGTGATGTCCAAATTGATAATTTATTGTAAAATTTCTTGTTGATCGTCTGCCACACTCTCATCAAGCTCTTCGAAAGTAGTGATCTCTGAATTCCCTATCTATCTCCGCCTTGTTATAACATAAATATCTGTGCCATCTAAAATTTACGTTAAATCCTTCTAATTCCAATAATTTATCATTTTCCAATTGTATCCATTCTTTTATCCATTCTAGACAGCATGTTTGATAGTATATTTCTAAATGTGGTAGTCCGAATCCTCCTCTCTCTTTACTATCTTGTAATACCTTCATTTTTATTCTTGGTTTCTTCCCTGCCCATATAAATTTAGATATTTCTTTATTCCAACTTGTAAATGGTTTTTTATTATTAATTATTGGGAGATTTTGGAACAGAAACAAAATCTTTGGGAGCACCGTCATCTTTATAGTATTTATCCGTCCTAATAATGAGAGATCCAATTTATTCCATTTCTGCATGTCTGATTTGATTTGATTCCAAGTTTTTTGATAATTATTTTCATAAAGTTCCGAATTTTTCTTTGTAATATAAATGCCCAAATACCTAACCTTTTTCTCAATATTAAATCCCGAGATTTCTTTCAACTCGTCTTCTTCTTTTTGGTCATATTCATTGTTATTAATGATGATTTATTCTTGTTTATCTTAAGACCCACCACCATTCCATATTCTTTCAATTCTTTTAGCAAATTGGTTATTGTTTCTTTTGGATCTTCTAAAAATATCACCATGTTGTCCGCGAAAGATCTTATTTTATATTCATTCTTCTTTATTCTTACCCCTCTTATCTGACTTGATTCTCTAATTTTATTACTCATAATCTCCTATGTCAGAATAAACAAAAGCGGTGAGAGTGGACATCCTTGTCTCACCCCCTTTGAAATCTTAATCACTCTAGATCTTTCTCCATTAATCACCAAATTGGCCCTTTGATCTTGATATATTACCTCTATCCATTCTTTAAATTTTACTCCACAACCGTACTCTTCAAGACTCTTTTTCATAAATTCCCAAGAAATGTTATCAAAGGCCTTCTCTGCGTTAAAAGCCATTGCAAATTTTTTTCTGGGGTTTTTATCATAATATTCTATACAATTTAAAACTGTTCTTAGATTTTGTTTGAGATTTCTACCCAGTAAGAAACCAGTTTGATCTTCGTGAATATAATCTTGGAGTATTCCTTTTAATCTTCTATTTAATATTGCTGTAAATATTTTATAATCAATATTTAAAAGTGATATCGGTCTATAGTTTCTCACATCTTTAATGTCTTTTCCTTCTTTGGGAATTAAAATAATATTTGAGTCACCCCATGATTTTGGTCTACCTTCTATTAATAATGTCTTTATCATTTGATAAAATGGTGTCGTCAATTCTTCTTGTAATTTTTTATAATATGTTGCCGTAAATCCATCCGGTCCTGGGGATTTCCCCTCTTTTAATTCTTTAAATGCTTCTATCACTTCAGACATGGAGACTGAAGAATTCAAATATTTATGATGTTCCTCTGAGATCTTCTTTGTTTTTTGCTTCTTTAGGTATCTCTCTATTCTATTATATTGTTGATTAGTCACCTCTTTACCTGTAAATAAATTTTCATAGTATTTTACAAATATCTTCATAATTTTTTCTTGATCTGTAATTGTATCTTTCCCCTCTTTTATTTCTGTAATTATATTCTTCTCCCTTTTCTTCTTCAGTCTATGTGAAAGCCACTTCCCAATTTTATTAGCATGTTCAAAGTGGTGGCACTTCAAATATGTCAATTTCCTTTCTATCTCTTCCATTGTTAGTTGAGATATTTCTTTTTGAATTATTTTTATTTCATAATTTATTCTTTTCTTATCCATACTCCCTTTTAATTCTTCTTGTTTCTTTTGCAGCAGTAATGACAAGTTCTTAAATTTTTCCTCTTTTTTCTTTTTCTGTAGATATTGTTGCTGTAAAAAGAATCCTCGCATTACTGCTTTGCTTGTATCCCATACTGTACTCATTTTGATCCCCTCCTTCATGTTTTCTTGAAAAAAAAATCAAATTTTTAAAATTTTAAAATTTTGTTTTTATTTCTTTTAAGTACATTGTTACTGGATTTTTAAAAATATGGTTAAAAGGAATGGGAAAGGAAAAAGAAGAAAGGAAAAAAAAGAGGATGGGAATACATGGGCCTTGAACACGGGCAAGGGTATGCATTTATATAAGCTGACCATATTTCCAAAAACGCATTTTCTTGAAGCTGACGTCTACAAAATACACATTTGAGGGTAGATAAAGCAGTAAGAACTTCTGACCACTGAATAATAAATGGAGACTGTTTATCTTCCCAGCCTTGGAGTACAGCTAGTGATGACTCACTTTTTGTAATGGGGCGATTATAGCAAAGTTACCTTTCAAAATAACATCGCAGCCAATATACTGTTCAATGCCAGAGGAATGTAAAGCTCTTCTGGTATATTTATATAGATGGGGCAAGGGCAAGGTGGCTGGTAGCATCTTAGCCACTTAAGTGTCTGTTCCCATTGTGGATTTGGGGGGGGGGGGACTTCACTGTACCCACATACCATTGCATTGTGGCCAAATGGGAAACAATTTCGATGATGGACATCCTTGCATGGGCTCCTTGTGTTCTCCTACTGAACTACAGCCCTTTCCCCATCTTTTTACAGGCCAGGATTGTGCCTCCATTGAAAGTTCAAAGTTAGTCCTGGCTTCGGATTTTTAAGACAGATGTGTCTTAGAACCAAGGGCTTCTGAAGGCAGCCAAAAACATTAGTTAGCTACTTTCAATTACTCTTTATGTGTCTGTTGAAATTAAATAAATTAAATAAATGGGATTCAAGGTAGCTAGCAGATGGAGGGTAGAGGATACCTGCCCTCTTTGCCCTGTTCTTACATTCACACAGGGGTTCAACTGTGTACTTCTCTTCCCTTTATCAGACTTTTCCTCTTAAGACTGAAGATGCTTCATTGCCAAGGCATCTAATATTCTCCGGCTGATGATAAAACAATGAGGAAAGAACATATATGCCACTGTGAGCTCCTTGGAGGAAAGACAGTATATGAATGTGACAAACAAAGTTATTTTATGCTTAGCCTCAACACTCCATCTGGATCATGGTGACCATACTGACTTTCCTTGACAGAGTTTCTGTACTGTGAGACTTACTGACACAACATATGTGAAAATAACGTATGTGAAAAGTCCCGTGTAAATCTGCCAGTTTGGGAGAGTTCCAGCAGTTCAAATTTCAAGGCCAACATCTAAGGTCTAGGTAATACCTCTGATAATTATCATTAAGCATAATACATTAACCATGCTTGCTCAGAGTATGTAATTCAAATAATAAACCCCATGTCTAACAAATGAGAAAACATTTCTCTGATTGGAAGTTCAGTTTTCCAAGCTATACATTGAGCGGAAAGCAGGGAAGAAAGCTACACTTTTCATAGCTCTGTTTTGAATGCCTCTGTTTTTAAGAACATATGAAAACTGTAGTCCAACCAAGGAAAGATTTGCCAGCCTCTGCTTTGAAAAGAAAAAACTGTCTAGAAAACTGTCTACAGTAGCTAAGAACCAAGGGCCAAGAACACAAAAATTTTCAATGGAATACTTTCATCCTGGGATTCATTTCTCACACCCACACTCTGAGGACTGAAAAAGAGGAATCAGGCCCATAGAACTGGAAGTTGATCATAAGTTGAACATAAGCCAGCAGTGTGATGCTGCAGCAAAGAAGGCAAATGCTATTTTAGCCTATGTTAATAAAGGTATAGTTTCCAAGTTGAGAGAAGTAATAGTCGCACTGTATTGTGCACTGATCAGGCCTCATTTGGAGCACTGCATTTAGTTCTGAAAGTTACAGACAACTTGGAGTGTGTTCAGAGAAGGGCAAAAAGGATGATAAGAGGTATGGAGAACAAAACATATGAGGAACGGTGGAAGGAGCTGGGCATGTTCAGTTTGGTGAAGAGAAGACTGAGAGGTGGCATGATTGCTCTCTTTAAATACTTCAAGGGCTGTCACAGAGAGGAGGGGGCAGCCTCTGCCGCCCCAGAGGCTAAGACCAAGTTTAATGGTTTGAAGCTGCAGAAGAGTAGATTTCAGTTTAACATTAGAAAGAACTTCTTGGCAGTCAGAGCAGGTCAGCAATGGAACCCATTGCCTAGAGAGGTGGTGAGGTCTCCTTCTCTGGATATCTTCAAAAAGAGGGTGGACAAACTATCTACTGCGGATCCTACACTGAGCAGGGGTTTGGACTAGATAGGCCATGAACCCCTTCCAATCCTATGAACTTATGGAAACCCTAGTCCTTTTGTGCCTTGAAGTAAAAAAAAAAAAGAATCTAATAGCATCAGCATATGAGAAATGCGTTACCCGGTATAAATATAGTGTCCATTGTTATAGGCTATCTTCAAGAAACCCACTAAGATTTATTTTCCCTGTTACTTTTCTGCTGGAAGGCAAATGCTATTTTGTTCAGGCAGGTGTTTGACACTAGACCTCACCTGCAGAAGAGGAAGGGGCTTTTGAAATAGACGGCTGCCATATTGTTATAGAATCATAGAGTCAGAAGGAACCTCAAGGACTCTCTTATCCAGTTCCCTTTGTCGCTCAGAAATAGACAACTAAAGTACTTCTGAGAGCAGGGAGATAATTTTCACAGATATTCTTCTCCAAGGAAGCAATAAGTAATTTTAACCTTTTTCTTCCCACTGCAGGAAAGTCTTCAAAAAACACAAAATTTTCAAAGCCTATTCGCAACACAGGGCTTATTCTGTGCAAATTTTGCATGCATTGTACAGCAGTTTCTCCATGGGAAACAACATTTTCTGTGCAGAAAGTGCAGTTTTCTACATGAAAAAAAAGGCTGTTTTCCCTCCACAGAAAAGAGGTTCTACCCAAACACTAAGAAGATCTTCTTGACTGTAAGAGCTATTTGGCAGTGAAATCCAGGGCAGTGAATTTTCTCCTTCTACGGAAATCTTTAAATAGAGGTAGCTGCTCATCCCTCAGGTACGGATGAAAGTAGTATTCAATAAAATCATAAAACCATATTTATTGAGTGTTGAGAAGCCCTGACGGGAAGAAACTTGATCAGAATCTTCACAATTTGGGACTTAATCTGGACAATATTTGCAAATGGTTGTTCTCGCAGTCATTGTGCTTGCATGTTTTATATCCTCTTTTTTTATATATATCGAGTGCCTTTATTCATTTCCTGTTTTGATTGCATTTGTAGTATTTAACTGTAAACCGTCTGGAATCCCATTTGTGGCGAATGGAGAGATACCATTCCAGTATATCAAATCATTTTCCAATTATCTGCCATTTCTGGATAGTTTCCTTCTTCTTCTTTTTAAATGCCTTTCATAGTTTGAGAGATCTTGCTGCCAAAAGTGAAAAAGAAGGTGGAATTCTTTACACGGTCCACGCTGACGCCATCCCATAATCAACACCAAACTATGGGTAAACCGCATTCCTTAGTGGCTGAACTTTTTCCACCCTTCTTCCGCTATCTCTGGGCCCATTGTTTTCATTCTGGGGATTTCGTCAATCAGCACTTTCTCTTCTTCCTCCTGGCATTCTTTTATCAGGCTGTTTGCAAATAAATTTGTCACACTCCATTCCTTTGCTCCAGACAATCTCCTCCCCACTCCCATAGAGTGAGAGAAGCTGTTTAGATTATCCACCCCTCTGCAATGAGAACCTTTTAAGTTATTCCTTGACAGTTTTATCTGTTCTCCGTTACCCAGTGAGTGGAGGGAAAGTCATCTCAAGCATTTTGGTGTCTGGGAGGGACTGGGCAGATGTGTTTAACAAAATGAACACGTTTTCTTGTGCTCCAGCACCATGGCTTAACGCCTTAGGCATGGACACCTAAAGCAAATTTATTATTGTGTCTAAAATCTATCATTGCATCTATCTAGACTTCACAACTGTAACAGTTTGATACTTCTTTAAACTATAAGACGTCTCAACCTTGTTGTTGTGTGCCTTCAGGTCATTTCCAATCTATGGGGAGGCTAAGGCAAACCTATCACGGGGTTTTCTTGGCAAGATTTGTTCACGAGAGGTTTTCCATTGCCTTCCTCTGAGGCTGAGAAAGTATGGGTTGCCCAAGGTCAACCAGTGGGTTTTGAATTTGTTCTTCAATGTTTTATTTAGTGTGTTAACATCAGTTTATGTCTGTGTTAGAAGAGTTTGCTGGAATGGATGAATGTTTTTGCCAAGAACTATACCATATGGGTTTTTTTGAGTACAAAGGGAGGCATAAGAAATTTGAAGATAAATCCTGCCACTGAATCCTGCCACCACTATGCAAGGATATTAAAATATCCAGGAAAGCCATGAGATCACCTTCCCTTGAGAGTTTTGAGGCTCATTTCACAGGAGACGGATACTGATCTCCAATACCCCATGATTAAGACCTCACTTGGAATGTCTGTGGGCATTCCAGGATACCTCGGCAAGCCAGGCCTGGCGGAATCCGGAGCAGAGTATTATTGTCAGCTGGGATGAGATTTGCCTTACTCAGAAGGGATAGTGTATTCTAGATATATAGATATAAACGATATAGAGGTATGTGTGATATTTCTATCCTCTCAACAAGCCAGCAACGCTGGAGTTTCTCTGATAAAATCCCACTCTGATCCACTTGATCGAGAACATGTGTGGAGCCTGGGTTGCGAAGGAAATCGCCTACTGTAGGAAGAAAGAGAATTTGTTCTTAATAGCTTCTCACCAGGGATTTATTCCTCAAATTCCTAAAGAGAGAGGAGACGTTCAGCCCCCAACACTCCCAAACGGCATCCATCCCAAGGTCAACAACACATGGGTGAAAATTTTGGGCACAATAACAAAGGGTTGTACAAGACTAGAGAAGCACACAAATTCATCACCCCAAACTGCTGAAGGTTTCACATTATAAACTGGAACCAAAAACGTTTGGGCCAACTACATGCTTCCTTATGTTGCACTGACCATTTCTACCATTGTCTAAAAGGGAAACAGCTGTACAATAGAATGGGATGGACAAAGTACAGACCTGGGGCCACATGTGGCCCTTCAAAACTATTTTCTGTGACCCTTGACTGGACAGACTGCCCTTTCTTGGGTCCAGAAATGGTGAATTGCCTCTCCTGAAAATCCCCAGGAGTATCAATCAACATTTAAGTTTTAAGAGGTTCGCTGTTCTCTCCAGCATCAAATATTTCCTGTTTTTCAAAGCCAAACGTTAATTTCCAGCTACTTACATCTTTTTTTTTCTTCTGGCAGTCGTTGTGGTCCCCAGAAGGTTATTGTTGTTGTTGCCTTTAAGTCATTTCTGACTTATGGACAGCCTAAGGCAAACCTGTCACTGGGTTTTCTGGGGCTGAGAGTGTGTGAGGCACCCCAGGTCACCCAGTAGGTTTCCATGGCCAATCAGGGAATTGAACCTTCATCTCCAGGGTCACAGATCAGTGCTTAAACCACTACACCATGCCATCTATACCCAGATGGTGTTGAGGAAGAAGAGGTCCACAGTCCCTCAGCAGTTGCCCACTCTTACTGTAGGGACAATAACGTCAGCTCAAGAAAAGAGCAATAAAGACAATCATCATCAACAACAATTTAACCCTAATCATCATCTAGGCTGCCTTTTTGGAGTCAGGGGTGAAACCTGAACATAGCACATATTTTAAAGTATAAAGTAAATAACTAGATGATAGAAACCACAAGAAACATTCTAAATGTGGATAAGGAAAACAGCAAATGTGATTGCAAAAGCAGACTGAAAAAACCCTCCATCCAAAGCACACAGGTACTAAAATGAATCAATGTCAGACCAGAACAAAAGAAGTAGCTGCAATCTCCCTAAAGGACAGTATGCACCCCTTGGGGAAGGCTGCTCCAAAAATCTGGGGCTCTCATGTAAAGGCCCAGTTTAACAAAACTCACAGTTCTCACTAGAAGACCAATTAGAGAGAGACTGAGTGAAAGAAAAGAGCGAGAGGAAAAAAAAAAACAATTGGAAACCCACCCTTGCAAAAATTCACAGGCTTTGTTAAGACTTTGACTTCATTTGATATTCCTCCTTTGTTTTACCAGTAGGAAAACTCCAGAATTTTCTTTCAGTGTCACTGTAGTCAGCCCATTCTCATGCCAAACCCTAGAAATATGGATATAGGTTATTATGAAGCCATAATCTGGTGCCAATCTCATGACACGTCTTAGAAGTTGATTCTGTAGAATTGCTTCCATTCATTTTGTATCACACATTCGAGATGTGGACAAGGTTGCATACACTGAGGCCCATTATTAGCAGCTGAAATGCTGTGGGGGGAGTTGTTGTCTTTCTTTCATATGCTCTACAAAGGGTAGCTTCCTTCAGAATCTGCCAGCCCTGACCTAGTAATTGCCTTGCCTTGTCATATTCAGGCTCATCCATCATGCGCTGCAACATGACATATCAGCCAGAGAAATTCAAAAAGAAGCAGTTTTCTGTCTGCTCTGATTTGCCAATAGAAGGAAAGCAGTGCTTTTGTGAAGCGGGGAGGCAAGATACTCATGGCATTAAGTCTTCTGATTGTTCCATGCAAATAAATTTCCTCTTTCAGGAAATAAGTCGAGTAGGTAGGACTGTGCATGATTTCCTCCACCAAACACTGCCCATGATGAAATTTAGGATTCTACTCCAGCAGATAATGGGTTGGATGAGTCCAGAGAAATTCAGCAGAACATCAATCCCATTGAAATCAGTAGGCAAGCTTGTCATCAATGGAGGTTGGTGGCTTACATGACATTGGTTGGCGAATCTGGCCCAGGTGATTGTGTGAACCTCAAGGAGCTATCTAAGGCACTGGATCTATTTTGAGGATAGGACCCAGCACCTTTGATAGTACCTTTAAAGTCTGGCCTAAAGTCCAGAGTGGATTCACCACCTCACTCACATGAGTGCCAGCACCTGTTGCTTTGAGTCCCATTGATTTCAAGCAGGACTAAGTTCAGCTAACAACATCCAGATCCAACTTAATGTGTTATTGAATGTTCACCATGGACTGACCTTGGCAAGCATTGAAGATCCCTTCACCATATCAGCCCACCACCACCATGATATCTATGATTAAAAGGGAAGTCAATATGAATGACATGCTTTCTAAAGCAACACCTCAGTTATGGACCTTATGGAAGTCCAGCAAACCCTGTTCCACTACCCCACCCCATTTCCTTTTCATCCAGCAACGCCCTGTGTGATTAGTTCCCCTCTATGTCTGTGCTGCCTCTTCGAATCTTTTTCAGTTGTGGTGTTCTTCACAGGTTTGGATCCAAGAATGGGAAATAGAAAAGCAGAGGTGTGGCTCTTTGCTAATTTTGTTTACAAAGGAAGCAACAAGTAATTTTAGCAATTTTTTCCCCCAGTGCCAGAAAGCCTTTAAAAACTGCACAGTTTTCAAGGATTGTTAACAATTCAGGACTTGTTCTACACAAAAGTTGCACATAGCATTTTTGCACAGAAAGCAACATTTTTCTGCTCAGGAAAGATCATTTTTTTGCACAGAAATAATATTTTTGAAATCCTATTTCATGTTTTTTCATCTCTCTCTCTCACACACACACACACACACACACACACACACACTCTCTCACACACAATGAATATGCTGAGATCCTGCATTAAAGAATTGTAGGAGTTGTTTTATGTCACCTCATTACAGAATTGTGACACTGCACAATCACGTCTGCACCAGGCATTAATGCCCAATGAAGAATGGATTGTGCATATTTTTTATTTTTTATGTTTTTCTATGCAGGAAATACTGTTTCCTTCTCCAAAAATTAAGCTTTCTATGGAAAAATACCATGTGCAAATTTTGTGCGGAATAAATTTCCAAATGAAGATTCTCATCAGACCAGGACTTTTTTCTACCACTTTTTTCTACCACTTTTCAAATATTCTTTCCATCTCTACAGCAGAGGCAAAAACCTGATGAAGTAGAAAGAAGACACAGAGCAATATAAACTCCTCCTGTCTACAGCTGAGACCAGAAGGAAGCGCAAGCCACAGGGAAAGTCAGTTAGCCACTTTCCACATTAAAATATAAATAAACTTTCTTGTTCCACAGATCCTACCAAAGGCAAACCACTGTGGTCAACTAATACCATGGGGAAGAAATTGCTGACAACAGGGTTGACAAAATGCATGAGACAAAATTTGTCCCCCCTACCCAGTAATTTTCAGTTTTGAGAAAGCACCCCCTCTGAGCATGTGGCTGAGCAGTCCAGCCAGCCTCAATTTCTTCACCATAACTGTTTGACCATCATGGTTAGCAACACACTGTGATCTGACTACTTTAAGCACTTGTTTCTATATATATTCCAAGAAATGTAAAGTCTGCATTTGCCACCCTAAGGTGCCTTTGGATGCTTCCTTTGGATTAAGGATATATTTCCTAGGAAAACACATGAACAGATTCTGGAGTTTTGTCTCATTGTGTGCTCCTTTGCTTTAAGTTTTCCTTCAATTGCATGGGATGGGGGGGGATAGTACCCCTCCTCCATTTCTCAAACCAGACCAAGTGCTCTGAATTTTTATTGGGAAAGTATGAGAGAGCTCTGCATTCTTACCTTTATTTCAAGACCTCCTACGTGAAACAGGAAGGTAAACATAAAAGCTTTGCTTCTTTTAAATTAGTTGGAAGTTGGAGGGGGGGCAGAGAGTATTTTTTTTCTTTCCCCCCAGCTGCCCTTTACAGTAATGAAGGAAAAGAAAAGCTTTTCAATTTCTTTTTTTAAGAAGCCACAAAGACTTTTGAATTTCGAGAGACCGGGATAACAGACACATGGCTTTAATTTACAGTTGTGCCCCCCGTTCCCCCACCCTTCCCATCCCCACCCTCCCCTTTCTCTGCATGCGAATCCTATAAGCAGGACGTGTTGCTACAACGAATCCCACTGGGAGTGTCTGGACCAAAGTCGAGGAACAGCTGGAGTGCTCCACAGCCTGCGAAAGTCAGCTCCTGACATTCATATGAATTATTAGTTTAGTTGCAGAAATGCCGCCTTGCTTTCCCTCCCTATAGACAGCCCCATGCGGCACTTGAAAAGCATGAAAAACCGTCCCTTCACCCCGGGCCAGGAGTGGTTAAAAGGACATTATGGCTAGCATCTTGTAGATGTCTTATGCATGCATAAGTTCCCTTATGCATGCTTCTGGGGTGGGGTGGGGTTGTAACATGCATATTCAGCCGAAGGTTACGGAAGGGGAGCTACACATACGATGTCATCACACATCATTGCACTTGCACTTTGTACTTTGTGCATGAATGCATTTTGCACGGTTGGACCAGACATATCAAGGCCTGGTGCACATGTTGTTGTGCAAAGTCACAATTCTGTGTTGAGGTGGCATAAAGCAACTCCATTATTCTATGCCTCTTTAATGCAGGATCTCAATGTATTTGCTTTTGTGTGTGTATGCGATTGACAAATAGAACTAAAATAAGTAAAACAAGCAAAATTTTTCAGCTTCCTTCTTCTTTAGTTCCCAAAGATGAAACCGAACTGAAATGGATCCAAGGAGAAGTTAAGAACCACCTGTT
Organism: Iguana delicatissima; assembly: GCA_948472985.1. Lineage (NCBI taxonomy): Eukaryota > Metazoa > Chordata > Lepidosauria > Squamata > Iguanidae > Iguana > Iguana delicatissima. Next base: position 217,823 of record CAOKZL010001213.1, on the reverse strand, counting down.
TTCAACATTCTCCAGTGGATGATGATATTATCCTCTAGATTGAGGCCATGCAATGTTTGAAGTCTGAAGTCCACAAATCCAGAAATTCTCCATTTTTTCCAAAATACCTGAAGGATGTGGCACCTCAATACCATATCAGAGAGACTGTGATGTTCTGAGTTGAAATGTTGGGCCACTGGTTGCTCCAGCTTCCTGGTCAGGCTTGCAGGCTTGCAATTGCCATGCCATAGACCCAGGTCTGTGACCGTTTTCCATACAAACTGGAGATGACATCCTGTATGTCTGCATTCAGTCACATATACAAGATTGGTAGTTTGCTTCAGGTACTTAAAGGTGATACTCCCTGCTGTACACTTCCACTGCATGATATGATTGGCAATGAACATTATTTAATTGGCATTAAGTATAAATCATATACTGTTATGGCAGAAAAGCCATGCTGGCAAAGAGGCACTAAAATTCTCTGGCTGAGAATTCTAAAGCCCCCCCCACTCTAAACTGCAGATCTCAGGATTCCATAGGATGTTGCCATGGCCATCAGAGTGGAATTACAGAGCTACAACTGTGTAGTGTGACAGGGTCCCAAGTGATTGTCCCTGTGAACCTACCAGAAATCCTTCCTTTGCACAAAGCTATGAGACAGCATGGTGTAGTAGTCTGAGGGTTAGGCTATGACCTGAGAGGCCAGGGTTCAGTTCCCTGATCAGCCATGGAAACCCACTGGATGACCTTGGGTGTGCCATGCACTCTCAGCCCCAGAAAACCCATGATAGGTTCACCTTACAGTTTTTATAACTCAGAAACAACTTGAAGGCAAACAACAGCAACAAATATCTGGTCACATTAACTTTTTCTGATCTCCTTCCAAAAACGTAGACTGATACTCTTTTGGTTCATTTCAACCTTGGATTCACCACCCTTGAAAGCATAAATTAACAGGAAGTTCAAAATGTCACATCAGACAAATCCCATGGCATGGTGACGGATGTCGAGAGATACTGCTTTTCTTTCTTAATCCAAAAGCAGCAAAGTGACTTGCTATGCCCGAGCACTTCATGGGGTCCATTTAGTCCTCCCATTTCCAGCTACTTCAAGGCTGAGGGTAAAAACAAATCTGAGACCTGCAACTTGCTGGTTTATCTCATTATCTCCTGTTTTGCATTTTAATGCGACTTCCTCTAAAAAAGACCTCATTGATATTCCATTCAAGCATGTGTTTGTTTGTATCTCTTAGGGAAAAATTTGCTACAGTTATTACTAAGTCAAAAGCACACATGGCTTTCTTTAGCTTCTTTGTAATTTCACTCTCTTCTGGAAAACAATCCAATATTTCACACTTTGTAGGGCTGTGGGGGAAGGGTCCTCTGGGCATAGACTGAGCACTCGCCCCAGGATATGTTCTCTATTGATCTTTCATGGCAGCGGATTCCATCACATAAGACCTCTCCAGCTGAAGGTGAGGAGAAAGTGAATGGCGTTGCTCAGAGATGGGGAAGAGAGGAATGCCCATTTGACTGGTATCCATCATTGTTGGAGATATCCTTGCAATGGGTTTTTTAGTAGAGTTTGTCGTATTATGCCTTCAAATTGTTTCCAACTTACACCTATCCTAGGGTGAACCTATCACAGGAGTTTCTCTGCAAGAATTGTTCAGAGGAGGTTTGACTTTGCCTTACTCTGAGGCTAAGAAGGTGTGACTAGGGCTCAGACTATGTGATGTGCCAAAGATCACTCAGTAAGTTTCCAGGGCCAAGCAAGGATTCAAGCACTGCACCATGCTGGTTCCCTTTTTAGCAGAGCAGAAGACTTTGGTCAGTAATAGAATACATTCGAAGTGAGTTATTATTAGTCCTGCTACAGTACAGCCACGTTGTTAGGCAAGACACCAACACTGGTTGTCCTACTGGAAGTCAAGGGGAAGTACCACTGCCACCAAAACAGCATCTTCACTACAGAGACACAGCAGTTTCATGCCACTCTATTTCATATCTCCATCCCACAGAAACTCTGGAATTCGTGGAATTCTCCCCACAGAGTTCTAAGCTCTGTTCTCCACCTTTGGTCCTCCTAGTGTTTTGGTCTTCAGTTCTCAGAATAGCTGACTTTAAGCCAAGCTGGCTAGAGCTTCTAAAAGCTGAAGTTCAAAATGCCCAGAAGACCAACATTTCAGAATAATTGCTCTAGTTTATTCCTCTGAACTACAGTTCCCATGGTAACCTGAAAAGAGGAATTAAGGAGTAAAGCAGGGTTGCTTGGGAACTGTAGTTCAGGGGAATGACCTAGAGTTCTTTAGCATCAAACTCCATATCCAAGGATTCCACCGGATAGAGCCGTGACAGTTGAAGTGAGATGAAACCTCTGTAACTTTGTAGTGTACAGATGTCCTAGATTTCAATGGAAGTAGAATTTTGAGGTATGGGGAAAGAAATTGGACATATCTGCGGAATTTCAAAGGTCGCAGAACAATTTTTGATTGCTTAATTAATTAAATAAATTAATCTTAAGTGACCCTGGATCTCATGTCAGGAGAAAATCAAGAGATAGATGGATGGATGGACAGATAGGCAGACAGACACAAATTTTAGGGGAAGATCAATGGGCAGATACCTTGGGTAGAGTAGATCCTATGATGGAAGAACCACAAAGCCACATGTGAGAATTGTTTGACTCTCCAGATATTGTCAGACTGCATAGCCAGTGGTGAGAAATGCTGGGAGTTGTAGTCCAATCACATCCAGAATACTACAGGATTCTTTGAAGACAGCTATCACACTCCTGTTAATCTGATGTGGAGGAGAAGAGTTTTTTTTCCCTACCTTTTCCCAACAAAAAGTGAAGTTTTTGCTTCCTTCCCCCATTTCCTTCCCATTAACACCATTACATATTTTCTTCCGTAATGATTTGCTGTGAGCAGGACAAAAATAACCCCAAGGGTCTGACTGCAGATCCAAGAAATCACTACAAATCAGTCCCCACTCTAATTATGTAAATAGCTGTTTTAATAATTATGTATTTCTAATGTTTTATGTTATCACCCAGAGTTACATTAAATCCACTTACTCACTTCAAGTAGTCTACTTCTAGATGGATCTAAAACTGGATTTAACTTATGACAAACTACTCAAAATGTGCTGGCCATCCATGACATCCCAAAGCAACTGCCTGAGGCAGAGGCCTCATGGTAGGACCAGCCTTGCCTCAAGCACTTCTGATGTCCTCTGGCTACTCCTGTTGTGCCTCAGCACTTCTAACTGGTGCACATCAGTGCTCATTGAGCCAAGGGACATCAGTCACTCCACTGGCTACCATTGCATCATGGATATCCATGCATTGAAATGTCACAGTGCCCTCCACATGAATATGGACATTGGAAAACTACTCAATTCAATTCTGCATGCATGTAACATTGGCAGTAAAAGGTTTTCTGAGCACTTAGTGTTTTGTTTCTGAGTTCCTAAGCAGTTCTAAACAACCCATTCTTCTTGCTAGAACTGTGCCAAAAGTCAATCAGATAGCTGACTAAGAGCATGCGTTTGTTCACAGAAAGAATTATGCCTATGTTAAAATATTAAAATGCTCTCTGTTCCTTTGTCTCACAATTTATATTAAGCAGATCTCATGCTTACTTTCACTTTCTTTGGAAGCTCTATAAAAATCCTGATGTTTCCATAAGCTCTATCCATCTGATCAGACCACTGTTGCAGCCAAGCTGAGAGCACGGGCTGAGAAGATGTTCCCTCTTGGCCAACAGTAATATTGTGTGTGTGTGTGTGTGTGTGTGTGTGTGTCCCCTTCCCAATCTGATTTGGGGCCCAATTTCAGCTCCATGATTCTACCTGGGAAAAAGAGTGGACTCATATTTCAGTCACCCTCAACAGTTAAGATCATTCATGAAGATGTAAGCCCAAGGGAAGGTCAGCCTTCAATTATATTGTTTGAGATCCTACATTTGGATTATGTCATGTACGTATCTGTATGATGAGTTTTGCATAGATTGTGCTGTACAACCTATGGGTTGAATAGCAAGATTGCACAACTAGAAGCACATCTAAATGTGCAAACAAATACTCAATCCAATGAACACTCACAGGCACATCTGCGTGTGTATGTGTATGTTGCCTGTCAATTTAACAGTGACAGCATAATTTTGATAAGCTTTTCTTGTGTGAGGAATACTCAGAGGAGCATACACAATTCTTATTTGGCAGCTCCATGCCTCCATTTTCCCCTCCCCCTCAGTTAAACCCCTGATATCACTTTTCAGGACAACCAGGAAGATCTTACATGTTCTTTTTAGCTTCATAAACTCTACTATTTTAGAACAGAACACTGTTCATTTTCTTATTTTATTTTGGTTATGGTAGGAGAGAAAATTAGAGAAAAAGAAACATAAGGGACAGGCAGCCTTACAAAGGGGAGGGATTGTACCTTGATTGTCTTAAGCAAACTTCAAATTTCCCTGATTACCTGGCTTAAGATAATGTAAATATATGCCGTGCATGTTTAGACATGTTTGGAATCTTAAATTAGAAGCACATTGAAGCTTTCTCATTTATTGTTGGTAAATGCTCACCTCAACTGCAGACATTTTGATGGTCACATGGCATTTTTGTATATAATTTCTTCCCATTAAGTAAACCAGACCTCCCCAAAATTGGTCCCTCTAGATATTGGTGACTACAGCTCCCATCACCTCCAACCAGCATGGCCATGGATAGGGATGATGAGAGTTTCAATTCAACAAAATTTGGGGAACACAAGGTTAGAAAGGAATAGATGGGCGTCTTTCAAGACACACCCAGTTGAAAAGAGCACTTTTAACAAGGTTTCTAGCATGGCTCCTAGAAGACTCCAGCGGAGCCACCAAAACTCATACCCAGTTCCCTGTTTCTAGGGGAAAAGGAATCCTCCAAAATTGCCAGTTCAGGATCTTGCTGGGCTCTGAGGTTTCTGGCTTCTAAAACCTGGAGTGTAAGGATAGATCCTGATGATGTTGTTACAACTTCAGCATCAAGTACTAAAGACAGTGGCTCACAGCTTATCATTCAAACACGTGCACATATACATGCATCATATATTTTCTATTTGTAAACTAAGGCCATTTCCACTTTACATTATTATAGTGCTATTATTCCATTTTCAACTTCCTGTGGAATTCTAGGGTTTATAGTTTTCTGAGGCCCAAGAGCTCTCTGGCTGCGAATTCAAAATGCCCCTCCGTAAACTGCAAACCCCAGGATTCCATAGGAGGTTGAAAGTGGAATAATAGCACTATATCAGTGTAGGGTGGAAATGGCCTATGACTTAGCGAAAGAGGCTGTTCACAGATCAAGGTGAAGTGATGGTGCAAAAACTGCTACTTACAAAACAGGGGAAAATATGTCTTGTAAAAAACACAAAAACAGCTGCAAAAGGAGCCTCAAGGGCCAGAAGTGGCCTACGGACCACATTTTGCTCGCCCCTGGCCAAGTTGTTATTCTATTTCCTTAATTCATTCCCATGTCCTGCTCCAATGTCATCACCTCACACCATCAAAATCTTGGAATATAGAGCTAGATCTTTGCCTAGGTTATTCTGAAGAGCACCATGTGCACACTATGAATCTTATAAAAATGAGAAGTCAAGACTAAAATCTTGCAGACTGCCCTGAAATGTCTCTTTAATTTTCTTTTCATCTTTCTTGTTCACCCTTGGTTTGTTTTTGTTGGTGGTGGTGGTGGTAGAGTTTTGTTTTGTTTTGTATTAGCATACATGGAGGAACCCACTTTATTAATAGATTTGCATTGATTTTCCAGCTTTACTTTGATGGTTGGTGAGCAGTGGAAGTCAAGAGGTAGTGCTCTCAAGGCCGGGAGGGGGGAGCCCTGAGGCTCCCTCTTCTGGATTCTGCAAAGTTGGCACATACTTGCTCTCATGCCAGGCTAGCCAAGCATGGCGAGAGAAACTTCCTGCAATTCACCCTGTTGCACAGCAAAAAGCTCCAGCCGGCCTGTTAAACTGCTGCAATTGTATTCCTCTTGAGCAACTTGAGAAAAAAGAAGCAAGATGAAGGAATCCTTCCGTCCTTCCTTCCTTTCTTCCTTCCTTTTTTATTTTCTCCATTTTTTCTTTTTCTTTTTTAACCTATGCTGTGGTGCCAAAGTAAAATTGCAGCCAGGGTCTATTTTCAGAGGCCTCAGCAAGGGAGTGTGTTTGTGTGTGTTTTAATCTGGAGCTACAATGACGGTCACCCTGTAGTCTCCAGTTCCCAGGCTGGTGCTGCCAGGTTCTTATGAATGCATGCTTTATGAACCCAGCTTGCAGGTGTCTGCAGGAGGGCGTGTGTGTGTGTATGTGTGTGTGTGTGTGTGAGAGAGAGAGAGAGAGAGGGAATATGTAATCACTCACAAATAGTAAGAGAATAGCAAGAACTCGAGATAGGTTCTGGTAAACTGAATTAGGCTAAGCTTTATCCTTCTGTTGCAGAAAAGCTGAGCTTCTTTCCCTGTGTCATTTCCCTTCCCTGCCTATGTTCATGTCCAAAGCTCCTCCTTCTACTCACGGCCTTGTGTTGGTTAGTTCACTAGCTTTCCCGCAACCATGAGTTCCAAGAGAAAAGAATAAGCAATGCCTCCAAGGATGGTGTTGTTTTTAGGGCAATAGTTGCAGGCTTCTTAATCTAAAGAAGTGATAGTTTTCCAGTTACTATTAGTGTTGAGAAATCTCAGAACCATGCAAGACATTGCCTGCCATTGCCTGTAGTGTGTGCTCCACAGGCAGCTGGGTGTCAATCCTCAAATTGGAAAGAAGTCTGTGAGCTGGTTCTGGTCCCCCCATATGGTGGAGCTGGAGATACTCTTGGCCTTCACTCAAAGGTTGAGACCCAGATGACACCAACCAATGCTAGCCAAGATGTGTGTTTCCAGGGATAATCTGTCCAAATAGAAGAAGTAAATCCACCACCACACCAACACGCCCTTCTTGTCCAGAAAGGAAGACCTAATAAAAGACCTACTCCTCAGGTGATGCTGCTTCTCAAGAATGGTCTGGTCTGCTGAACCAGACATGGCATTATAGAGTTGGAAGAGACTTCTAGGACCATCCAGTCCAACTTCTGCCATCGTAGAAATCCACCACTAAAGTACTCCTGAGAAGAGGGCATCCAACATCTGTTTTAAAAACTCCAAGGAAAAAGAGTCCACCAAAGGAGTCTATTCCAGCATCAAATAATTCTTGCATCCTTTCAGATATCTGAAGATAGCAACTACACTCCCTTGGCCTTCTCTTCTCTAGGCTAAATATATCCAACTCTCAACCATTCCTCTTGATGGCTGTCCACTAACACAGAGAGCCACATGGGAATTCAGCAAACAGAATGACCACCCACAGTGGTCAAATTGCAGTTGCTATCCGATGAAGTTTTCCTTCAGTCCCCAAATTCCCAGCATTGGAAAGAGTTAAACATGGAAAATCATTAACAATTAGAATTCATTATTTGCTGTTTGCATTGCCCCTGTAACATTGCCCTTTTCTTTTGGATGGCTAAACTGTAGTTTCGAATGTTCAACTGAAGTTTTAGGTTGCTGCAATGCTAGAACTTTGGCGACTGAAGAAAAAAATCATGGGGTGAGAGACTTCTTCTTTCAAGGAGGCAACGTCCTCCCCACACCAATAGCTGCATCCCTGCTCCCTCCTCCAAAAAAAGCACAATACTTGCAAAAACAAAAATGGTATTTAGACCTGCATGGATCCGTACAACAGCTATATTGAAGATTTGCAAGAAAAGTCAAGACAACCTACCCAAAATAAAGGCTGTTTGGCCCACTGTTTTGGAGGCCACATTTTCCCTAATGAATTAGCACAAGGTTAAACTTGAAAGAGTAGTTGTCTGTCTACCAAAGCAGCTGTAGAAAGATTTTTGTTCCAGACGAGTTCCCTGTGAACTTCACCAACACCTTTACTTCCAATGTAGACAGTATAGTTTACATGATCATATGCAGTCCCATGACATTTTGGAGTTGCACCACCCTCCAATTTGGTTTGGTAGGGACAGTCCTGATTAACTCTCTGCTATTCTACTCTTGCAACTGCACTGAAAATGTCCTGGTTTCTCTTTCCTCCTTCTGCTTTCTCATTTCCCTGTCTTATTCCAATTGCTGCAAACAGAGTTCAAAGTAAAAACACAGTTTGCTCTCAGTTAACTCAGGAGGAAGGAGAGGACAGGAGGAGGCAGAACCTTGCCTATCCCAGTAGACTTGGGAAAAAGTGAACTGCTGTAGCCTCTCCTAGCTTGTCTGCTCTTCCTCATTAGTAACTTTTGCTATTGTAACCACGCTCTGAAGACACTCGGATATACGTGTGCCAGTTTTCATCTGTACAGTTTTGGATGGTAGGGAGTTGCACCCCATAACCCCAAAGCAATCATTCAGCATTCCTCTTAAATTAAAATTGCTTCACAATTTTGTTGCCCATAAAAATCCCAACTCTTTCCCTGCAACTGTTGCACAGTCGAGTAAGTCTCTGGACCCAGGGTATAGGCAATAATTTCCTGTTTGCAATCTAGCTGGCAATCTCTCTTTTTTCAGTGTCACTCTTCTGTCAAACAAATAAACGGAGCATCACTTCCTTTTATTTAATAAAGGACTTTATTGAAGCCAGATGGTAGGAGGACAGCAGTCTTGGTATATTACTGGATAAACTTTCGCAGAATTGGTCCGTGTTAATGTAACTTTGCTGGCCTCTTGATCCAAAGATCTCCACTCTGTCTCAGCTTCCAGGTCATTTGGCTCTGTGGTAGCCATTCCATTACTACAGTAAGCCTCATTATGGAGGGTACAAGCCTAGCATTTAAAAATCATCAAGCAGCAAATATGGTTAGTCTGTATCAAGGCAAAATCCACAGCTTTAGCAATGTGGAGGGAGAGGAAACTATGTGATTTCGATACCAATAGGTTTCTTTCCAGTCTGCTTGGGTAATGTATTGTCTATACACTGAGGAATATCAGCAAGAAATCAATATATTTGACAAATCCATTTGTGTAGGCAGGTAGGCACAAAAGGAAAGGGATGCAGTTCTGGAATAATCAGCCTTGAGATGAAATGGTCTCCTTTTTAAGGCAAGTCTATCACAGGGCTTTATTGGCAAGACTTTTTTTGGGGGAGGGGGGCTCCTTTGCCCTCATCTGAGGCTGAGAGAATGTGAATTGCCCAAGGTCACTCAGTGGATTTCCATGGCCGAGCAGAGATTCAAACCCTGGTTTCCAGAACTGTAGTCTGCGCACCGACATCCACTTATGTAGACACTTAAATTCTTTCTTGAATTCCAGCCCCTACTCTGTGAGCAATATCCTGAAGTTTTCTTTGTAACAATAATTTGTCCTTCCCTTTAGGCCACTTTATCCTGTAGATGGGCAAGCAAGATCAAGAAGCGGTCCCCTTCTTGGCTACAGGAAAATAAACTGTTTCAAAATCAACATGTTTTTCTGACGCCAATTTAGCAAATATCAGGATGGCTTGAGCAGAACCTCATGCAGCGAAGAGGTTTCTGGTCAGGGCTTTGGATATGTTTCCTAACCTCATAAGTAGGTCAGGAAATGCCAAAGTTCCAAAGTGCATGCCCAGAACTCTCCATTCACTAACAAATTAAGATTCTTCTCTATCAAGGAGGGCTCAGCATGAAAAAGGAACCGCGTTCTTCTGCCCATTTTTAAGCCAAAACAAGGTCGCACCAAGGGCTGTTTTGTCATCTAAGTGAAAACTCTTGTAGTGATGACTGTTTTGTTTTCGGAATGAAAAGGGCTTAACTCTGGCTGAGACAAAAACAGCAGCCATTTCTGCACTACCCTGTTATCGTGTTATTATTCCCCTTTCAACCTCCTATGGAATCCTGGGGTTTGCAATTGAGGGAGGGGCCTTTAGGATTCTCAGCCAGAGAGCTCTTTAGCCTCAGGAAACTACAAACCCCAGAATGCCACAGGATATTGAAAGTGGAATAATATCACTGTAATAGTGTATTGCAGAAATGGCCACTATTTTTGTCTGTTTTGGCTTTCCATGACAACGGGGTGGTCAATCTCCTCCAGAGTTTAGTCCAAACTCTTAAAGATGCTTATTCCTATCCACCCCATAGGTTCTGCATCTTGGATAGCAATTTAAAGTTTGGATTTAAAACCCAAAGTGGATTCACCATCCTGCTGACATGGGATCCACCCTCTACCACTACTTAAAACATATTTGCCAGTCTGCATCCCACCTAAATTTCACATCTTATTTTCAGGATGCCTCAAGACAGATTTCTCTTAGTTTAATTTTTTGTACCAGATAGATTTTTTTTGCATTAGCCTGCTGTCAAACAATTACAAATGATAAAACACAACAATTATAAATACTAAAAATAGTACAATAAAAATATTGCCCTATCTCATATTAATATTGCACTGCTTGCTGCAATGTTGAAAATCAACCGGTTGCAATGCTCATTACTTTTGTGTTACTTTTGCTATTTTTTTTAAAAAAATAGGATTGATAAAAGAATGGCATAAAACTTGGAAAATTACTGTTAAAAATGTTCTGAAAAGATGTCTTTCATATCTATCCACTGGAAGAAACAACAAAGTGCTGCTTGTGAAACCCAAGAAGTAATTTCAGTCCTATTTGTTATGTTACTTTTGAAAAGTACTTTCAACTTTGTCGTTAGTTTCCATTAAGTTGGTTTCAGCTTATGGTAACCCTAACATCAAGAGACTCTAAGAGCCCTAGTCTATACCACAACTTAAATCTTGCACACCTAGGCTTCTCACATAGAATCAATCAATTTCAGTATGCTCTTGTTACAAGAACTAATTCATAATAGCTATCTACATTATTTTAACACGTTAACTTCCAAGCTCTGCTCACTTGTGGGAACATTCAATTAATCGCAGACACATGGACATTAATCTGCCTATGACGGGCAGATTAAGACGAGGAATTTCTCAAACTTCCTGCATATGGGCCTCTAGTCAAACAGTTCTAAATTAGTACCTGTGAGAGTAGCTAGAGCAAGACAAGAACTGTAAGAGGCTTTCCCTGGGTGACATGAGATTAAACTAGAAGATGGGCCATATATTGTTCGCAGAAATGCTCTCTCAGGTGGAGAATGCTTCTGTTTGCTATAGTGTATGATTTTACTCACCTATGTATGTTGCATTCAGCATATTGTTTGGCTGGATGCTTGTTTAGTATTTGAGTTTTGCAAAGTAAGCATGAGTTTAATTTGTTAATCTGATTTGTGTCTGCGGAAATCCCATTGTGAGATGAAAAACTAGTTAATGATACAGAATACATATTGCCCTTAACGTCTGCTTAGACTGATGGATTCTGCTGAAATGTGAATCAGAGTCAGCTCACAGAAGCTACTGGCCACATTCAGAGCAACATTTAGGAGCAAGTTAAAATGGCCACATAGAACCTAGATGGAGGTGTTCTTTAGGCAGCATCATTCTAGCATTGCCCAATATCTTGTTGGTAACCTAGGGCCCTTTTCGCACAGCATTTGCCATGCCAAAGGGCCCCTCGAGTGTCATGTGAATGTGAGGAGCAGTCCACACGATGCACTCACAATCGTGCAACGCTCCAGGGTCTGGCAGGCACCGCTCGCGCACTTTTTCATTTTCGGCTTTGAGCCAAAAATAGTGCATGATCACGCATCCCTCCGGGGCTCTGCCTGCACTTGCTGCGCTTGCGGAGCTCTGGAGCCATGGCATTTGTGCTTCCCACCCCAGCGCAGCCTGGGAAAGTCCCAGGCTGCACTGCGGAAGGAAGAGGGGAGGCTCTCACGCAAATGGGTGGCAGCTGCAGAGCTGAAGGAACCGGGATGGAACAGCCTCTCTCTGGAGGCTGCTCGCATGATCCCTGCACCCCAGCTCCGTGAAAAGGTGCATTGCAGAAAGAGCTCTATATAGGCATAACTGAGAGTTGCACCTGTGTACTGAAGTTACTCCAATACTAGAAATTGGGGGGCCAGAGGGAAATTTCATTTGAAGTAGCAGAATTCTAATTTGTGAGGGACAATACCCTCATTTTGCCCCCTTGGCTACACCGCAGGCTGACAGCATTGGAAGAAGCCACAGGTAAAAGACAAGACTTCTGAAAACAATGGTGGCAGCTGGAAACAGAGACAGAGAGTTGATAAGCCCACTGTGGCCTCAGCTGCTCAGAGCAAGAAGAGGACAACACCTCCATTTCATGGACTTGGGTGAGCTCCTCTTCCAGTTCTTCACCAACGGCTCTACCTCCAAAAAACGACTCCTGAACATCTCCCAGTTGGCCCAGATCGGTCACCAAAAGGCACCTGACATGGGACCTAGATGCAGGTCAAAGAGTGAAGTCAAGTAGGTGGCTGGGGGGTGTTAGTTGTGGGTGGCCGTGATTATAGATTCCTCCCTTTGCACAAAGACTTAAGAGAAAGAGCTTGTGGAACCCCATTATGTTGTTTTTCATCAGAGCCCAAACCTGTTCTCTTCTGCCCTATTACTCTTTGTCATTCTGTTCATAGTGAGTAAATCTAACCTGAAATGGCTAGAAATTCTACAATGAAGATTTTAAATGCAAACAAGATATGGTTGAAGTCCTATACTAGGCACACAACATAAATCTGTACATGCAGAAGTACATATTACCAATGCCATGCAACTACTGCATTGAGTGGCATCACTATGCAACAGAACCAAGACACCAACTGTGCTCAATATTTTGTATACATGTATGCATAACACACAACAGCATGCATGGCTTGTGCAACTCCACTTCTGCAAGCTTGAATTCAATGTGGGTCTTTGGCATTAGAAAAAAATGTCCAGCTTCTTCTGTAGGGGATAGCTTGTGATATCATGAATTTACAGAAGCTACAAACCACCATTTCACTATGGCCCCCAGAAAAATGACAAAGAATTAATAGGGACTGAAAGAAATGAGCAGACCACATCAAGTGCCTTGATGGCAGATCCCTCAGACACAAAACCATGGCCAAATGCTCCATGACTCTAATGGGTCAATTGTCATTCGTTTGTGCTTATGTGCCCTCAAGTCTCCTGATGACTTATGGTGACCCTATGAATTTCATAGGGTTTTCTTAGGCAAGGAATCCTCAGAAGTGGTTTTGCCAGCTCTGAAACATAGCCTACAGGACCTGGTATTTGCTGGCTGTCTCCCATCCAAGCACTAACCAGAGCAGACCATGCTTAGCTCAGCTCTGAATTTCTTTTGTCTGCAAGTAAAGGGATGGGGACTGGCCAAAACACTTAGCTAAGCTTGATCTCTGTAAAGTGTTCTCCTTCTTTTTAAGCTCCTCTCCTCCCCTCCACACAGCAAACATCTTCCTCCTATTCTCCTTCCTCTGCTGGCCTGGATGATTATCGTTATTATGATTTTCAAGTAGCAAGACAGCTTGCCGGAACCTCCGACCTTCCTCTTGCTTTCAGAGCCAGCGATTGTGCTCAAAAGCTGTAAATGAAGTCAGACTTCCGACAGCAACGCATCTATTTTGCTGCATCATGAGATGCTGTTAGTGCAAAACACTCAGAGGAAGAAATAAATGAATGGACATGATGGAGACCTGGTGCGTAAGATGGATCCGGTAGCTCAGAGCAGTAACTCGGTCCACTGCATTGCACAGTCTCTGCTGGAGAGCCATAAACGCAACTTTGTTGCTCAGGGGGTGTGCCCGTGTGTTTGTGTGTGTGTGTGTGTGTGTGTGTGTGCGCGCACAGACACACACACTTTCCCCTCCCCATATTCCCAAAGGCCAGAGTGATGTTATAGACCCTCCAGAGGTCAAAATGGGTATTGGCAGCTTTTCCAATATATTACCAACAGTCCTTTGTATCATGAATTCTGCAGAGGGTTTCTCTCTCTCTCTCTCTCTCTCAATCTCTCTCTCTCTTCTGGATCTCCACTCAGTTCAGAAAATCCACAATGGCAAATCCAAAGAACAGACGGGTATTATTTGATTATTTTAATCAGCCCCTCCCTTCAAATCAAATCCAAATAGATTTTTTCCCTTCCTCTCATTTACATTACATTGCTCTACAAAGGACCACGTCCAAAGCTCAGCACATTTTATTGCCTGTTCCTGGCCCCCGTCTTCTGTATCCCTGCAACTGATCTGCTCCCTTATGGTTTTACCAGCCTGCAAACATTCACTCCAGGCTCTGCAAAGGTTTACTGTAACTCAAGCCTCACCCCTTAAGCTGTCTTCCTTTACCTCCTTAAATCAGGACTCACACCCACTCACCCACCCACACACACACACACACACACACAAAAGGAGCCCCTATGCAATCATTCCTGTTGTTCTTAACTTTGCTGACAACAGTCTTTTCTTCCACCTGGCTATGTTAAAACACAAAGGGGGAACAAGTAGCCGGGCGGGTGAATGGGAGACAATTCTCCACTGTGCTCTGTCTGCCGGCAGTTCTGCCTTCATTAATAAAAAATGATACCCAGGAAAAGAAAAGGAAATAGTTTGATCTTGGCATTGACCAAAGCAGTACGTAACCTGTGCTGAAACCTCTCAGTGTCTGATTTAAGATGACCGTAAGGAAGCTTTACGGATCAATTCCTTCTGAAATGACAGATTGCTTGGAACAAGAGGAAACAAGAAGGGATGAGACAGAAAGAACTACGCCGTTGTTTTTAAAAGAGCTTTTATCGTAACCGCTCAGTGCATGTACGGTTTTTCTGTCTGCTAAACTGTGGTTGATGCATGATGCTTCAGCCTCTTTTTCACCAGTTCTTGGGCTTGCTTCATCACCCTCGCCTCCCAGAAACTCTGCCGCCTAAGAATATATTTGCAAGAGAAATCTAAACCCTTTTTGGTGTGAGCCGGATTTTGCCGCAGGTAAAGATCAGAAGGTTGCAGAGATCAGTAACTCATTTCGGAGCCATATAGCTTTAAGAATCTAGACTGAAACACCTTAAATGAACTCTGCAGCAGACAGATTTTTTTTTTTAAAAAAAAAAAAAAACCAAACATCTTGGCCCTTGTTGCTTTGCCATTATTCATGATGTAATTTTTCAGGTGTCAGTTTGCTGGATAAGGATTGGAACAGAGCTTGTTGCTAGGACATGAATGGCAAAGCCGGTCTCCATTGGTCAGGGGGGATTTCCTGTCATCCAATTGCCAGGCAGAAGCTGGAATAGAAATGAGACGGGAGAAAAGCTCCCCGTCTCTCACAATTAATGCATTTATTTGCACTGTCAAAGCAAATTGTAGAGCAAAGTGATGTATATTAATATTTTTTTAAAAAAAGTCCTACCTCGATGTCAACGGATGATGAAGCCCTACTGGAAAAAAAAAAAGTAATTAAAAGATGTGCAGTCATATGTTGAAGTACCTGATTTGAGCCAAAGACAAGTGTAGGAAAAGCCTATACACCAACGAGCATTATATAACATTTTTATTACTTCCTTTTGCCCAACAGAGCAAATTACTTCTCCTTCTGGTTATCCGGGAATTTTCGTCCCTCCATTTCTTTCCCTGCTTCTATTGGAGATCGATCGGCACACAATGAGAAAGGACCAAAGCACTGTCACACCACAACTGAAAATGTACCCTTTGCATTTTGAAAGCGGCATCTGCAAAGCCATTTATTTGACGTGGTTTGGTTTGCTGTCGCTTTGTGACTACAAAGTTGGGGGGGAGAGTGGGTGGGAAGCAACAATAGCGGGGCCAAGATCCCAGAAGCAAAGTAGGGTGGGCTACGAACAGAGCCATGCCTGTAAAGATAAAATAGTTTATGTTTTATAAAGTAACACTGGGTAGGTTGGTGTTATTTCTGATCCCGGCTGAGCTATAAAAAGCATTCTTGCTTCAGCTGTGGAGGGCGGGTAGAATAAAAGAAAAAAGCGTCTGGCTTGATAGAGGAACAGCCGAGTAAGCGGTATTGTCTGCTCAGCCTCTGTAACTGTTTGATGCCGAGGCGTTTCTCCGAGACGCAGAAGAAAATGGAGGATTTCATAACGGATGTGGACTTAACAGCGGGCAAATATGGATGACCACTTGCCACGTGGTAACTGGTCGTGCCGAATTGGCACCATCATAGTACAGCAGCTACGGTCAGCCCTCCACATTTGCAGGTTTGACTTTCACAGATTTGATTATTTGGAAGTTTCTCCAACCCGTTCCTTGCGGCACCTCAAGGGCCTCTTTTCTGGGGAAACCTTCCCTCTTGGCTATTCTGATCAGGCCATGCATCCCTTTAAAAACCCAGCTATAGTCTTCTTCCTGCACCACTATCAGCTGCCTGGCCACCTAAGGACAGCTCACAGCCTAATTTCTCAGCACCACAAACCCTCTCCCAATGCCTCCCACACCCAAGGAAGGAGATGGACAAGAGAGAGAGAAAGTATAGGGCAGTGGTTCTCAACCTGTGGGTCCCCAGATGTTTGTGGACTTCAGCTCCCAGAAGCCCTGAGCATTGACCATAGTGGCTGGGGCTTCTGGGAGCTGAAGTCCACAACATCTGGGGACCCACAGGTTGAGAACTACTGGTATAGGGTCACCACCCGCCAATCCACCCCCTTTCCCTCTCCATTCTCTGGTTTGGCCTCTAGGTGCCCATTTTCTCCATCATGCCTTGGCCTCCTTCCTACAGACACACAACACACATACACACACATTTTAATATCTGCAAGTTTTTCCACTTTAGTGGGGGTCCTGCACCCCTAACCCTAGCAAATGTGGAGGCTAGGAGTGCAAGATGCCTTGTGCAAATCTGGCTCTGCATCTGGCAGAGGGTAAGGCTCTGCCAGATGCAAACCCACTTCACTATTTGTTCAAATTTGTTCACTATGACTGCTTCCCCCCATGCTATTTAGAGTTTGGGAGTGGACAGTGCCATGGCCAGGCAGCCTTGTTTGAGATCTTTGAGGGAGGGCTTTCTCTCTGGATCTATTCACATTACACAATTATAGCACTAAGAATCCCAGACTGGCAAGGATTTTTGCAGTTCAGGACTTTTTCTGTGCAAAATTCACACACTGTTATTTTTTATGCAGAAAACAGCATTTCTGACACACAAACCGTCATTTTCTGTATGGAAAAATAATATTTCAACACAGAAATATCAATTTCTGCACAGAAAATCCTGTTTTCTGCACAGAAAATGCTGTAATTGGGAATTTATTCTGCAAAAAGTTTGCACATGGTTGAGTCACATTAACAATGACATTTTCTGTGCAGAAAATTGCATTTTCTCTGCAAGAATTGATATTTCTTGTTTTCCATGCAGAAAATGCTATTTCTTGCACAGAAAATGCCACAGTTGGAGATTTATTCTCTGTAAAATTTGCACATGGTCAATTACATACAGAACAGCATTTTCTGAAGAGAAAACCACATATTCTGATATTTGATATTTCTGCATCAAAATATTATTGTCCGTGCAGAAAATGCTGTTTCCTACACAAAACAACCACATGTGAATTTTGTGCAGAATAAGTCCTAAATTGTGAATATCTTTTGAAAACTGCATTGTTTTCATAGACTTTTTCACAACGGGAAGAAATTTGCTGATATTACATTGCTACCTTCAAGAAGAAACCTAGTAAAGAGTTACATCTCTACTCAGGAGGGAAAAGACCTTTCATAAAGTGCTATACTGTTTATTTGATGTTTTATTTTCAATGGTCTTGCTTTTAACTGCTTTTCATTCCAATGTTAGTTCAGCCATATTTTTAATTTTTGTATGACATGAATTTTGAAACTGTATCTGTCCTAATCTTAGTAAGCCACCTTGAGCCACACACAGCAAGATCAAAAACAGCAAGTATCATCATCAGGTTGTGTTTCTGCATCCAGACACACAATGATAATATCATCCATGTAGACTTCTGGAATTTTCAGAGGATGACTTTTTCTTCATGCGCCCAACTGCAGAAACCCAACTGGCCACTGCCTGGCCAAACCTGCTCTCACCCAGCCACAAAATAGCTATGGAAGAATAGGTAGCAGAGAGGCAGTTTGCAATTGTAGCTGAAAGTGCTGGATACTTCTCTCTTCAATAACCATACAGAAATGTACTCAGACTGTGTATGTCACTAAGAGAATTCTGGCCGATACCTTTAAATATCTTTTATCATTTCATTTATTTATTTATTTTGAAGGCATGCTTTTCTGGCTGGTGAAAGCTGTCATCAATGTGATTTCTCATACTGTGTATTCTGCATTTAGCATGCTTAATTGTGAATGTCACTTCTTATTACTATTTGGAGAGGAAATGTAGAGGAAAATAAACATAATGGGGTTTGCTTTGGGGATGCAGCCCCCAAGGGGCAGGGGGAAACGGCTCCAGGTCCCTATGGAGTTGTCCACCCCTGGTTTACAGGAGAGACGTTTTATGCTACATCTCCACCATGCAGATTCTTACCCATAGTATTAGCACTTCATGTGGTGATTCATGTGGTAAATATCATGGTTAGGTACTTCTTTTCCATCATCTGAACTGGCTTTCTTAACATCCCACCCAAAGGTGGGATTCCACTTGAACCTCAGGAAGAACTTCCTGACGGTCAGGGCTGTCCGGCAGTGGAATCTGCTGCCTCGGAGTGTGGTGGAGTCTCCTTCTTTGGAGGTTTTTAAGCAGAGGCTGGATGGCCATCTGTTGGGAGTACTTTGATGGGTGTTCCTGCATGGCAGGGGCTTGGACTTGATGGCCCCTGGGGTCTCTTCCAACTCTATGATTCTATGATTCTATGAGAATCTTGCTGCATTTCCACACTCAATTAGAAATGGGGGGTGGAAGATCACAGAGTGATAAATCACATAATGATTGTATTCACCCAAAAAATGTGGGGAAAGGGACAAGTAATAAGAAATACTATCATGTCCCAGAAAACGACCATAGCTATGAGCTGGTGGATATTGACACTGTAGAGACAACCACACGCTGCTACTTTCCCCAGAGGCCCTTATCATTATCATGGTCATTTGAAATTTAATCTGTACCCTATCCTTCATAAGAGCTCAGATCCCCTAATAGAAAAATATATATATATAATAATGCATCATCTTGTTTTGTACTTTCATTTCCTCCCCAATTTATGGCAGCCTTAAGAGGAACCTATCACAAGGTTTTCTTGGCAAGAGTTGTTCAGAGGGGGTTTGCCATTTCCATCTTTTGAGGCTGAGAGAGTGTGACTTGCCCACAGTCACCCAGTGGTTTTCCATGACTTAACAAACGTCTAAAATAATAAATAACTGTCTGCTAAAATACAGCAAAAGACAAACTGCTATAGAAGGCAAATCCAATGCTTACTTATGTCTTGTAAAAAAAAAAGATAGATCTTCAGCTGATACCTCAAAGACAACAGTGTGGGGATAACCAGATTTCTCACAGAAGGGATTTCCAGAACTTAGATGCTACCATCAAGAAAGCCCTGCCACATGTGATAACTCTGAGGGCTTC
This sequence comes from Iguana delicatissima, assembly GCA_948472985.1. Lineage (NCBI taxonomy): Eukaryota > Metazoa > Chordata > Lepidosauria > Squamata > Iguanidae > Iguana > Iguana delicatissima. The sequence continues at coordinate 198,399 of CAOKZL010001213.1, read as the reverse complement.
ATTACTTTCCAGTACCCCAAGCAGAATATCCCCGCTAACTTTAAGACCTGGGTTGGTTGGCTGATACCATTGTCAATGGATGCCTGATGAAAGTATCCTTAGAATTTGCCAAAGTTACATGGACAACAAATCAGTAAGAGAATGTGCTGTAGAATAGTTTAATCATCAGGATGGGTTTACTCATTGATAAGGGGATTTTTCAACAGACTGTAGTCTTTCTCTTTGCTTTCCAGTTCAACTTAAGCCAGTAGCAAAACCAGAGCTTGGAAAAAGTTACTTTTTTGGACTACATCCTCTCCACTCCTGCTACTCAACCTGCTGGTGGAGGAAGGACTGGGAGAGTTTTAACCCCCCAAAATTAACTTTTCCAAGCTCTGAGTGTGTGGCTGTGACACCCTTAAGAAAACCCAGTTGGCAAATGTAAGCTTTGATTTTTTTGTTAGTTTTAACAAAAATCGTCAATAGCATCATTTAGCCTACTTATAAAACCAGCCTTTATAGTTACCCTCGGCAGGCACTGTGAGGCCCTCACGGCTTATGTACATCCAAGATTCAGATTACTTGGTTGGATGGCTTTTAGCCAAAGGAATTCATTCCTTCATGTAACTGGAGCACATCCTCAAACCACAGGCAGTCAAATCATTTTACGACAACCCACCCTGCCTTCTTGCCTTCTCTCACTCATGGAAGATGTATTGCTCTGTCAGGGCATTTATGTAAGAGATGGAAACTGAGCCACCAAAAAAAAGCTTCTTCATTTCTTCAGAGATCTGACAAGGCAGGGGACTTATTAATTAAACCTATCTGGGCAAGAGTCCTCGGACACCAGATTCAAGGTTGTAATTCTGAGTTACAACAGGGTTAGAGGAAGCCATGGTTCCACCTACTATTGTCAGTGGGGGGAGAGCAAACTAGGCAATGCACTTCAGTATTGTACAACTAACTCTAATGCACTCAGATACACTTTCACATGAAACTTGGAGACTGCTCCGACAAGGGGATAATGGTTTGTGAAATGGGCTTTAAGGTCCTTTTGTTCTTTCTATGGGATAACATGAGGTTTTCAAGGGGAATCCATCCTTGAAACTGCTGCATCCACTTTTAAATGCATCACCCTGTCTGTCTTATGCTGACGTGAGAGTTGATCTGAAGACTGACTACTCAAAACATAGGAGGCTGCCTTATACTGAGTCATACCACTAGTCCATCTAGTCCCGTATTATTGACACTGACTGGCAACCCTGGGTTCAAGCCAGAGCTTTTCTAGAGCTATCTGGAGATGTTGGGAATTGTACCTAGGACATCCTGCGTGCGAAGCCAATGCTCATTCTGAGTCTCACAGCCGCTTCCACTGTCTTAAAAGCCTCATTCCTGCCTTGAGTGAGCCCAGGAGCCAGAGCTCTGCCTTGAAACAACTTTGATAGCAAAATATATCTCTGATCTGTTCCCTTGTCATAGTCATCCCTAGAGATTAGCCACATGAGGATTTTTAAGGTCCGTTCTGCTCATCCGTTGTCAACCTGGCTGAATCATAGAAGCATGGAATTAGAAGGGAGGCCATCTTGTCCAACTCCCTGTCAGCACAGCCACGCAACGCTAACGCCTCCTCGAGAGATGGTCTTCCACCTTTTGTTTCGAACCTTTTGGTGAAGAGGAACATGCTGCCGTCCAAAGCCATTTCCGCACTACACTGTTATAGTGCTATTATTTCACTTTCAACATCCTATGGAGTTCTGAGGTTTGTAGTTTAATGAGGTCAAAGAGCTCTCTGGCTGAGAATTCTAAAGGCCTCTCCCAAAACTGCAAACTTCCTGCAGAATCTTGGTGAGATGGGAATTCTCTACTTTAATAAACGGTGTGCTGTTGGTGACGAGACCTGTGCTGCATAGCTCTGGAGGCAGCCATTGCTTCCGAGAGGAAATTGCCGCCAACATATTCCTCTGACATTAGGAAACCTTGCACGACAGAGTTGTACACACTGTGGGGAAGTGAGCAAGATATACCTGGCAGGGATTGCTGCGGCACCTTTCCCCAGAAGCAGAAAGCCTAGAGAAGGAAGGACCAGTCAGCTGCCTTTTGCCGGCATGTACACACTACCAACCCGAGGGCAACGTTCCTCCCTGATAGAAAATCGATGCCACTGTAAACACTGGAACAAAGGCGAAGGGAGGGAAAGAACAGGGAAGACGGAGATGGAAACCTGATAAGTGGGAAAGGGAAAAACAATGTTCGGTGGAGAGAAAAGACACAGAAATCAGCACTGCACACATATTCTTCACTCCATTGAAGTTGCCTGTCGGTCTATTCCCAGCGTGAATAAAACAAAGAGGCCCAATAAAGGAACAAGGGGGAAAGGGTTGGAGCAGTCAGCCAGGTCTTCCTGTAAGGAAGTCGAAAGAAGAGTTAAGGGCTGCACATATCAAACCTGTTTGTCTGGTGGTTGGCTAGAGACCAGCCTGCATGGGACTGTAATGGAACAGTTCCACCCTTGAGTGCACCGTACTTGGGGGCTTCTTTTCCCTTTCGAGAAACTGCTGCCATTGCAAATGGGACCAAAATAACACGGAAAGAAGGACTGTTATTCTTGTACCTGCTGCTGTTGTTGGCCAGAATCTCTATCGTGGTCCACGTTACACAATTTTATGTATGCTTAGCTATGTAGCAGAGGCACTAGGAAACCCTGATTTGTTCAGAGGGGGTTTGCCACTGTTTTCCTCTGAGGCTGAGAGATTGCAACTTGTCAAAGGGCACCCAGTGGGTTTCAATTAACAAGCAACTAATCAAACCCTGGTCTCCAGAATGTAATTCACTGTCTCTTGCACTCAGCTGATAAAGGAGTAAAGCTGGATGAAAGATTCCAGGATGAAGGAATGCACTGTACCTGATAGAAGATGAGTGTGCAATATGCTAGGACCTGTAACACAAAAAATAGAGCTCTTTGGTTCAGTTCCAGATGCCTCCATTTAAAAACAATCATGTAGCAAATAACAGAGAAAGGTCCAATTCTGATTGGCAATAGGAGACAACACTGGCCTACAGTGGATGCATTGTCCAACCCAGGCCATTTCTACATTTGAGGCCCCTCTCTAAACTGCAAAGCCCAGGATTCCATTGGATGTTGCAAGTGGAATAATAGTGCTATACCAGTCTAGTGTGGAAATGGCCCCAGTGTAAGGAATTACTTTGTTTCTCAAGTACTGGGTGATCAGCAGAGGTCTGGTTCAGGCAAAGTTATCTGTACTTTGTTCTCACTGAAATCTCTAGGACAATTTTTTTTCACACTGATTTCAAGGAGATGTAAGTAGAATTCAACCCAATGAAGACTCAACCCAACCTCTCTATTGAAACCTAGAATGGGACTGGAACATTGAACAGAGCTCTTCATTCTATACAGAAATCCTTTCCCTCCAATGGAAATTAGGCTCACACAGGGCCTAATCTTGAGTTGTCAGATTTTCACCTAAATGAAACTTTGATGCTTGCCCCGGCAACGTACCTCTGAGCCAAATCAGAAATGAGGCAAGCCACAGGTAGAAGGTCCCACGCACATGCCTTGGCATATTTAAGGGTACTAATCATTGGCAAGTTGGTGTGCTGTTCCCTTGATACATGAACCAAATGCCCCACTGTCATGTTCATGCTGCATTCAGCAGACACATTTAAACATGTGTGAGCGCGAGTGAGACATTTGCACCACCTATGGCCTGGACCAAACCTGATTCATCCCTGAGGAATGTTGCTGGAAGCCAAGTAAAGTTTGATAAGAGTAAGTCAGTTTCCCCAGGGTATTTTGCACATGGTGAAATCGCTGAATCTGACTTTATACAAGTGGTTCCTTTATTACAAAATGTAATATCAGATTGTCCAAGTTGGGTATCTTGCCAGTTTCAAAGATCAGAGGACAACCTGTAATTTACACAAAGTGTTCTGCAGAAGTTCATACAGTGATGCAAATGAATTCAGAGGATGTAAAAACTGGTCAAGACAGAGTGCCATTTCCTCATATTTTCAATTCTTATGGGGCTCACTGACCATAGGAAAGAACACTCCAAACCAAATCAGCTATTACAGAGAAGCCATAGGACTGGAGGTTTCTTTATAGCAAATTTCCCAAATCTGCTGCCTTCCAAATGTGGTTGATTACAACTTCCACGACCCCTAGATGACTTGCCCGTTGGAGCTGATGAATGCTGTAGTCCAATACATCTGGCAAGCATTACACAGGGGTGTAGCGGGGTGGGCAAAGTAGAGCTATGCCCCCTAAATAAGAATTTTGCCCCCACTTCAATCACCCAATTTTTAGCATTACAGTAGATTAAACCTTTACTTGAGCATTTAGGACTGGAGTTTAGGCATCCCAAGAAAGGGGCAGGCAAAGTCACGAAAGGAATACAAACACAGCAAATAGAAGAATTCTAGGTGTGAACAATTTTCAGTGTTGAGGAAACAGCAAAGGCCTGTAACTTCCATCTTTGGAACATCTGTAGGAGACGTAGGTTTGGACCATGACAACTGCTCATCTGCTTGTCCAGGCCTTGGTTACATCATACCTGGATTATTCTAATAGCCTAGTGGTAGGTTTGCTTTCCTGCTGTCTTCTTCCTCTGGTTTTAATCCAGGACAGCACTTTTCCAGTTGTTTCAAATCTCCCTAAATACTTACATGACTTCTCCCTATAGACTCCTTCACTGGCTACAAAGTTGGGCCTAGAGCCGTTTCAAACTTTTGGTTCTGGTATTGAAGACTCTAATCTCTCCTAGTACCGGCAGCTTGGTCAGCATGGTACGTACCATCTAGGAGTCTAAGATCTGTAGGCAAAGGATTGTTGTATGTCCCACTGATGCTCAAAACTCTGTCAAGGCCGTGAGCCTTTCAAACTCTGCATCTGTGGGGCAGTCTTCCTTTGGACCTCCAGCTGGTGGAGTACCTCAACTATTTTATAATGGAAGACTTTCCTCTTTGATCCACCAGATTAAGCTGCTGAACTGTGCCTGAGGTGGGTAGTGAGTGGTGGGGTGCTGGGGAATTTCATTTTATGTATATTTATAATGTTACGTTTTACTGTCCTTGTCTTTGACTGTATATCTTGATGGTCCACCCTTTGGTCAAAAGGGTGCTGTAAATAAACACGATGATGATGATGATGATGATGATGATGATGTCTCACTCTTTGCAATTTGGTGTCAGAGTCCAACTCCCTACCTGTGCCTCTCTGCCAGCAAGGGAGACGAAGCGAAGGTACTTGACCAAGAGGAGGAAGAGGCAGCGGGGAGCGTCCAATACAAATAACAAGTGGAAACACTGAGCCGAGCCAAGTCAAGGTCAAATCCAAAAGGCCCAGAGAGCCGAAGGTCCATCCAGAGGGGTCGAGAGAGCTGGAACACAAGGGTCGTGAGGGCTTGTGTAGTAATTTGCTACAAGCAAACAACAAGCCATGCTGACAGACTGAAATATCCACTGAAAACAGGTGTTACTTGTCATTGTTCTGTTTCCTTAATCTAGCCAATGCAGCTCCCCTCTGAGATGTTCATTTCAGTCTCCTCCAGGATTGCAGGCTAGCGGGTACAGGTGAATGTAATTCCTCTAAATCACAGCTGGCTCTCTCTCTCTCTGGAGCTGGATGGGGCAACTCGGCCTCCGCTTGTCTTTCAACTGATGGGGATGTTTGCAAGCTGGTTTGGTCAATCACTGGCTCTGTTTCCGGCACAATCAATTGCTCATCGACCTCAGAGCTGTCATCTATCACATTTGGGTACCAAAAGAAAATTTCATGAGAGGAGAATTCCTATTTGAGGGGAGCAATGAACTCATTTGACCTCCACACCCAGTGGTTGAACCCCTGGTGTTTCATGGTGGACAGCTGACTTAGGGCCATTTCCACACTAGACTGTTATAGTGCTATTATTCCACTTTCAACGTCCTATGCAATCCTGGGGTTTGCAGTTTAGGGAGGGGCCTTTAGAATTCACAGTCAGGAAGCTCTTTGGCCTCAGTAAACTACACACCCCAGAATTCCACAGGAGGTTGAAAGTGGAAGAATAGCACTATAACACTGTAGGGCAGTGGTTCTCAACCTGTGGGTCCCCAAATGTTCATGGACTTCAGCTCCCAGAAGCCCCAGCCACTATGGTCAATGCTCAGGGCTTCTGGGAGCTGAAGTCCCCAACATCTAGGGACCCACAGGTTGAGAACCACTGCTGTAGGGCATAAATGGCCTTAGAGAAATAATTCTCTCCTTAACTAGACTCAGTAACCCTCCTCTTCAAAATGAAACCTAGGCCAATATAGGTTGATCCATTTCCACGCCGGTTTTATTCCTTCCATAAAAGTTCCTTTCTCAGCATCAGCTAAGGAGTCTGCGAGCGCCAAAGGCCCACCAGCTAGGAAGGCACTTGGCCCTTTAAGAACGGTCTCCTGCTCGGGTGCATGGGGAGGGGGGAGGCAGCATCCTCGTGCCAGCTTCCCTCAGAGTGGGCTGAGCTAAACAAAATATTCCAATAGCGAGAACTCATCTGGAACAAATAATTTTTGGAGGCCACTACCAGAAGTCTTACCAAGAGGGAAAGAAAGCAAAGAAAATGAACTTGCGAGGTGGGGGTGGGCACCGGTTTTGTTATGGATGAGGTGAAGTCTACGCCGCCACCTGCTGCCCTTGAGCGGTACTGCAACGGACAGGAAGTTTCAATGTAGTAATAATTTTGTTTGGTCCGCATTGCTATGGAGGTGCATATATCATTTAGAGGGCAACAAAGCATGGCGACACACTTGGGTTTAGCAAAATGCACGACGCACCCACTATAGTCTAAGCCCTGTACCGTCCTTCACCAAGAGATCTTGTCTTGAGATACCTCCATCTTGCAGGATCTAAGCTTTTGTCTGATTTTTTTCCCCTTTATATCAGAGGGCATACCAAAAGCTCCAACACTCTCCATGTACTGCAGGATTCCTTTGCAACAGCTAGAGGCTAGCAGCTTGCTACCATTTTGTGGGTTATCTTTTGGATGTGATTTTTGTTTTGTTTTGTAAACACCACTTGATTTCATAGATTCATTCTTTTGTTTTCTTTTAAAAATGCTTTTTTTAAAAAAAAATAGTGCTTCTATTTGGGCCAGCTGTAGATTTTTGTTTTTTAACTGCTTTTTTATTTAAAAAACAACAACAACAACTGTGTTTTACAACTGACGCAAATTGCCCTGGAATTTTTTATTGAAAGGTGGTGTTGGTTTATGTTTAATAAATAAATGCGTAGACCTGCGTAGCTTTCCTTTGTAAGCTCGTTTGAGAGAACTGTTCATTTCATAAGGCTGAATGGAAGTGTTAGGAAATCATAACAACATGGTTTGTCTCAGGATTGCATATTTTATAAATAATAGCCATGAATGGGGGGAATTTTTCTGTCTCTCTGTTTTGCATTGCCAACGTGTGTCACATTTGACCCCAAATGCTGTGCTTCCTTCTTCATGTACCTCATTTTTTACAGTAGAGGGGTACGACAAAGGAAGGACACAAGGTTAGCAAACTGCGAATCGAGACCTGAATTCTATCAGCAGTCTTGATCGGAGTTGACCCCTTCAACCAAGACTTGAAATGACAACCTTTATGTAAATCCCTTTGATTCAAAGGGTCTACTCAAGCTAAGACTTCCCACCGGATTCAGGTTTACCGTGGCTTCAACAGAAGGAGAGGCAAAAGAAGTCATCAAATTCGATTTGTTCGGATTGAGCCTCTATTTTGGTAACGAATGAGCAAAGCGGGTGAAGCCCAAGGCTCTGTGCACCCACCAAGTATTCGCTGCTACTGCCTGGCCAACGACGTTGCTTTGCAAAGAGCCGTAGAGCGCTGACTTTAATTTAGGAAACAAAGCTGAGCCCTAGGCAATTGGCAAAGAGCTGAGGTGAAGCACATCTGGTTTTTGTCATGCACAGTCGCAGGCCGGTTTTGTTTTCCCTTGCTCTTCATCGCCACCTGCCGGAACCAGCTCCCCAACCAACCAACGGTCAACCACACAATGAATTCAGGAGGCCGCTTTCTGAGTGCCAAGTTGAGTGGCATGGTGATCCTGCTACTACTTCCAAAGATCTACTTACGTAAGATTAGTCATGGCTTTGTTTTGCCCATTTCCCATCCTTCAGAATCCACAACATCTATTTAATCGTGGGCATCTATTGTGGGCCTTTGCTTGCTTCTGTGTGTGTGTGTGTGTGTGTGTGTGCGCGCGCACGCGCTCATTAACAACATAGGCACGGCACAGAACAATTTCCCATGTGCTGTATGTACGTTTGGTTTGTTAAAAGACACCTGACTTCAGCCAAGATCTCAGTTTTTAACAGCAATCTGGCTTGCAGCAAGTCCTTAAGTTCTGCTTGCTGAGACAGAAAGTTGGAGTCCTAATTTCCCATCTTCTGATGATCAAACGTTGTTTTTAAAATGTGTTGTAGATTCAGCATACTGAAGACTAAATGACCATAATGCAAAATCATCGAAGCTATATAAAATTTAAAAAAAATCTAATTATGTACCAAGTAAAAATTTGGTCACAGGAGATGCACAAGAGCAAAACAACAAACGGATCCTGTCTCTCTCATTTTTTATCTTTCTGCTCATGGCTCTGCTCACTTCATGATCATTACACACTCTTGCTGTCCTCACTGGCCTAAGCTTGGGAATTCTATTTTCACATGTACATTAATTTGGATCATAGATTACTCCTGTACTTAGCACTTATCCTGTTAATGGTATAAGTAGGTATAAGTCCACTTTATGCCTACATATTTTTTGGTCATTGCAGAAATTGGTATTCTCTTCCTCCTTCTGTAATGGCCTAAGCCCTACCCTGAACTTACCATTGAATTGCTGCAGTACCTCCATGTATGTTTTGTGGGTGGTGAAAAAAGGGAGTGGCAGAAGTGTCTGGCTGTTTTTCAGGCTCCCTTGGGCCATCTTAGGCTCAGGAGAAGCCTTTTTTCAAATAAGAAAGTCACCAGAATTTTTAGGATCCTTGAGGGCCCCTTAGGGCCACAAAAACAGCCTTGGGGACTGAACTTTGCCAATCTCTAGTGGTTAAAGAGTGTTAAGGTAGTGCGTTATGATTGGATTAAAGGAATAAAGTCTCTCTCACAGTGACCACAAGGCCACTTACAAGAGTCCCACGCTTGGTGGTAGGGAGTGGGATCGAGGGAAATGTCCACACAAGCACTGCTGGTAGCCGTGGGACAAGCAAAGGACTCGGCACTCACCACCACACTTCGCACAATCTGGATGCTAATCGCCCTCTTCCCCCATGTCTTTCTGAACAGGGCTTCTGCTGCAGTCTCCCGACTGTGCGGAAGAGACTTGCGTTTGCTGACAACCTTGTTGTCGGGTGCTTGAAAGGTAATTTACTGCATGCAAAAATATGCCAGACACCCACGCAGTTTGGAAGAAGAGCACCAAGGTATTCCCTGTGGATCAAGTTAATGAGGAGAGAGCAAACTCCATGAATCTGTGTTAGCAGCAAACGTAATTGGGAAGGCAAGAGAAGAGTTTGGTAGACGTCAGTAATTCCACTATGCAGGCATCTTTAAGTGTGATGCTGCAGTTCATTAATATTTCACTTGGGGCTACACACACACACACACACATTTTCAACAAAGATATTCTTCTCTACCAGTATTGCAGAACTGAGCCAGCATGGTCTGCACATTAGATTATGACTCTGGAGACCAGAGTTTGATTCCTTGCTTGACCATGGGTGTATCTCATGTTGTGTGTTCGTGCTGTGAGGATTTTTGAGGTCATAGGAGATCATAGGAGTTCTCCAATTGTTGTTGTGTGCCTTCAAGTTGTTTCCCACTTATGGCAACCTTAAGTTGAACTATCATGGGGTTTTCTGGGGGCTGCATGTCTGTAAATGCCAAAGGGCACCCATCTCAGCCAACAATATAACTTTCTCTCTGTCTTGGATATGTTTACAAAATTTAATTGTGCTGAAGGGTCTTGAGAGCAAGAGAATGAGCACCTGGACAAATGGGGGCTTCCAATCAGCCCATAGCAAGTGTAAGCAACATGCAAATCCTAAAAGCTTTTGATTCAATCTGTGGCTTCAATAAATGCACACGAGGGGGAAGGGACATCCTTTGGTTGCAGAAATAAGCAGGCATATGCAGTGCAACTGTTTTCAGTTTATTTGTGTATCAAATTACACAGCCCTACCACAATATGCCAAGTGACCAGAAATGAGTGGAGTCTAGCACTTTGCAAGCATTTGGAGTTCTGTAAATGGACCAACATCACTGACAATCTTATATGAGGTTTTGGGGTCTTGTGCCACTACAGAGCGGTCTTGGGTATTCTAAAGGTAGAGGCAAATATATTAAGTGGGGGGGAAATGCCATATGGTTGTCATTACTATTAAACAACCAGGAATTAGAAACCCTTGTTGATCTACAGTGAATCATGAGAGATCTATCAAGAGAACCATACTTCTTTCTGCTCTAAGATAACAGAATTTAAAGGCTCCTCTACAGAACACAATCATAGCACTGTCCTTCCACTTTAACTATCATGGTTCCACCATATGGAGCCCTGTAATGTACAGTTTAGGGCGGGGTATTCTGAATTCTCAGCCAGAGCTTTGCTGCCTCCCCAAACTTAACAACTCCAGGATTCCCTAGGAAGCAGCCATGGCAATGAAAGTGGAATCATAGGGCTATAACTGCATAATATGGAAGTGTTTTGTGTTTGCAGTCCTGTGATAACCTGGAAAGAAATTTGAACTGGAGGAGTCTCGACATCATTGAAAATAATATTTTCTGTGCTGCTCGTTCCAAATGCAAGTGCTACAAAATGCTGACTAAAGGTTCCAGTTTCTGGCCAGGTCCATGGCAGATGTGATCAGCCATCAGGAGAAGGAAGTCTGTTCAGCTGCCATTCAGGGAGAAAGGAGGCTGTTTCGAGCCTCCTCCCACCACCAGTGACTGAGGCTCTGAAAATCAGAAGCAGGACCCCCTCACAACCCCATTCACTGCTGGGAGAGGGCTGGAAGCATCCTCCTCCTCGAGTCCACACTGGCAACTGAACAGACCACCTTTCCCTGATGCAGCTGCCGGCCATTAAGGTGGGCTTGAGAGATTGGGGCGGGAGAGGTCACACTGGTAGTTTTCTCCAGGGACTGAGTAGCTTCACAGGAAAGATTCATTGCCCAGATCGAATTGCTCTTTGGTAGTTAGCAACCATTCCTTCTTTCCTATCTCTCATAGCTTCTGAAGAAGTAAGAGCAATATAATTGGAAGGAGGGATTTGCTTGCAACAGATTGCATACGCTCACAAGATTAGTGTAAGGATCAGACGTTGCTTGCCCCCATCAGAGTATATGATAGATTTGGATCGCTTTAGAGATACCACCATGTATTCTACATTAATCTGAGCCAATTTCATATGAGCCATTATAGACCAACAGCAAAGTTGCATCCTGAGTTAAAACTCACACATTTTTGTGCATTTGCATGACTTTATAAAAGTACTTAATCATAAGAGAACATGCTTTCTTTCCAGTCACCATTTTAGAACGACAAAAGCAATTGCCAAGATCCAGGATTCAGAACTATGTAGCATAAACCTCCACCTGAGGATGCTTGAGCTGGAATTCTTGCATTACGCAGGGGATTGGACTCAATGGCCTAAGTGCCCACTTCTAACTCTACAGTTCTACAGATGGATCACTGAGCTAGGTAACTCTTGTGTTGAATGGCAACGCTGCACAACTGAACCAAGAAACCAAATGTAGCACCATAAGTATATTGAAATGTGCAACACACAGCCATGCGTGTGGGCATTGCTACTTCTGCAACATCAAAAAGAATGCAGCTGTTCCACATGGGACAAAAGTATCTGTTCCTGCAGGGAAACCCAAATGTGTATAATACACCAATAGGATCTCAGACCATTATAAATTCTCCCTTCTTTATCTGAAGGTGAAGTCTGGATGGAGTAGGTAATCCTGTTCAAACAAAAGATCTCCCCTTTTCCAAGTATTTCAGATACTGCCTCTTCCAAAGCATTCCATTCAACCTTCTACTGACCCATCCCAAAGTCCACTCTGAGGACCCTTTAAATCACGGAAGGTAAAGCAGAATTTAGTATAGCATATAAACCATATTTTTCCACCCTCCCCACCTGTACCCAAGCAAATCCTGCATCCTAGTCTCAACATTTCTATCACGATAAACCCACAAACACATATTAATAGCTTTCAGGACTGAATGCCTTCTACTTTGAACAAATACGCAGAAGACAAGTCAAATGGAATTATTGGTTTATTTTTCAAACAACCGATTCTTTGACTCAAGTTGAGTTTCCAATATTCAAGTGGGGAAGAAGGATGACATTGAAAGACCAAGGAATTTCTTCCAATTGTGCAATAGTTAATTCTCAGCAGAAACTAATGACTAAGAAGGAATGCCCAAAGAAAGGGTGAAACAACACAGATATGGAGACAATTCAAATGAGGAGGAGTGACCCATTACTGCAAGAAACTCAGTGGAGAGAACTCAGTGTAACTCCATGAAACTGGAATGATGGTTTGAAGCCAGGTGAATAAACTACCTTTTACTAGTTACTTTGAAGCTAGAGTGCCAGGGAGTCTGCTACCTTTCCTTGGATCATGGCCAGATTGCATAAATATGCTCTCTCTTGCCCTCTGTGCACACACACAGACCTATAGGGAAAGCCAAACTGTTAATTGGCTCAAATTAAATTAGCTTGGGTCTTCTGTGCCAATCCAAATTTATCACATCTCAGATTATACTGGATGCAAGGGTCTGAGTTCAATTGCTGGGCCCTGAGCCAAACAAGACTTCCAGCAATATCCACAGTTTGCAACTTTCAAACATAGAATACACAGAATTTTTTAAATTAAAAAAAAAATCTATTTCAGAGCTATTCTTGACTTTGCTGTTTCATGCTGTGCATCAAATACATGCATGAAGAGGGATTATGCACGCTCCTCCAGTCTGGCTAGGCCAATCCAGGAACCGGGGACCCCTTTTCACTCCATAGTAATAGTACCATGATTCTACTTTTTAACTGCCATGGTCCCAATCCTCAGGAGCCCAGGTATTTGCAGATTAGAAAGGGCAGTTAAAATTCTGAACTAGGGAGCTTGAGTGCTTCATTAAACACAAACACTAGGATTCCACTGGACAAAGCCATGGCAGTTAAAGTGGCATCGAATTTGCTACAATGGTGTGATATGAAAAAGCCCAGCTTGCAGGTTCATGCATCCAGGACCCATTCACACTGCATAATCGTAGCACTATATTCCACTTTAATTGCCATGGCAACGTCCTGTGGAATCCGAGGACTTGTAGTTTGGCGAGCTTCCTGGCTGAGAATCCTAAATGCCCCTCCCTAAACTGCAAACCCCAGGGTTCTAGATGAAACCATGGTGATTAGAGTGGAATCCCAACGCTGAAATTGTGTAGCGTGAATGGGCTGTCAGTCAAGATTTTTGGACAGATGCCAACCCCCCGTTGAGAGAATGGATGGTAATCCATCCCTTTCCAGTCTCATCTCTCTCCACCAAACCAATATCCCACTACTATTGGGGACAAGCAGAACAGGTTTAGTATGTTTACCTGTGTAAACATGCTTCCTTCTCCTTGGGGAGAGCCGTTCTAGTGTAAACTCGATGGTAAAACTCCTAGTACCTTTCTTATATTTATCTCCCTGATCTTGCTCTCTCTCTCATCTCTTCCTTAATCCCTCTGTTCATCTACCACTAATCTTATTAAATCTCCACTCCTTTTGTTGCTTTCCCTGTAGCATCCCTTCCTGTGTAAAACCTCCCTTTAAATATTCAGCTGATTTCCTCTCTGACTCACATTAGCACACAATTTCAAAATACTCTTCTTTCCCTTCTCTGCCTCCTGCTGTCTTAATGTACTAATTGGCTTTCCTGTTTCTAGATTACATATGGCATTCTTCAACTCTCTGTTGTTCAGTCTCTCTTGGTTTATGTTAAATTTCCTTTCTGTCTTGGATATTCTTTTAATTTGGTCCTATTTGTTTTTAATGTCTATGATCCTAGATGTTTTTTTTTTTTAGAAAATCAGTACATAGTCTAACAAATATTAGATGCGTTATAGATATATTAGAGTAGCTTTAAGTGATGACACTTGGCAACATTTTGTAACATCCTTTCTATAGGCAATAAACCAGGACTTCCTAACCTGTTGCCAATGGAACTCTTGAGAGGTTTACAGATGGATTTCAGGAGATCTGTAAAGCAGGTACAAAAATGTTTTTTACTCTGCTATTTCCTTCCTGACACTTTTTGAAAATTATGCTTAATTTGGACAGAAAGGGTGCCTAGAGCTTTCATCAGATTTTCAAAGGGATCCATGATCCCCAAGAAGTTAAAAACCACTGGCATAAAAATGGGTTGGATCCAGAGTTAGTTATGTATAAACAAGATCCGGTGAAAACAGGACTTCCAGTTTGCCACAACTGCTTTGACCTTCTGATGTCAACGCAACACAACTAAAACCAACTCCAACCCAGTATCAGTGAATGGAGAGTAGCGGGGGGCGGGGGGGGGGGGAAGGACCAGCTGATTCTTTATATATCTGGGTAACACAAAAATCAAATCAGCACTCAGTTAAGGATCTGGAAGCTGAAATCAATATTTTCTAAATTTTACTTTTAATTTACAGGTGAGTAATCTCTGGCCTCTAGATCTTTTCAACTACAACTCCCATAATCCTAACCATGATGGCTAAGGCTTATAGGAGTTATCTCCAAATGCAAGAAGGCCACCAGATTGCTTCTATGTTTTAAATTGCAGGATGCAGAAGGAACCAAGCTCAATTCATGATACCTCCAGGTAGTGCTGGGAAAGACACTTATCTGAAAACCTGAAGATGTTGTCAGCTAGTAGAGACAATAGTGAACCTGAAAGATCAAGGATTTGACTTCAAGGCAGTCAGGCTTGCTATAAGGCACCTCTTCTTATGTTCCTGTTTAAAATCTCCCTTTTATTAAGAAGAACCACAAAGACTGGAATCTTACTTTTGCTTGGGGTGAAGAACCATAGCTTAGTGGCAGAACATGGATTTTGCATGCAGAAGCTCCCCAATTCAAACTTCAGTATCTCCAAGTGGGGCTGGAGAGCTGCTACTCAGTGTAAACTATACTGAGTACTCTGTGGACCATAGTCAGATTTCTTCTAAAGCAGCTTCCTACGATGCTAACAGAACCTTAACAAATTGTTGTTCAGAATTACCAGAATCTCCCAATCATGTAGTCCAAAAAAGTTAACTTTTCCAATCTCTTCCTAAACAGAGCTGTGTGAAATTACTGCAAGTCTTGAATTCTGAGATGCTAAGATTCCCATGGCAAATCCAGCAATGCCATAAAATTAACATCCAAAGATCTCCATCAATATCAAACTTTCATAGAGTGCACACAATTTATTTTTCCAAAAATAACATCTTGTAGAACTACACTTGACTTTGCTGTTTCATGCTGTGCATCAAACAAACAAAAATCCATTCCCCTAAGATGTTTGGAAGTTCTTAACTTGAGACTCATGTACTTCAAAATAAACTGATGTCTGTTAACATCCCATTTAGGCTACTTTAGTTGTTTCACAGCAGACTCTATGGCTGGCTGACAGATGACATCAGAAGACAATTACACTGAATCAGGGTGGGTTTCCCCCACGCCAAATTTTATTTGAACTTCATATAGTTCTTCCTCCCAAAATTTAGTCTTCCTATTCATTCTTCTGGCTTCAAATTGACTTAAGGATCCTGTAGCAGTCTTTGAAAAACAGGGCCATACAAACTGGCTACCACATTAATTTTTAAAAAAATTTGTTTTGGTGACAAGAGAACAACCATTTGGCTCAGGATGCCGCTTAAGACATGCTGCCCAAGAAAGAGCTTCACAATCATACTCACCACTACCTAGGAGAGGGTTGTAGGTCCAGACTCCTAAACAAAATTGGGGTTTGGGCTAAGAAAAACCAAAATCCATTGGCTTCATTCCACCATCTTGAGAAAGCAGTGCGTATGTGTGTGGGTAGTTTACAAATGAGGATGTAAAAGATCATCTTTCTCTGCCCATTTCGCAAGCCCCAATTCTCTTGACAACCATCTGTCTTAAATTCTTATATTCCTACCGTTGGCCATGGACGACTTCAGCTATGAGCCATATGAATTATGAAACATGTCAGTGCTCAAAAGGCCTCAGTGACTAATCCTACTATTGTACACAAGCCTCAGGGCCTAATGGAAAACCTCCTTCCTGTCAACCTGGCTCCCAGAACCACTTGTCTGGTAGGGCTTTCCCTTTCTTATGATGTCATCTCCCTTTCTCTGATGTCAACAAGCCATGGTAGCCAGGCTGCTCTCCCCTTCTTGCACAAAAACAGTCAGAAACCTCAAACTGAAGCACTCCATAGCTTCCCTTTGTCTCTCAAACCAAGGAGAAGAAAAAAAATTGTGAGGTGGAAATATTTCATGGTGTACACCATGTTTCAACTACTGACACGTAACAGACAACTCAGCATTCGTATATTTACAAACATAAACATCTCCACACACATTTTTGTGCTTCAAACGTTCATAAAAAATATACAATTTATTCATCATTACATCTGCCCCGCTCACACGTCTGAAGCAAAGGATTCACTAATTTATATAAAATGCACTAGCCCTGTCAAGAATCTTCACACAGTGGTTGTGGGTTTGGGGTTGTGGATGAAGTTAGGTAAGCTGGGGGACTGAGGGTGTCCACCTGTCATAGTATTGAATCCAAAAGGATGGAATTTGAACATGGCTCATAGCTCAGGGGCAGAGCCCTTGCTTTGAGGTAAGAAGGTCTCAGATTCAATCTCTAGCATCTCAAAGTAGAAGAGACAGATCACAGGTGAAAGAATTTTTCTTAAGAACCCAGGGAGATGCTGAAGAAGACCTTGTTAGAAGACATTGTTAGGCTGTATGGACAAAACCCTAACTGCACACTAGGGAAAATCTCACAACATATTGGGTTATTTTCATCCATAGATACCTTGGAGCGCCTTAATGGTTGACTTTACCTTAGGTTATGGGCGGGTGGGGAATACCCTTGGGCGGTTGATGAAACACATTGACTTGTTATTGGGAAAAATGGTGTGAATTACAGAAACACTTAGAGATTGCTTGCCAAAGTTACAGTTGGACCATTTGATATTTCCTCCAACCGCAGGAAGACTACATTACACAGCAAAGCAATGTTTTTGGTTCAGTTTGGTAAAGATACTTGCATCCGTGACAAACACAAAGCTTTATACAACAACTGGGCTTGCATATACATAATAAGAGTAGAGGGGGGAGTATGGAGGGATGAATGAAACGTTACAATCCCCCTTCCCCATCTTGGCTGCTGAAAAGAACTTATGGGATGTAGTATTTTAGAAGCCTCTTATCCCATGGGCCAACCCTGATGGTGGAGATCAGAAACCACCAGCCCCAGAAGAGACCAAATCCCATCCCCGCAAAGGTCTGGAGGAAGAGTCACACCCTATCTGATGCCCTGTCCTTTCTCAATTGGGAACACAAAAAGAATAGTGAGAATGCCCACATAATCACCAATCAGTGATCAAACACAACATTAAGTTGCCATTTGTGGGATGAAGACACAAAGTTGAGTCCACTGTTCAAAAACAAAGGATCCTGGTCTCAAGGAGAGATTGATAGAGGCATCATGCCCACTCTCTTTGAGTATTTCCTTATCTCTCTTCTACACCCCGGTTCACAGTCTCTGTGTAAAGGGTGAGTTGGCACATGAAATCCAAGATGCTGAATGCAAAGGTATGCATAATTTGGCTACCCAAATTGTGTTTATTCCTCCTCCTCAAAAGAAAAAAGGATGAAGACAGATCATGAGGAATGAGGATTTTGAATGTGCAATCCACCATGAGAAGCAACATGCATTGCACTGTACACAAGGTTCAGATGCTCACCTAGTCAGAAGATGTCCCACCACCACCATCAATGGAGGTTTTATAAGCATCTGAAGCCCCAACTCTGCATATATGGTGATTGAATCTGAGTTGGCAGTGACTTGGATTTTGAGGCTACAATAATTAATGAAAATATTGACACAGCGTGCTTTTTAAAAAAAAAAAAAAACAAATTACATGTTCAGCATACTTAGAAAGGGAGCTGAAAATAAAACAGCCTGTATCATACTGCTCTTATACCAATCCATGATGCAATCACGCCTGGAATACTCTGCACTGTTCTGATCTCCGCATCAAAGAAAGGATATTAAGAGCTGGAAAAGGTATAGAAAAGGGCAAACAAAATGATTAATGAACTGGAGCAATTGCCCTGGGTTATAATGTTTGGGTCTGTCTAAATTAAGAAAAGGTATAAGGGGAAAATATGGTAGAAATGTATGAAGTTGTACATGATGTGGGTAAAGTAGATATTGAGAGGTTTTTCTCTCTCATTATATTAGGACTCTGCTCATCCACTGAAACTAAATGAGGAAAGATGCAGGACAGATGAAAAGAAGTACCTCTTCACACAGCACATAGATAAATTGTGGAATTCACTGCCACATGATTTAGCTACGGACACCAACTTGGATAAATTCATAGAGGATGGGGCCAGCAATAGTCACTTATCATGCCTGCTATATGTCATCTCTGGTATCAGAAGCAGTATGCCCATGTATATTACTCATAAGAGAGCATAAGATGGAAAGCATTGCTGCACTTGTGTTGACAGGCTTCCAACTGCATGAACAGAATGTTGATTAGAGAGGCCTTTGGTCTGACCTTGTATGGTTCTTACATTCTCATGTTCTTCTGAACTTGGTCAACCATCAGCCAGAGGCATGCCGCACTGGCCCAAAGAGGGCACTTTGAGTCTACTACATACATTTGAGTTGGCTCCTTGGGTAAGAGGTTTTGAAATGTTATGCTCACCACAGGAAAGCTATTTTCAGCCACCTTGCAGGGGAGATGGTGAACTTCTAAATGAGCCCTTGCACTTACTGTCTGGTTGTATGGTAGTATCTACATTCACACAGACACAAGACAAACCAGATTCTGTTTGACTACTGAAGGCTTAGCTTCAGAGCCAAATCTGCATAGCTGTGCTACATCCACAAGGTCAGCTGAACGGGAAACATACAGTACATATGAACATTAAAGATATACCCATAGCTACCACTGAGGAACGTTTGTAATGAGTAAGGTAGCTCTTCCTCAAAAGAAAAGCCAAAAACTATTGAGGGTTTTCATCTAAACACTACTTAAAAAACAAAACAAAACAAAAAAACCCCAGCACTAAAATGACATTTTGAAAGAAGGATAACCACAAAAGCACAATTAATCTAATGGCATTTAAAGTGAATTAAAGTGGTTGATCACAGAGACCTCTAATGGACTTCTTTCTCCACCTTGTCTTTGTTCTTTAATTTTGCAGCTTGTGCAGACTGTAAGACTTCAATCCATCTCGGGGGCTCCAGCCATGAACAACATTGCTGTGGGAGCTGCCACTCAAAGAGTCCTCGCACCCTTGAAGATGAGCCACATGTCATGGATGGAGAAAACCTTCAGCGCTCAGTTGAATGCTCCATTCACTCAGGCTGCTGCTTCTGAATCCCAGCCAGCTCAGGGACCTGGTACCACTCCAAGTTCTGGCAGATGGCTGAAGACACCCACTTACTGCAAACTCTTTAGATCCACCTACTTTCCCTCCAGCTTAGTCTCTAACAGACGACAGATGGGCCATAGTATCTGGTTCCCATGGACCAGAAGAAATATTGGGGGGGGGGGTTTAAACTCAATTCAGTTCCTTGAGGACACCTGAGGCTTCACTGCACATGTGCTAGGTGCAGCTCCATTGGCACAAAGTCACTGGCATTGCCTCTTCCATCTCAGTCAGAAGTGGACAACTGCTGAGGTTTCCACCACTGCCCAGATCTTTAGGGGCTGCACCTAATTACATGTTCAAAATAGGAAGTGATCAGACAATCACTTCCTGATTTTTTTAAATCTAATTTTAACCCCCCAAAAAGAGATGGCGTAGGCAAATAGCCTTAAAAAGGAGAACTGTGGTTCCAATGAATTTCTGGTCCAATTCTTCAGTTTTGCTGTAGTACTCCATTTTGGGGGGCATTTTTTTCCCCCCATAGTGATGAAGGTCTCCAGAGGCTACATTTGGGGCATTAGTGAATTACATGCAGCCATGAGTCACAGAATTACAACTCCTGATCTGAATGAAGAGGAAAACCTTTTCATACAAGAGTTGTGTATTGAAGGACCCTCAAGGATGAGAACATCACTTGGATCCGAAAAAAGACTATCAGAAAATCAAATCAGAAAGTGTATGAAATTTTGTGCACCTGTTCTGGGGATTTCTTTTTAATTCTTCTTCTTCTATGAATGCATGCTAAGTGCTTTGCAGAAACGATTTCAGCCCTCAGTTCGACAAAACAGTAAATCTACCTCTCTAACCCACACTTTTTTGCATTCTCATAACATATGAAAAATATTAACAGAGAAAAATAAAATGTAGTGGGATTTTTTTTTTTTTTTTACTACGGCATTAATACCTGATTCAATCACAGGACACCAGAAAAAAATTATAAAAACAAAAGGAACAACCTATTTTGCAAAAGATTAAAGTGGCACATTTCTCCACACCACAAGTGTGTACTTGACTGAGAATTCTGGAACTCTGACCAAAAGCAGATTTCCTAATAAATTAATAAAAGAGAAACAAAACTCTTATATAAAACAATATCCAAAGAATTTTTAAGTCAATGTAAAACCTTCAGGAACTATTATCTCTCTTCATAGATATATAGATATAGATATAGATTTGTATTTCCTGAATATTTTTTTTAAATAGGAAAAAAAGAAATCACTAATTTAAGACTCTGATCCTGAGAGGACTGCTTCTCCTAGTTGCTAGACTCAGGGGGTTCATGGAAGGAATTTAGGGAAGACCCCCAGAAACGAATAGAAGTTTGTAGCAGCATTGATTGGGGGTTAAGGTAAATGTGCACCCAGGAAATCAATGGCCAAGCTATCCATACTGTCCCACTTCGGTTGCGCTGGCTTCATATTGTGAAGGTCATAAAGGA
Source organism: Iguana delicatissima (assembly GCA_948472985.1). Lineage (NCBI taxonomy): Eukaryota > Metazoa > Chordata > Lepidosauria > Squamata > Iguanidae > Iguana > Iguana delicatissima. The sequence goes on along the minus strand of CAOKZL010001213.1, from coordinate 177,276 downwards.
ACAACTGTCCCCTTCATCCTCATCTCATCTACTTCATCGGTAGATCTAGATGCGGCAGAGAACACAGCCCTGAGTTTGAAACTGGGCTGTGCTATGGCTTCCTGGCATCAAATCACTTCCAGCTGCCATTTTGGGCCAACAGTCAGCCCAAAACAGGTAATTTCAAGAGTGCTGGAGAGTATTTGACTTCTGGTTTCTGACTTCAAGTATGGTCAACATGATTTAATGGACTGCCACTGAGTTTGACTTCCAACAGTATGCCCTTTGACAGAGGGGTCTCCTTCTGTCAGAGCAGAAGTTTCCTGATTTATGGGAGACCTGAAAGTTCTTGGACATATCACCAGATCACAGCCTCCATGAGCAGCTGCTCAGGAACAGAGAGGCACCTGCACCAACGGAAAGCCAGGGAAAAACATTCCCCGCCCATTAATGGACATTACATACCTAAAAGCCAGAATCTCTTATGTTGAGGAAGATTCTCCAATTAGGCAGTATTCCCCTACAAGAGAAAAATGTCTTAAACTGAGGGTAAGCTATGAGCTTAGGGACTGTCCACTGGGGACACCTTAAGCCAGCTGCTACATAGCCCCAGAGCTCAGGAGATGGGTCCTGCAGTAGAAAGCGTTGTGGCAGCCTAAGAAATACAACCGGAGCTCTACTTCAAGACCCTTCCACACAGTGGCAGCTGGAGGAGAGGTGACTCCACTTCACATTTTAGTCTGAATTTTGGACGGCACCAAAGGTGTTGAAGCTAGTCTCTGAAATAGATTCAGCACCTTGTATGGCCCTTTTAAAGTTCAGAATAAAACACCAGAGCAGATTTACCACCATAGAAGCCATTGGCACAACTCGGCTGTATCCCTGGAGCTTCCCCATCCCTGTCATTGGGGAGGGGGCAAAATTACAGTTTCACACCATACCTTGCTGTTATTATATGTTTTAAGAGAAAGATCAACAAGATGTCTGTGTGGCAGCTCTGTGTCCTCTGTCACATCTAGCGCCATCCGCTATGACGAATTGGGATCAGTATCAACAGGACTAAGGCCATTTCCGCACTACACTGTTATAGTGCTATTATTCCACTTTTAGTATCCTGTGGAATTCTGGGTGTTGTAGTTTACTGAGACCAAAGAGCTCTCTGGCTGAGAATTCAACCGCAAACCCCAGGATTCCATAGGAGATTGAAAGTGGCATAATAGCACTACAACAGTCTAGTGTGGAGATGGCCTATCTCTGACCATCCTACAAGTTCTCTGAGGATCAGAGTCTTGGTCAACAGAAAAAAAAATACATATATGTATCTCACAGACTTAAAAGCATGCCCAGCAAGCACAGCCTTGTAAGACTAAATTAAACATTTGAAAAGGAATCAACAAAATTACAAAAAAAAAACCCAACAACAGTAACAGATATTTGTTACTAAATCAACCTGGTTTGAAAGTTCACAGCTGTGTACTACAAAGTGTAATAATTATTTCTTCTTCATCAGTTTTTTTTTCAGCCCATACAAAAATAACATATTGCAACTCAAAAGTGCATTTTTTTTGTTTTGTTTTAAAATAAACAGTTGACTGTTTTGTATTTTTCTATCAAATAAAATATTTACACCATTTTGGTTTCTGACAGCAGAAACACACTTCACGCTATCACCATGGGGACATCGTCTGAAAAGCCCGTGATCATCGGTGCTTCATCATCCTCATCTCCTACAAAGAAACACATGGAAAACAGTACAAGTCTTTATTTATACCAGTGGGTACAAGGGGCTACTTTGTGAGGAGACATTGGCATTAATTTCAAGAGACTTAAGGTCTTTCCGCACTATATTGCTATAGTGCTATTATTCCACTTTCGACATCCTACAGAATTCTGGGGTTTATCGTTTAATTCTGGGGTTTGTATCCCCTCCCTAAACTGCAAACCCCAAGATTCCACAGGATATTGAAAGTGGAATAATAGCACTGTAACAGTGCAGTGTGGAAAGGCCCATATATGTTAACAAGGCTGAGGGGGACCCAATGGACAGGTAAGGATCCTGTTACTGACTGAGGTCCGTATTGCACTACACTGTTACAGTGCTATTACTCCCCTTAACCGCCCTGGCTGCACCCTGTGGAATTCTGGGATTTGTAGTCTGAAGTGGTACTGGAGCCCTCCGGCTGAGAATTCTAAACCCCCTCTCCCCAAACTACAAATCCCATGATTTCACGTGATATTGCCATGGCAGTTGAAGTGGAATAATAGCTCTATAACAGTGCAGTGTGATAAGGTCCTGATAGCAGGTCTTTCTGCCCCTACCATCACTGTTGTTCCTCTTTATCATCACAGCAACTTTGCTCCTGCAGTTCAGTGCTTCATCCTCCTCCTCTTATGCTGGTATACTTATGTCACTGAGCATGGACATACTCTCCTCCTGGACCTCCATATCCCACTCACAGTACATGAACTCTTGAAGTGATCCACAAAGGGGTGAACCTGTTACTTCTGCACAAATATGCAGCCTTCCCTGAAACTGTGAACAACCCTGCTCTGGAAACCAAGAGAGCTGATTGCCCAAGCCGAAACTCAACTGGTCAACTTGTGCAGCTGAACAATCCAACACAGAACTCCTCTTATGGGTTCCACCCATTTAAAGATCTCATTTGATTCCCACAAAAGTGGTGCCACTTACCTAAATCATCACCTGATGAGAATATGGCAGACCCCAGTCGGGAACTATAGTGGCTGTTGGCGAAGGCCGTGAAGCTGTTCTGAAGTCGTCTGTGCCTCATATACAGGACGACAAACCCTATGCCCATGGTCACAAGCAAGACGAATAATATTGGTACCACGATGGCAGCAACATCTGTCGATTTGCCCATTGTGGAGGCAGCAGGATCTTCACCTGCAGGAAAGAGAAAGTGAGAAAGGAAGGGAGAGGACAACAAAGGCAACAAAGGCAGGCTACTAGAAATGCTTCGTGCAAGTAGACCCTCCATATGTTGCCTGAGGACAAGATGAAAGAGAATGACTGGTTCTAGGTTACCCCATGAGTTTCATGGCTGGGGAGTTGAAACTGGATCTCCCACACCTCAGTCCAGCATTTTAACCACTACATAGAATCATAGAAATGTAGAGTTGGAAGAGACCACAAGGGCCATCCAGTCCAACCCCCTGCCATGCAGGAAAACCCTCAAAGCACTCCCGACAAGTGGTCATCCAGCCTCCGCTTAAAAACCTCCAACGAAGGAGACTCCACCACACTCCGTGGCAGCACATTCCACTGCCGGACAGCCCTGACCATCAGGAAATTCTTCCTGAGGTTCAGGTGGAATCTCCCCTCCTGCAGCTTGCATCCATTGCTCCTTGTCCTGGTCTCAAGAGCAGGAGAAAACAAGCCCGCTCCCTCCTCGACATGACATCCCTTCAAATATTTAAACATGACTATCATGTCCCCTCTCAACCTTCTCTTCTGCAGACTACATAATACTGTCTCCTAGGGCCTTCCTGCCCCAAAGTATCATTTTATTATTTAGTTAACTAGCTAGTTAGTTTATATCTTACTTTTCTTCCATATGGGATTCAAAGCAGCTTATACTGCTATGTTAAGCATTGGTTAGATCTCATCTGGAATACTGTGTCCAGTTCTGGGCACCTCAATTCAAGAAGGATATCAACAAGCTGGAATGTGTCCAGGGGAGAGCAACCAAAATGGTGAAGGGTCTGGAAGCCATGAAGCCCCAAGAGGAGTGGCTTAGGGAGCTGGGTATGTTTAGTCTCCAGAAAAGAAGGTTAAGAGAAGACATGATAGCCATGTTTAAATATTTGAAGGGATGTCATGTTGAGGAGGGAGCAGGTTTGTTTCTGCTGCTCCACAGACTAGGACAAGGAGCAATGGATTCAAGCTGCAGGAAAGGAGATTCCACCTGAACCTCAGGAAGAACTTCCTGACAGTCAGAGCTGTTCGGCAGTGGAATCTGCTTCTGCCTCGGAGTGTGGTGGAGTCTCCTTCTTTGGAGGTATTTAAGCAGAGGTTGGATGGCCGTCTGTTTGGAATGCTTCGATGGGTGTTCCTGCATAGGAGGGGGTTGGACTGGATGGCCCCTGGGGTCTCTTCCAACTCTACGATAAACCAAAGTAGCTAAAACAATCTGAATTCAAACATTTTAAAAATGCATTAAACAACAACTCACTCAAAAATATTAATTTAGGACAGTTAAAAACACAATAAAAACCCATTACATGTTGAAACCAGTGTGCCTGTTGCACCATCCCAATCAGTTAGAAGCAGCTAGTTTAAAAAAGGTCTTTGCCTGCCAGGGAAAAGAGAGCAGAAAGGAGGTCAACCAAGCCTCTCCCAGAAGAGAATTCCACAACCAGGGAGCAGCTACCAAGAGGATTCTCTCCCAAGTCCTCACCAGACATACCTGTGATAGTGGTGGGACCAAGAGAAAGCCCTCCCCAGAAAATGTTAAAACTTGGCTAGGCTCACATAGGGCAAGATGGTCTTTCAGACAGCGCAGACCCAAGACTAAGATTTTTGGCAAAGGAATGGAAATAAGAAGCTAAGAAGGATCCAGTGCTTTTCTCTGCCCACATCAATCCAGCTTTGTAAACGTTAATTCAACTGTGTAGAAAAGAAGCTGCAAACAAACAAAAGTAACACATAATAGGCTACCAAAATAAGGCAGAGGCCATTTCTGCACTAGACTGTTGTAGTGCTATTATTCCATTTTCAACATCCTATGGAATCCTGGGGTTTGCTGTTTAGGGAGGGGCCTTTGAGGTCTAGTGCAGAAATGGCCACAGATCTTTTCCTTACCAGCTCCCAGTTCATTATAAAGCAGGGTTGCAGGTTCTCCACACATTTGGCCGCTGTAGAGACATCTTGCTTGCACAGTGAATGAGTAATTGTGACCTGATTTCAGGTTGGAAACTTTGAAGAAATTATCAGTGGTGTTTCCCAAATATGTTGTACTGTTTGTCACACTGTCAAACATGTGTAGCTCATACCCCTGAGAATAAAGAAACAGAAAACATTTTGAGTGCGATAGAATTACTGGCATTGAGTTTGTTACTATGGTTCATCCTCTGTGTATATACAGACATACATTGTGTGTGTGTGTGTGTGTGTGTGTGTGTATTTTGAGTGTATGCATGGATGTACAATTTATCATCACATATAGAGAAAAAAGGGGGTGAATTCAGGTACTATGGTGTGATTGCAACTTACCCGGCTTTCACTAAAATGATTTTCTTTTAAAGCTAAGCTCTTCCAAAACAACAAGACATGGTCATTTTCTGCTATAATCTTTAAGGCATCTGGAGCAGCCAAGGAAACTGTAAAAGAAATGAGAAGAAATGATGCACACATTTAAGAAAAGGTCTTTGCAATCTGATAAACAGCTTTGCTCAGTTCTTTGAAACAGTAAACAAAATCAAGCACAACTCATTGCATCTCCATTTTGAAATAAGCTGTGTTCAGTATAGCTGGGCTTCCTCCCAAGTAAGTGGCCTTTGGCTATTTATAGTGGCCTTTGGTTATTTATAGTGGCCTTTGGTGGGAAGAGAAAGAGGGCTGTATAAGCTCAGCATCTTCTTTCATTCCAACTGTTTTTCCCAGACAGGTTTTCAAATAAGCCATGGCCTACCTGTACTGATTTTCAAACTGGCTTCTTTGCTCATGTTTCCCAGTTGAACAATGATATGGTATTTCCCACCGGGCTCCAACTTCTTGATGGTGTACTCCACAGTGCTGTTACGAGTTTTCACCTTGTAAGTCCTGTCTGTCTTCCTTACTAAATCCTTCACGGCTACAGCATACAACTGAAGGACAGTAAAGTTGTATACAATGAATCCTGAGAATTCCTCCTTCCAATATCTCTTACCAAATATTTTAAATGCCAGCTGAAGCTTCTATGTGGTAGGGGCAGATGAAGAGCTGCATCAGGTGAGTTCCTGAAAGAGTTTGGGAGAGTTACTTTTTTGGACTACTAGACCTGTAATCCAAAAAAGTTTTTTTTCAAATTCTAGTTCCTGAAAAGGACTGTACAGTGGGGCCCTCAACATTTGCGGATTTCACTTTCACAGATTTGATTGTTTGCAAGTACCCTACCCCATCCCCACCACAAACGCTTCTTTTCCAGGGGAATCTTTCCTCCCAGTGGCTCCAAGCATGAATCTCAGCCACTGAGAAAGAGCCCTTGGAGACATCCTTTGTTTTCCAAGCATTTGCCAGCAAACTGCCCTCTGCTATTATACTATGTGTTCATATATAATGGCCATGGTACAAAATCTTCCTAATTCACTGCAATGGAAGAAGCCACTCCATTTACAACAAGTGTAGAAAGCTCCTCTTCCATAGATGCAAAGGAGGAAGCCCCATGGACAAATGCTGTGTGCCATAAGGCTCCCTCTGGCTTAAGGGCTGGGTCTAACAGGGATTGGTGGATCAGGGTAGAACTTTCCATCTCTCCCACTAAGAGGTCTGCAGAGGTCTCCTCCTCAATGAAAACAAAAACTCTGGTCCACACTGAATCTACAACAGCTATCAACTTTGGGACTGGATGCATCAGCACCAATTCCAACTTTAAATTTCCTGGATCTATTCAGATGTAATGCTATAATGCTAATGCTACAGCTTAGCTGCAGGCTGATGGGTTTCTCAGCTCTCTACTGCTCCTTTGGCACAACAGTGAAGAGGAGATCAGAAAGTTTTGCGTCCATTTTCATTTCATCCAAATTAAAAAATTATGGCCAGTTAAGTATTCACTACAGTTTAGGAAAGTAAGCCAAGACTATAAGCCACAGTTTGAAGTCTCTTTGATCTCCCAAACTATAGTTAGCACTAGCCTCAGTTTGCCTGGGTCCACACATAAAAAGTTACTATAGTTAGTCGAAAATGGAAGCAAAAGCATACAATTTCTCCACATTTGCAGGAGCAAAGACTGCACCAACTTAGAGCTCCTGCATTTAATATTGTACCAATCTAGGGCCATTCTGATGTGTTAGACTATAATTCCTACCATCTCCAGATAGCATCTCCACTGCCTAGCATATCTGTAGGACATCAGGTTGGGGAAAGCTGTGTTATAACAATATATATATAACAATAGTAATTCTGACTACCCAGCTAAATGCTTTTCCCTTGCCTCTTTGGTTTCTGTAGGTTCCAATAGCTTATGAAATTGAAAATAAAAAGGTAGATGAATTGTCAACCAACTTTGACAATTTAAGTTCAAAACTGTGCAGCCGTCTTACCATATCCTGGTCGGGCGAATCATACGGCGACTCCCACTTAATGACAGCAAACGTTTTTGCCAGGTGCACAGCATGTAGATGCCGAGGGGGCAGGCGGCTGTCAGGGATCATCTTCACCACAATGTAATCGGAAGGTGGTCCTTGGTACGGAGAAACCACACGTACCTTAAGAAGGTCAGTAGCAATTGGTTATTTATACATCTGTTCTAGAGTCTCTCTATCTCAGAGATGGGAATTGTGTGTCCTGCTGGACACATACGTTGGGCCCGAGGCCCTCTGGGCAGGCCTTGTGTTGTACACTCACACATTTTAGTTCAGCTTGCCTTCCCACTAACAACGGTATATGGGGGGTTAGCTCATGCTATTGCGTGGCTAGGTCAGGCTGCCCTGTATGCTACAGACCTGTGAGAATAGTCAAGGAATGTTAAGGAGGGGTACTTCACTCCCTGTGCCATCCCATACGGCAGACCTGGGCATTGTACGGCCCCCGGGCCACATACGGCCCTTTGATTGGCTCTGACCGGCCCTTGTAAGGCTAATTGGAAATTACAAAATAAACATACTTTCTAAGCCCTTTCCTCACGGGGGGGGCCCCGAAACGGGGCCGCGCATGCAGGGGCAGAACTTACCTGCGAGCGGGTTGCTCCGTCCCTGCGGAGAGCGCGGATCCGCCGTTCCAAACGCTGTCAAATTTCAGCGGCGCTCGGCGGTGTTCGGCGGCGCTTGGCAGCGCCCAAAATGGCGGCCGGCGGCTTCCGGTGGCGCTCCGCCAATCAGGACAGCGCGCCAGCCGGAAGCCCACCCCCAGGCAGATCTGCAGGGACGTGCTACCGCGTCTCTGCAGTTCTTCACCGGGGGCTGCTATGGGGCAGCGCGGGTGAGTCTTATAAAAACCACTTGCAAAGGTGGTTTTTATAAAACTCACAGTGCCACCCCCGCGGCTGCGCTAGAGCAGTTTGAGGTCTAGAACCTCACTTTTTTTAACTGCTCTAGTGCACCCCCCGGTGAAGAAGACCTCCAGGAGAGGTCGCTCTAGCGTGGGCAATATGCCCGGCCCTCTACAATATTTTTAGTTTCTCATGTGGCCCCATGGAAAAAATAATTGCCCACCCCTGCCATACAGGGAGGGGAGTCTGAAGCCTGATTAGGGACCGTCCGCCTCCGTCTCAGGCAGGTAATAAGACTTGGCCATGAGCCTATCATGCATCTGGCCCATGGGTGCCTCAGTAATTGGCATCCGAGGAGGGATAGCCCCCCCGCCCACCCTGGCGCAGTGGATTGGTGGATTGACAGCCTGTTTTGCCACTTGCGTGCAAAAAGCCTATATAATCTGCTGAAACAAGGAGAACCCTGCTCCATTGCCTGCTTTGCCTTTCTGATGGAGTCAGAGTGTATGTATGCTTGTGTGCCTTTTGTTTTTCTTTTCGCCTCTTTGCTTAATAAATTGCATCCTCAAAGACCAGAACTGGCTTGGTGCTTGCCTCCCAGCATCTCATACTTCGAACCTTGCACAGCCACTCAATTCAGGGAGGGTCGTGTGTGCTACAACATACAACCCATGGGGTGGGGTAGTGCAACCCTGGGACTCCCGAAATCCATCCAAGTCCTGAGCATCCCTAACAAAATTGGGTAAGCCTCAAAAACACTCTAAAATGTTAAAATATACTGTTTTGATGCTGAAACAAGAATCCCGCTCCACAGCCAAAAAGGAAGCCAGGAGTGCTGCGATCCAACTTCCAAAATGGCAGCCACAGCAGTGTAGCTGTGGCCCTCCAGAGGAGCAAAAAGAAGGCTGGTGCAACCCTGCAGATTCCAGAATACACCCACCCTTGTCCTGTCTTATTATACAAACCCACAGCTCATTGAAACAACACTGTCATTTGATTAACCTTCATGCAGCCACCCCACTTTGGGCCATCTTGGTTCTCCCAGAAATCTACTTCAGTCCACAAAACACAAGGACTATCTACAATGTTAGGTGTTCTACAACACTGTCACTTGAACAAGTTTAAGCAACAGCAAATTTCCACTGCTTGCCATGTACGGTTGTGTGTGGGTTTTTGTTTGTTTGTTTTGTTTTTTAAGAAACAAAAAACAGCCGGGGGGGGGGGGAATAACATCTGAACAAGCTTATTGTGCAACTTGGTGACCTTTTTGTCCCAGTCAATGTTAATATATTGACAGCAGAAAATGGGTCTCATGCTAGTTTTGGGGTGAGACGTGACACATCAAAGCAGATGTGATGCACGCTGGTTGTCAGTTGGTTGGCCTCCTTCATCAAGTTGACAGACATAGGAATTCTTACTGGGGTTGGAAATACAAGAAGTGTATATGAAAACCCCAACCAATGGTATTTTTAACCACCAGCCCTCAATATTTTGGAATTCTCTGCTAGGTCATAAAATATACAACTCCATCAAAGCAAGTTTTGGGAGGTCTATTTTGCTTCTTCCCCTAGGGTTAAAGAACATTTATATAAAGCAAATCTATAATCCCTGGGAAAATGGAGACCAAGAAGGTCACGGGATGCAGCTAAGCTCCTTATTCTTGAAGAGAAGGAGATACACATGTGGACAAGGAAGAGTAGCAGCAAAAGCCTCTTCTTCCTCATCATGGGGCCAGAAACAGGCCATTCCAGGTTGGTGGTGAGGGAAGGTCAAAGATCTGCTGCATCCTTAAGCCTGCTCAAGAATGTCTCCTAAAACTGATGTGGAGCTCACAGTTCAGCCGTGAAACTAAACTGTCGAACAGAGCCTCCTGTTGCACTTGTTTGGAAAAGGGAAGGCAGGTTAAGAGGAAACACCTTACCAGAAATAAATATTGCTCATCTCTGTTGACAATGACTGTGATGTTGTGCAACGTGGTAGTGGCATTGTTAGGATTTCTGTACAGCTCTAGGAAAGATGTAGCATAAAATACGCCGTACACCTGTCAGAGGCAGGGACAGAAGAAACAAAAGAGAAAAAAAAACTCGGCATCTTTCTTTTAAAGCCTTGCCAATTCACAGAATTCTGTAGCCCATAAGAACATTTTAGCTCTCCAGTCCAGAGATATCTGTGGCAGTCTGCGTATCAAATTAAACCAACGGCCTGAGATTTAAAAAGGAAGCAACTCTGCTTAAATGTGCAAAAGCTTCTGCGTCTGATACCTGGTATTAACCCCCAAAACAAATAAACAAGGGATTTTTCACTCAACATTATTTCCTGAAAGCCTCCCATCTTCCATGACCAGAGCTACTTGCAACGTGGGAGATCTGGGCCATTTCTGCACGAGACTGTTATAGCACGATGATTCCACTTTCAACCTCCTATAGAATTCTGGGGTTAGCAGTTTCGGGAGGGGCCGCCTGGCCCCTTCCAAAACTGCAAACCCCAGGATTCCATAGGAGGTTGAAAGTGGAATCATCGTGCTATAACAGTCTCGTGCGGAAATGGCCCTGGATTCAAATTCCCTCTGCCTCTCAGCTTTGTAGCTCTCTCAATAGCGCTGAACAAGTCATTATCTTTCAGCACATCCTACCTCCCAGGACTGTTGTGCAACTAAAATAATAAAAAATGAACTGAGAATATCTGTTCTCTCCGGATTAAAAAAAGCTGTGTTGTTAATAGTTGGAATATGCTGCATCTTTCATGTACAATTGTGCAACCATATTACATCATATAATGTGTGAATGGAAGACAGCATTCAGAACAGGGGAGATTATTCTGCTAACAGACTCATTTCACCAATGGCAAAGAAAAGATCTCTTACCACATTCCTTGGCCCAGTCCAGGTGCACTCTACAGCAGTCTGGTTGACAGCTTTGGCTTTCAGACTGGGAGGGGACGGCCTTGTGCCACTGGTCACCACATGCGCAAAGGACAAAGGACTGTCGCCCAGTTCTGTCTTGGCCCAGGCAGAAATCTCGTACGGGGTCTGAGCGGTCAAGTTACTCACTGAAGAGGAAAGGAGGATCAAGAGGCTTAAACAGCAGCATGGAAAGGTATTTCGCCACCTGACTTCGAGGACACAGTACAGCTGCAAGAGGAAAGCAAACAGCAGCAGAGGAAGATTCTGTTTCCTCAACTGACACACTAGGAGCAACTGTTCCAGGCAAGACCCCTGAACCATTTTCATCCACCCAGTTCCTTATAAACATAGAACTTTATTTATTTTTCTTCTTCTCTCTTCTTCTCTTATTCCCCTGATGCCATTTTCTTAATGTAGATTATAAAGCCTTACGGACAGAAATTGTTGGCATCCACTCTAGGGGGCCATATTTTGTCTAAAGGATGGGATAAATCAGGGGTATGCATAGTATGGCCTGCAGGTCACCTGTGGTCTCCAGACTCCACTTTTGTACCCTCTGAAACCCTCACCAAACCCAAAAGCCACCCCAACATTTTTAAAAATTGGTATAGTTTTCAGGCTGTCTTCCTCCTCAACTAAAATCTGCGGCCAGCTCTGGAATGCACACAGAAAAGGCCATTTCACTAGTTTTGCCAAAACTCTACCTCTCCCTCCCTCCCTCCTTGTTTTTATTTTTCAGCACTTATCTGATTCCTGGAACAGACCCCATCCAACAAGCCCTGCCTCTTGTTTTCAATCAAGGCTATGTCTTCTCTTGAGATGTAGTCAGCTGAAATGCTTACGCCAGCGAAAAGGTTTACCAGTTTGTGCTGACTTCCCCCCATCAATGTACAAGGACATTTTCTCTTGTCTGTGCGCGTCAAAAGTCCAGAAGATGTTCACGACATATCCATCCACCTGTCACCCAGCAGCACGGGGGGGGGGGAGAGTCAATACATCAATGTTCAATTCTTGGAGATTTTTTTTTAAAAGTTAAAATACAATTCCTACAAAGTTGTGTTTCTATTCAGCGTTGGGGAAAATTATTTTCAAAATGCATCTAAATCTTTTCCCTTCCTCTTTGATTCCAAAAGATGACAGGCCACAATGCAACTGGTTGACAACTACATTTGCCCAAGATGTGGGCCAACTTTAATGTGCATATTATGGCTGCAACCCAACTCCCTCTCACAGTAGCATAAATAGCCATACATGGAGATCTGCTAGGTAAGCACTGTGCAATCTCCCCCAACACAACTGTAACACTGCAGAACACATGTCAATGACTAGGAGCCATTACATAATGTGCAATTCTCAATCACAATGCACAACTGCACAGTTCAGGATGCACAACCTTAATGTACAACCAGCTTAAGCACCATGGATTTCATCATATTCACAATCTGTAGTTACTATATTGAAAACTACTTTCCCTAGGAATTGCAAGTCCACTAATAATATCATACATAACAAACTGCACTATTTTTAAACTTGATTGGCTAACCCCCAGTGTGTGTGCACACATACATCTCTACAACAAATGCAAAATCCACAGCAGTCTCATTTTAGGAATTTTTTTCCAAAGAACAGCATTTAAGAAGCATAATCCATGTAATTATGCGGATGATGCTTCCAAACTGAGGCTTTGAAGACAAACAGAAGCATTACCTGAATGCTACTTTCCATTTTGAGGGTGAAGCTTATGGAATTTTCAGTGTAACCATCAATATGAATAGTAGGTGGTGGAATAGCTGAAACAGAAGTGAAAGAAGAAGAAATTGATTCAGTCATGCCAGCAAAGCATAATTGCAAATTATTGCATCAACATTTACAACATCTGCAAGGAAAACTCCCTTGGTTTTCCCATTTATTTTTGCAAACCGATCACATCTGTACACATTGGTCTTGAAGCAGTGGACTATGACTCACAAGTAGGTTTCACGAGCACACTCCAAATACTGTGATATTCTGAAGTATCACCTTTCTCACATGGAAATTCAGAGCCAAACCACGGTTAATAGTATGATACATCCGTTCTGAGGGTTAATCACAGTCAGTCTGCCTAAACCACCAGCTAAAACAAGACACATTCTTGCTCAGGGGTGGCAAAATTCTGAGGGAAAGGGAACCATGTTGCCCCTGTAGACTCCCCAAGGGATACATTGTGGTGGCACAGTAGCTCAAAAAGAAGGAGATTTATTTTCCTCTGAAAACAAGGTGCAGGAGGAACTCATTCCTTGTTTCAAAACAGAATGCTCCTGTCCACTTGATTAACTTGTTTGCTTTCTTCCTCCAGATAACACAATAAGATTCAGGAGCACCTGTCACCTCCTGTTTGGGAGACATGTGCCTCAATATACAAAATGAGCTGGCTGCAATTCTTGCAGCCCAGCTGCAACAAGACCCTGAAACCAATGGGTACAGCTAACCCCCAAAAAATCCATTTGAAGAAGTATTTTCAGGGGGTGAGGCTTGAGCCTCACCCCCGGAAAGTCAAGTCCAAAAGGTGCATGTAGGCTCCAATTCCTCTTTTGGGGAACCAAGTCCCACCCTGATCATTTTCAAAAAAATTCGGTCAATTTATTTTTGTCTCGAAAGTGCTTCAAATGCCTCTAAACAGCCCCCGAGCACATCAGTACACATTTTGCTGTGCTGTGCTCCTCTTAACCCCTGGCAAAGCAGAAACTAGAAGTGACATGACGTCGGTTGCAGGTCATTGGCAAAGCAACAGTGCAGCCTGCCCAAGGATGGTAGGCACGAGGACAAAAACTGGGCCCCAAAACCACTCCCCCATCCCCATTGGGGTACACAGATCATGAGGTAAGATGCTGGGATATGAAATATAGATGCATATAATGCTGCAAATGATTAATATTTACAGTAAGCCCAGGCCTACAGCCAACTGCAATTGGCAATTTGTAATTGTTGCACTAAATAGCCAAGGGAAGAGAGTGAGCAGAACATAATGAACCTCCCAAGACTGCCAAGGAATAGATTAATATTAAAATAACACTATGTGATAAGTAAGTGAAACTGATTTTCAAGCTGAGATTTATTTATGGGTTTACAGTTTGGCTCCCCTCTGCCCTTCCCTCTGTCGCTGTCTGGTTCAATAAAACAAAGGGAAAAAAAAGCCCACAGGTTTTAGAAAACACATCACTGAATGGTTTTACCTTTGCCTTTTATGGTTCGTATGGACTTGGAATCGCTCCAGTTCCCCACTCCACGGCTAGTTACCGCAGCAACCTTTTTTTCAAATCAAAAGTGTCATTAATATGCAAGAAGGCACGCTGGCAAAATTTGCTTTTTAATGAAAACGAAGCAGGTTTTTTTACATGGGGATAAAGCTCAGGGCAAGATGGGACTGGTACTGTTACTCTGCAGGAAAGCCATGTCGGATCAGAGACGGATCCCAGTTCACAAGGAAAGCCCCAAGAACAAGGTTCCAGGAGGTGGGAAGCCTGTGCCAGCCAGCGGTTCTAAGCGCTGATACAGAAACCATCACTCAGAGTTGCCTGCTCCCTGCCTACCTCTGATAGCCAGCCTCTGATGGTTTCTTCAACTTGGAGGAGCAGAAGGGAACTAGGAACATCTGCTTCAAACTTGTGTCTGATATTCAAGGAGATTCAAAAGCAATCACTGGCTTGTAAGATTTCCACTGTGCAGCCATCAAGAGCACAGAACCAAGAAAGGCAGGGAAATATCTTAGTAGGCAGCAGAGAGCAGAATATAAACCTTTGTATAGCTCATTCTCATGTGTAAGAGTAAAAAAAAAAATAATGTGTTGTTTCCACTAGATGAGCTTGCAAGGGGGTTTGCACTAGGCAACTCAGGACTCATTATTGCCAAAGTTTTACAAAAGTTTTTCTTTTCAAAATAATACTCCCTTCTTCAGACCATAATATAATTCTTGCTGGTTTTTTGTCGTTCTGCTTCATGTACTTCTGGCAGTTTGTGCAGCCCTTGGAGGGCAGATCATTGACTCACAAACCCATTCCTAAATGCTCATCCTTGGACTGGAAGCTGATTTCCAGGTTTCTTTTTTTCAAATTGACTGGGGAAAAATAGATGCAGGGGGGCCTGTGTGTTGCAATCATCCTTTTTGGAAGCTTTGGAGAGCATCAATTAGCACTTTCTCTCCAGAGAAAAAGCATTTTTGGTGTGGGTGAGAGTTGGGAAATCTGGAATGGACCTAGAAACTGAAAAAAAAAATGGCCTTGAAGGTGCACACTTGGCAACCATGGTATATTAGGTCGGGTGGACTCAGGATACAGAAGCTTCCTGTGTTTCTCTCGGGCAACGGCACCCAACTGGCTCTCCGCACTTTCAGTGCCAAGAGGTTTATAGAAAGATATGTGGCAGCCCCAGCTGCAGCTCCTTATATTCCCTGGTAGTGTTGTGCCCCCTCCCCTCCCCACAACCACTACTTAAGCCCCTGGTCCCTGGGAGTCATGCCCCCTTTAAAGATCTCCACTGAAACCCTCCAATAAGAAGAGGCTGCTTCTCTGGTCAACTCAGGGGCCTTTGGTTTATGCAGGCAAGCTTTCCTCTCTTCAATGGAGGGGAAGCTCTAAGCCTCCAATCCTCCATCCAATCAAAGTTGCAAGGGAAGGGAGCTTACAGCCCCCTTAGTTAGCAGCCAGTCTACACAGGAAGAACAATTCATTGTCAGAGCTCGTATTTTGGGTGCAGAGGATGATGGGCTCAGTCCTTGCGATCTCCAATCAAAGGATGATGCTTGGTGAAAGACCTTTGCCTCAAACTGTGGTGAGTCACTGCCATTCATGCAAGCACAGAGTTGGAGGGGATGAAAAAAAATGAATGAATCTTCTGCTTCATGGAGGAAATTCTAACGCTGTGGCATCCGCACTAGATGGCAGTCCAGCCTTTGCTCAGTGACAGAGAATTCACCACATCAACAGGCCATGGGTTCCACTTCTGAGTTCTTCTTTCCGTGGCTCCTAAGATTCAACTGACATCTACCTTCCAGTGTGTTAAAGCTATTGCTTCTAACTTTGCCCTGTAGGATCCAAGAGAACAAGTCTTTGACCTGTTCTGTGTGACAGCAGACACAAGACTGGATTACACAGATGCCAAGAGCCCATTCACAGTACATAATTTGAGAGCTATTATTCCAGTTTAACTGCCATAGCTCCATCCTATGGAATCCAAGGGGTTGTTGTCTGATCAGGCACTGGAGCACTCTGCATTCTGAACTCTAAATTTCTTCTTGCTTTTCTGTGCCTTCAAGTTCCTTCTGACTTATGGCAACCTTAAGATAAACCTATCACAGGCTTTTCTTGGCTCGATTTGTTGCAGGGGGGAGTTGCCTTCACCTTCCTCTGAGGCTGAGAAAGTGTGATTTGCCCAAGGTCACCCAGCGAATTTCCACAGTTAGTGAAGATTCAAACCCTGGTTTCCAGAGCAGTCCAATCCTCAAACCACTGCACTACACTAGAATTCCAAATGCCCCTCCCTAAACTGCCAATCCCAGGATTCCACAGGGCAGAACCATGGCAATTAAAGTGGAATAATAGTGCTATAAATATGCAGTATGAATGGACTTGCAGGCCTCCTGTAGCTTTATAGATAGGAGCGGGCAGGACAATGTGAAGTGTACCAGAAAGTGCTTGTTTTAAAAAGAAATACTCACTCTGAATATATACAAGGAGTTGACCTGCAACCTCTCAACTTCTGAGTAGTTGCTGGGGGCTCTCACAGATGACCACTCCTTGGAACTCATCCTGCTGTACTCCACCTAACAAGAGAAGAAAAAACAACCAAACAGGTAGGCCCAGGTGCCCACTGAAGTTGAGCTTCAGAAGGCTAGACTGTGAAGATGGTGCTGAGCACAAGGAAATGCACCTTCTGACACATCTTTTCGCACTTACCTCCAACCTGCCTGAAAGTTTGCCTCTAAGTGAAGGGAGGATAATAACATGCCTTTTCTGGAACCAACAATTGCTGCCATACCTCTGTCCACCTTTGTGCAGAACTTCATGCAGGATGGAACATTAGAAGAGGAGGAGGAGGATGAAGGAGGAGGAGGAGGAAAAAGAGAAGACGAGAAGAAGAGGAAAAGGAAGAAGAGGTGAAAGAAGAGGAGGATGAAGAGGAGAGAAAGAAAAGGAAGAAGAGGAAAAAGAAGAAAGAGAAGGAGAGGAAAAAGAAGGAGAAGAGGAGGAGAAGGAAGTAAGAGCAGAATCATCATCATCATCATCATCATCAGTACTTACAACATATTCCCTTATCAGGCCGTGAGCATTTGCTGGTGGTGCCCACTGGCAAATCACAACACCTTCAGCTTCTCTCTTCAGCATCAACTGAAGGTGGCGTGGAGGATCCGGTACTGGGAAAAATAGGGGAAAAGAAGAAAACATTAGCAGCAACTAGTCACAAGTACTCCCACTTTCCTCCTAGAGCTAAAGACAGATGAGTTTGATGGGAGCAGGGAGATGGGAGAACTGGTAAACAAAGGGAGGAGGGTTTTTTCCGATTCCAGTTTGTGCATTTGTGGCACCTATGGAACAACAGTATTATCTGCAGTCACCATCCATGGTAACAGAGGACTGGGTTGGCTGGCATCAGCCTTCCTCAGTTAGAGCACACAGTTATGTGCAGAGCTTGGAAAAGTTACTTTTTTGGATGACAGCCCCCAGAATCCTCAAGCTGAGAGATGCTGGGAATTCTCATCCCCGAAAAGCAATTTCTCCGTCTCTCTGGTCATGTACTATGTTATTCAGAACAGCTGCTACCTCATTTAAATTGTTTAAAAATAAATTAGATTATTATTTTATATCTCCTGCTTGTCAAGTATTATAGCACCTTCTGCCTTCATTAGATTCATAGACAACCTTGCAAAACACTCCTTCAGCTGTTTTCCCATTTGCTTTTCTAAAGACAGTACTTCTGTAAATTAATTACCAAGGTTAAACTGCTTCAACTTTTAATTTTCATGAGAATTTTCCACTGGCTGCATGTATTCCAGGCAAGGTGAGAACAGTGGATCATACAGAGACACAGCAAGCCACTTCCTTTTGTAAACAGACGCCATGGATTCAAATACGATGGCTTCAATTCTATCATAAATTACGTGCCATGCCACAATCAACAAGGCTGACTTACATCCTTCTGGGGTACGCAAGGTGATGAAGTCATTGGTGTTGTACACTTTGCTCAGACACTGGACCTGAACTTTGACCTGGTACGTGCAGTCCGGTTTCAGTACTTTCAAGACACTGTTGGTTTTGTTGCTGTGTGTTTCTAAGGACTTCCACACGCTTTCTCCAACCATCCTGGATTTGCAAATTCAGAGAAAAACTGTATTGCTTTGAAATCAGATGTGGGGGGGGGGTGTTCAAAATTAAACTCACATTTCTCCATAAATTTGGACTATGGACAGTGACGATAGAAAGTTCAGCTACTACCAGTTCTACCTATTTTAGGCCTGGCTTTAGACACAGGGCTTTTGCCTGCTCCTGTCCACCTTTTTGGCAGCAACGATAGGAATCCTGTAGCTTGTAGGCCACATGCAGCGGGGGGGTAAGCTGGTTTAGTAAGACTCCTGCCTCTTCCCACAAGATCTGCAATGACCCAAAAGTCATTTTTAAAACTTTATCAAAAGGGGCAGGATCACAACTCTAGAGTCCTCCCAGGAGCACAGTTACCCACATTTTCATTCATTTTCAGCCTTGCCACATCCTCCAAAAGGAAAGAAACAGTGAGGGGTTAAAAAACCCCATCTAGAAGTAAAGTTCTGCACACTTCTGCTAACGGTGAGGCTGTACCCTATGGGGACTAGAGGACTGAACATAGATCTTACCACCCCCATGGCAGCCCACCCCTGCCTTCTAGGTTACCTGTAAGTCAAACTGGTCAGGTTACCTGTAATGAATAGTGTATACACAGGACGAAAGAGGCATCTTTTTAGGCCGAATCCAGGTCAAAGTGATGTTGCCTGAGAAATCCGCTGTCCACTGGAGGTTCTGCACTTTATAGACAAGTGTATCGTCTAAGGGGGAAAAAATGCTTTCTTTAGGATGGCACAGGAAACAAGAAATACAGGTCCCAATTCACACAGAGCACTCAGTGCCAATGACCAACCATGGACAGGTCAACTTTCAGCCCCTGAGAACAATTTTACATAGAGGAAATTTGCATTTTCAGCCTCAATTTTCAGCTTCAACTTCAACTGCCCTACCTTGTTCATGGCATTTTATAGGGGATTGTGACAATGACATCTTTCATTTCTAAGTCTACCAATGTCTTTCCTTGCTGCCTCATCCATCTTTTCTCATTTCACAAAAAAAAGTCCATTAAGGAAGAGAGATGAGAACGGTCCTACAAGCTCCCTGGAAGGAGTCCCAAAAACCAGGGAATGACTTCCAGGTTAAAGGAGAGCTCACGTGCTTACGCTAAAACCAAGACAAAGACTTTGTCTCAGCAGAGACAGCAGGTAGAAAGGCAAAAATGGGGAATTGGGAGGACATGTTTTAAGAAAGGAGTTAAGAAAATGGAACTGACTGTTGGTGACAGCAACTTTTTATTTAGGCTCTTTAATTCAGATTCTTCAACATCTAGTCTGAAGTAGGTTCATTATTCCAATATTTTAACACTAGGAACAGTTATCTTCCGCTCCCATAACAATGCCATTAGAATGATTTTATGTCCTAAGCAGATCCTACCTTTTTTGACTACTGCTTCTAAACTTCCCCAAAAACCAGGGCCTATTTAAATATAAGCAATTGGACCAAAGCTTTGAAAAGTTACTCTTTGGGTGTACAACACATACAGTCTCTCAGCCAGCCCGGCCATGGGGAGATTCTGCAAGACCCAGTCCAAAGAAAGTAACTTGCTGACAGCTACAACCCTTACAGTGGTAATCCTCACACTAGGCAGAATGGTAATTGTCGGCACTAGGAGTTATCTTACCCTGTCCCCCAATAATATCGCAAAATGTCCATTAGCAAAATTTTCAGCTTGCTGTTCAACTGGGGCAGATAAAATCATGATACAGAGTTTGAGGGGTTTTTTTTTTAAAAAAAAGTCCTTTCCCTGCGTGTAGAAAACCAGTACAGTAGGAAGAAAGAGACAAATTCATTCCATGACCCACTAATTTTCCTGAAGCAGGGAGATTCTGATGTCACAGAACAGTGGAACGTGCAGCCCAGTTTCAAATGTCACAACCCCGTAATTTCTGTACAATGTGCGATATGACATTTATGTGAGACTTGACAGATTAGTTCAAAACCTCTCCAAACATCAAGGGAAGCTGCCCAAGTTTCTTTAAGGCCACTGATGCTTGCAAGAATGAGGCAAAAGTGCCTGCATACTTCTGTTTAAAATTCTAGCCAGGATGTTGGTCTCAGTGGCCTGGTGGGTGTGCAAGAACCCAGGAAACCTCTCCAAATCAATATTTAATTAAAGAGCTAAAATGTGATTGATGCTCAGTGGTCCTCTGTGTTTTAAGAAGAAAATGGTTGAATCCCAAGGCAATGGAGGCAGCAGGAGAGGCACGGGGGGAAAGAGAGACAGCAATCGATTGCTATTAGCGTGACCATTATCTAAACTATAATGAATTGAAAACTAGGAATTTTGCTGATGGAGCAGCAAGGCCGGTGCAGATGGGGGTGAGAGGAAGAATAACTTGGAAAGAAAGCATCTTAACATTATTACCTAAAAGCTGTGATCTACATATGTACAGTCTGTTACTTCAGTACATGGGCAGGCAATGCCGCTACTGACTGATTGTTCACGTCTAGGAGAAAAACTCCCTGCAAGGGATAAAAAGATTAGAAAAGGCTGGGCTAGTGCTAATCTTCCTGATTTTCTAAACTTCTCCTTGCAGTTTTCCTCAACCCCTGTCTAAAGAGATAAACTGCCATTTAGTACTTCCAGGCTTTCACAGCTCATCTGCAACACCAACATCCCATCTCCAGCTGCGCTGACGTAAGGACCGTATAAGGGTTTTTTGTTTTTGTATTGCTGTTTCATGCCATTGAAGAAGCCTAAGTGTTTCACCAAAGGCAAAGAAGCAGATGTTTTAGCTGACACCATCCTCGTGGTTACAGGAACCAGGGCCCATAATCTTCTCTTCATCCCAGCAAGCATCACTAGATGTCACGCGACACCCATACGCATCCCATCAAGTCTGTTCTCTCCATCTCAAGACTAAGTTTAGCTACAGATCCCATGACTTAAAACATCTAGCCACATTTTTGGATTTTCACACTTCTTCCTCCCTTCCCAGTTGTTTGCATCTCTCCTAATGAATTCTCGTAGCGTGTCTTCAAGTAGATTCTGACTTATGGTAACCGTAAGGCCCTATCATGGCATTTTCTTGGCCAGATTTGTTCCGAGTGGGTTTATCTTTGCCTTCCTCTGAGGCTGAGAAAGGGTGACTTGCTCAGGGTAAGTCAGTGGGTCTCTCTAATCAAGCGAGGCTTCAATTCTGTAGTATATCATTAAGAATACTTACCGCATTTACTCGCCCTCTAACCTCACTGTCTACAGTCCCACTGCCACGTACTGCATCTCTCTCTCTGTGTGTTATGTGTATATAAACACATAGGCACACAAGATACCTCTGGTGTTCAAGATAACATTTCATGGATCTGAGGAAGCAGACTTTTTAAGGACTCCTCATTCGTTTTGCCGCAGCACACTAAGACAGCTATCCCTCTGGAAGTGTTTACTGCTTCCCATGGTGTGCCATGACTCACCAGTACAGTTTCTTTCATCACTGCTATCTGCACAATCCAGGAATCCATCACACCGTTCTGACATCATGATGCAAGTTTCTCCATCTTCACATTTAAATCCGCTTGGGCATGACAGGGTACTGTGAGTTGCTGGAAGACAGAAACAGTAGACTAAGTTGTCGTGTGCCTTCAAGTTGCTTCAGACCTATGGTGACCCTAAGGCAAACTTGTCACGGGGTTTTGGGGGACTGAGAGTGTGTGATGCACCCCAGATCACCCAGTGGGTTTCCATGGCCGAGCAGGGAATCAAACCCTGGTCTCCAGAGTTGCAGTCCAATGCTCAAAATACTCCACCATGCTGGCTCTCATACATACCCATACTCTACCTTAACTTCTCCAACATACACTAACTTTTTTAAAAAACAGAAATCCACAACATCACAAAACAGGAGCACGTGTCCTAGACCACACTTGTAACAAGGACTCACGGCAGTTGAGCTCATCCATGCCGTCCTGACAGTCTTTCAAGCCATCACAGCGCTTCCAGTTTGGGATGCATTTCTTCACTGGCTGGCACTCAAATTCAAACCGACTGCACCGTCCAGGGGAGCCGGCCGATGTCGACGTTGCACCGACTGCTGGGTAACAAGAACAAACAGCATTTTACAGCAACCAGATGTGATTCATAACTGGATTCTGTATTTTTACAGTTCTGCAGGTGTACTTTTTTTCTTTTTACATGCCAGCCCAGGAGTTACATCTGCTTGCCTCCCAGACCACCAGATGGCAGCCTCTGCCTGGTTAAGAGATGAGGAAATTCACAGAAGACTCAGGAACCACAAGCCAAGTCCTACCTCCTGAAAATCTGCTTTAGAAGTAAGAGCGACCGGAGAGAGATTCCAGCCTGGCTGCTCCAACAGAATCTCTGCTTCCATTGCCACCATCTTGAATTAATGGTTTGAGTGGGGATGCCAGCCCTGAACCCCAGTTTCATAACCCTTGAATTCCCCCATCTAGCCACCCCAGAATAACCTTTCTAAAAATTATTTTCAGTGTGACATTCAGACAAAAATCACTGCAAAAGCAACCGAAGCCCCTCAATGCATGCAAATATGAAAAAGTCACCCCTCCTCAAATCCCCCTGAACTCTCCACCTGCTCTAATATACCTTATTGTCCCACAGTTTCTCCTTCAAAGTGGAAACAAGGAGGGACACAAATGAACTTCTGGGCACCACTCTGAAGAAGAAATGGAAGGAAAATAAGCTTTTTGACTCTTGGGTGAGGATAGGAAATTCGCCCTCCACCCCTCACAGCTGCTCAATTCTTCCTCCTAAAAATCTGTTCCTGGATGCTTCAAATTTTCTGACAGAAACAGCCTAATGAGGTAGGGTTGGGGTGAAAATTCTCTAACACCGACTGTTCAAATTCTTTTCTAGACTGCATCAAATCACCCAGACATATGAGGACATCTCTGCCCATAGCCCTGATGTCAGTGGTGGCTGGTATCTTCCGTATCTAAATCCATTTTGTCCTGGATTTTAGTGTGAACTTGGAACAATCTATCTAAGATGGTTGAACCTTATCCCCAAAATGGGTCCAGCACTTTGGACATCTTCTAAAACCCAGACCACATTCACCACCCCACTAACATGGAAGCCACCAGCTGCTTCTGCCTGAAACAGACCATGGGTCCTTTGGATGGGAATGGGAGCATATAGCTCTGTAAATATAATTAAAGCAGTCATCAGCAGGGGAGACTTACGAGAGGTGGGACAAGCGTCTTCATCAGAGCCATCTGCACAATCCCGGTATCCATCACAAACCCAGCTGTTCATGATGCAAGCACCACTATTACACCGGAAGTGGTTGGGTGAACACGTGGCAGGGGTTGGCGTGGTAACAGGTACAATGGCTGAGCCTGAGAATTACATTGGCAAGATAGGGATCCATTAAGATCTTCAGAAGAAACCTACTGGATTCAACTATGGAATCATCCATGCCAACAGTCGGTAGTCCAACCAGAGTTGTGAAAAGGAATTATGCCTTTTCTCCTTTGTGTGTCCCCAGCTTGGATATAAGTCGCATCTAATCCAACACAGAATTTCCATTTAGCTTTCCCAGCACGCAGCCAGATATTGCGGTTCCCCCTGAAACTGCCTAGTTGTTTTGGTCATTGATGCTGGTGCCCATCTGTACAAATTCAGGGCATTTTGTCTTTCTCCATCAGACTTCAGACCAGCCAACCAGACGCGGAGCAGTTCTATCTCCTACAAAAGAGGCAGGGAGTAATGGAGCCCATCGGCTACATGTGCTCCTCAGGGCTGTGTTTGCATCACCCCAAATTTTTCTTAACTCCAACAATGCCCCCAAGAAATTTTTTTTGAATTTTTTTATTATTAAAATAAATTTTATTACATAACAAATAAATTCTTACATATAACAATAACAACATACATTCATTCTAATCTGCTCATATACAAAACAAACAATCCTAACCATTAACAATAACTAAACATACATTTACAACTCATAATATAAGAAATATAAGGGGACATTTCTGTATATTTTGAGCTTGCTGATGAACTGCTTTAGGGGAGGCCTTTCCAAGGAGGAAATGACTTGTAAGTCAATGAGTTCCCAGTGGGTAGTTTAAAAAAAAAGAAGATGGAAAATGTCCCCATGCACCCTAGGGGTCACTTGGGGGCAAAACCAACCAATTGTGGGGAGGGATATGGCAGAGAGCCGCAGCCTTTGAAGTTCCCCATAGGGCACTTTAACCCTCAACAGTTTCCCTCCCCACCTCCAGCCTGTCCAGAACAGTTCCATCACTCTATCATCAAAGTGCAATAAGACAACAGCGGGAAGATGGCAGTTAGGAGGTTTGCTACATCCTGTCTCCTGCTGTAAGTTCCAAAGCTATCCAACTATTTGGAGAAACAAATCCTACATGCTTGACTCTTACCTCCACACACCTTCTCGTCAGACCAGTCGCCACAGTCGTTCTCTTCATCACATTTCCACCTGTTGGGGATGCAGTGTCCGTTGTCACACCGGAACTGGTAGTATCGAGAGCAGTTTGGGGCTTCGGTGGGGTTTTCTATCCAAAGCAAAACACTATAGTTAGGACCCAGCCACTGAAAACTTGTTGTTGTTATATACGTTCAAGTTTTTTCTGACCTAATATGTGCCTATCATAGGGTTTTCTTGGCAAGAGTTTTTTCAGAGGGGTTTTCCACCTTTGCCCTCCTCTGAGGCTGAGAGAGTGTGATTTGCCCAAGTGGGTTTCCATGGCTGAGTGAGGAAAAAAAACCCTGGTCTCCCAGAATCCTGATGCAACACTCAAAACCATTACACCATGCTGAGTGTCACTGAAAACTGCTGATAGGAAAAGGCAGTGATTGTTGGATTTTCCAGAAAAAGCAGAACTGATTTTCTCTTTCCTGGAAGTTTTCCCAGTACTCTAAATAACATTATGTGATGCAACTTGTTGGGTTTTAAATGTTATATTCAAACACATTTAAAGCTTTGAAGCTTGATGTGGAAATTACTTCACCAGAATATTTGTAATAATGTAAAAAGAATAGCATGTGCTTTCCTCATATTTAACAAAAATGACTGCACTTGAAAGAGCACTTGTTTTATTAGGACACACGCCAAAAGAGAATTGCTGAGGCTTAACAGTGTTACCTTCAGCTTCACTCGCTCTCTGCACACCTTCTTATTCTATTTCAGCTTGAGCAAGAACTGATTCAGTACAATTCAAATGTTCTGTTTCACTATAAGATGTAGGTAAGTCTGTGGACACAGACTTAGGACATTTTGTCTTGACTACTTGTGCTTGTGACATTGAGAAGCAAGAGTTTTGCAAAGCAGAAACAAGCCAAGTTGTGCGTTCATTTGCCAGTCTATTTCTCTGAGCTTTAGGTTCGTCAAAGCTTCTCTCCTTAGAAGAATAACTAGGATGTCATGTGAAGTACAACAGCCCAGACAACTTTAGAGAAATCCAGGTACATAGAGATGGTACATAAAATTTTCCTAGAAAAAATACAGCAGTGGAAAATTGTCCAGATAACTTTTCCATGCCACATCTCTGAGAAAAAGTCTAACTAGAATATCAATTCCCCAGTGAGCAGTGATCCGGATGTGCTGGATTACAATTCCCATCATCCCCACCCCACCACAACCCTTTCTCTTTCTTTTTCCTTGTCAATGGATCTTAACACTCACCACAGTTTGCCTCATCCGAAGAGTCCCCGCAGTCATCCATGCCATCACATTTCCACACCAAGCTGATGCACACCCCGTTTTGACACTGAAAACTAAACTGGTCACAAGTGTGGTGGAACTCAGGGTCTTGGGCTGCAAAGACGAGAGAAGGGGTTTGTGGTGGATTAGTTTTGGTGTTTTTTTTTTAAAAAAAAACCCATATAATTCAAGTTCAGGCGCAACCCATAGGATGACCCCCATCCCCATTTCAGCACCTCGGACAGCTCAGACTAAAACTCACAGCAGGTTCAACCACCACTGGTTAGACCTTACACAGAATACCTGAACCAGGCTTACTGGGGTGGTATTGGAACCTAGAAAAGCATAAAGGGGCAAACAAGTCAGGCAACGGACTACAAAATGTGCTGTCATGGCCGACTGCTAAGCTCCTCTATTGCCCCAGGCCCGCCCCCATTCTGGGAATCCTATTTCAATGATGCTACTCTCAGCCACGATGCTTACAGCACCCAGCGTAGGCAGGGTCTTCGTCTGAGCCATCTCGGCAGTGCACGGTCCCGTCACATACCATGGAGCGTAGCAAACACTGCTGCCGGTTCTTACATACAAAATCCATGTAGCGTGTGCAGAGGGGCTCTGCGGAGCAATGAAAATGGGAGGAGAAAAGTGTTTTTAAAAGAGGAGTTGCCCCCCACCCAGGTCTAACATCACAGGCTCCTCTAGTTTTAACTCTTGCTATCAATTTGCACTATCATTCAGGATTTTTTTTTTTTTTTAAAGAAAATCATTTCTTTAATGGATATAGTTTAGTGTTTCTCAGGGTATCTATAGCCCTTTCACATTACAGTTAGAGTAGGCACTGGAGCTTGCTGGCTGACAATTCTAAATATCCCTCCCTAAATGGCAAATCCCAGAATTACAAAAGATGCTGCCATGGAGATTAAAGTGGAATCTTAAGACTATAATGGTACATTTTAAAAAGGGCTGTTCATGTGAGGGACTAGCCATTTTTTTTCTATTGTGCCAGAGACTGGTTACCATATATGTGCCCACTGGCTACAATGGCTTCCTTCTTGATTCCTGGAGAATTTCTGTGGACTGGCAGCCGATGGTTCATGCCATGCTACTGGTCATTGGACTTTATGTAGCACTGATGCAGACAACGCAGCAACAAAACCAGTAGAGATCTGGAATAATATTCCTCTCCCTCTTCCACATACACATCACTCCCATGCAACATCCCACAGGTGTACTCACCACAGTGCTGTTCGTCAGAACCATCAGAACAGTCATGTGCGCCATTGCACCGCTTGCTGGAAGGAATACATGTTCCATTGGGACACTGGAAACCATTGCACTTTTTCTCTGCGATTCAAATTGATTACAACAGATAAACAAATAATTAAGGAAATAATAAATAATTAAGAAAATAAATCTATCTTGCGACTGGATGTAATTTTCAGCATTGTCTGCATAAATGTGAACAATCTCACTGAGACTGGGGGAGAGGGCGAATTATTACACAGCTAACTGTTTGGACTTTGTGATTTAGAATTCAGCTCCAATTGACTTTTTTTTAAAAAAGTCTAAAATGTCACCTCCATTTGCTCTCCAGTTCTGCTGATGTAATAGAGATTGCCATGTTGCTCTATACCTCTCCTCCCACTCAACTGCAAAGATAATGAATTTCCAAAAAAAGCAAGGAGCAGCTCTCAAGATATCAACTAGATCGCTAGTTAGCACGGACAGAGAAAAGCTATTAACTGTGCACCCCAGCAGGCTGGGGAAAAAAATGACAGTAGCCACCCGTCAGCTGGAGAAACACAACAGTTACTACAGCAGGCCAGATTTTTGAACTTTTCATTTCATCTTATTCCCTAATTTTTACTTTGTCCCATCCTCTAATGAAGATTTCTGGGTAATTCACAGCCTTGCACCCCATATGCACAATTTTTATAGCATTACAGTGGTGCTCACAGAGTTATTGTTATATGCACAATGCTTACAGCATTACTGTGGTCCTCACACTGATTTCTGTTCATCTCCAATTTCTGGTTTTTCTTCTGAAACAGGTACCTGTCCTTGTTGATCTCAAGTCACTGATTTTTATTTTTTAAAGAATGACCCAAAAACAAGGAGTGAAAATGTCAGAGAAATTCCAAAGAGACATGCTTTTAAAAGCAAGAACGCTTTGGACTTTTCTCAAGCCAGTGATCCCAGGACTAATGGAAGAAGGTTTCAATTTTTCAAAGGATGCCTTTGAGTCTTTTATTTTTCCATTCCATAAAGACTAACAAACAGTTGGGGGGTGGCAGCAATTTAACAAGTTCTAAAGAATGCTAAAAGGCAGATGTTCAGTGGAGCAAGAGTTCTGCAGAGCACTCAGTCTCAAAATTGGAAGGGGAGGCTCTTCCTACTGGAAGAGAAAACATCTAAAGGGACTTAGATGGGATACTGTAAGTAAGAGAAGAAGCTACCACTGGATTATTCTCCTCCAGTTATTCCTCCAATTCAAGGGTAAGCAAGGTGCTGCCCTGGGGCAGCACGTGGTCCATAAAAAAAGATTTTATGGCCCTCAGGGGTATAAGCTATGGGTGGGCAGGGGTAAAATAAGCACTTGCCCCCCTCCATATGAAATGATCCTTCAGTCCCCAAATTTTTAGCACCACGGAAAGTGAGACACTGGAAATCATTCACATCTATAACTTTTAATATCTGCTGAGTTGATAACTTTCACTGCCCCCTTCCTTTGGATATCTAAGTTCTATTTGTAAACAATCCAATGAAGTTTCAAGTGGCCGCAATGCTAGGAATTTGGAGATTGCAGGAACATTTTGTTCACCGGGGGCAGACACAATTTTTAAGCAGGGGGAGCCTTTATTTTGCCTCAGCTTTTTTTTTCCTAACTACACTCCTAATGGTTGTTGACCCCTTCAGACTCCTCCGGGCCAACAGGGCCATAAAAGGGTGAAACGCCACCCCTGGAATTCATCAGGAGAAGCCATTTGTCTTTCAAAAAGCCAGCAGGGATGCTTTGCCCTGTTTAACATTTTTTTAAAGTCCAGTTTTTCAAAACCAAATGGGGATTACTAGCCTCTTCTGAGGTTTTTTTTTCCAAATTTTTGGAATATTTGTCAGCCTATCAGGCCCCTGAATGGTCCCATAGAGAGGAAACTGACCCTCAAGCCATTGTGGCTGCCCACACCTGTCCTAACTAACGATCCATGGCTGAGAGAGCCAACTGGAACCATCATTCAGTGATCATACAGATGCATTTTATGAGAGAAACTGGCTGATTAGGGAGGTGGCTCCCGCAAGCCTCCCTAGTTTTCAGTGATCCAAGCAACCACTGCTTCAAGGATGAGGTCTTCATACTCTGCCAGACTCTCCCATTACAGAGATGTTTACACTTTTTGGCCTTTTGGCCTCATACCACAGTTGGTGGGATCCTCATCAGACCCATCTTGGCAGTCGGCGTCTCCATCACACGCCCATCTCTGAGGGATGCAGTGCCCGTTGTGACACTGGAAACTGGAGGCCTCACAGGTGTGGTACACTGCTAAAAGCAAACACAGAAAAGACATAGCTGGAAGTGGAGCAAAAGGATAAATGCCGGAGTGTCAGAGAAGGGAAGGCAGGAATAAATAATACACCTGCATGAAGATTCAAGAAAAGGGAGAGCAGCTAGTGGGAGATGGGCTTGTTTCCATGGGGAGAACAGGGCTGATGGAGCAAGGCACGGATTCCTAGTTCAACATACTGGGCAGATCCAAGACCCCAAATGTTAAAGCCGGGATAAGGAAATGAGCCAGAGCAAGGTAGTGGTTTGTGTACCAGACTAGAGATACTAAACATTTCTAGTGGCTTCCTGAGAGGATAAGCAGGTTTGTATGGGAGCCATATTTGCAAGGTGATATTGCAACTTGTTAGCCATATAATGTAGTGGTTTGAGTAATCAGCAAGTGAGAGAGCCAGTGTTCTGTAGTGATTTGAGCAATGGATTATGACTCTGGAGACCAGGCTTAAAATCCCACCTCAGCCACAGAAACCCACTGGATGATCTTGGGCAAACCACACTCTCTCAGCCTCAGAGGAAGGCAATGGCAAACTTTTTCAGAATACACCTTGCCATGAAAAACACAGGATAATGTCACCTTAAGTTGAAACTGACTTGAAAGTGCATAAGCAACAACAAAGGGAAATTTTAAAGCAGATGTTCCACTTCAAGTGTTGCAGAAAGCATCTTGGGCACTTGACCGTAATCCTGATTTCCTGTGGTTTCATCTTGACCTTCTGGAATTTCTTAGATGGTCAAATCCCTCTCCCTACAGCCTCATTGTTTTTGTGACTTCTTACCTTTTGCATGGGGCTCTTTCTCTCTAAAACATTAAGTTAGTAAAAGTAATAACATTCAGCCAAAATATGTTGGTATTTCTTGGCCTCAACCTTTTGCCTTTGGCCCCACCCCTGACTGGAATGCAACCCTCAAAAAGTTCTTCTGAAATGGAATTTGGCCTTCAAGCTGAAAGGAGTTCACAACTCTCATGTTAAAGTCTGGGCAACCTGTGACTCATCTGCCTCAATTTTCTGCAAAGCATCATGTATGCTAATAATGCAGTATAAACAAACATACAATTATGCTTCATCGGGTACTCGATGACTCCTGTCTTTGCAAGTCCAGGCAAAGGCAGGCGGTCCAAAAAGAGGATGGGTTGAGGGTTGGCAGGGAGCCCTTACACCAGACGGGCTGTGCTTTGATGGGCTGATCATGCACTTCCTTGAAGGACCCTCTGGTCCAGCAGGGAATTAGAATATCAGCAAAGAAAAACACCTCTGGGATGGATACCAGCAGACCATTAAAGAAATAGCCTTCTCCTGGGATTTGTCTCCCACACCTGTTATCCAGAGGTAGACTCCCTCCCAGCCTGGAGGTTTCATTTAGTTGTTCTGACTTAACAGCATTTGATCCCAATCTTCTTTGAACTGTCGTGACTGTGGCAGAAAATGCCACCTGTACATTTTGAGTTATCTAAAGAAGCGTCTTCTTCATTCTCTTCCTCTTTATATACTCTAAACCTACAGTTAATCAGTTCTATGGGGCAATCCCAAGTTCTAATATTATGAGGGAAGGAGGAAACAAAAGTATGTTCCCACCTTCTCCTTTCTCTTTTTCCCCATTGTTCATATGTTTCCTGTACCTCAGTCTTCCCCCTGCTGAATCCTAAATCCAACTGTTAGGCTCAACTAGAGTATCGATGAGATTTACACGAATACTGACTTAACATCCAGTAACTAGTTAAGTGAGAGAGCCAGCATTGTATAGTGATTTGAGTGCTGGACTACAACTCTAGAGACCAGGGCTTGAATCCCACAGCCATGAAAAACCATAGGGTAACCTTGGGCAGGTCACACTCTCTCAGCCTCAGAGGAAGGCAAAGGCTAACCTCTTTTGAGCACATCTTGCCAAGAAAACCCTATGATAGGTTCACCTTTGGGTCGCCATAAGTCTGAAAAAACTCGAAGGTATGCAGCAAGTGAACTTAGGTCCCCGTTTTCAAACCAAAAAGACTGAAACACTTTTGTTTTCCTTGTAAGGTGATGTAGAGTAAGGGTTAGAGTACTTTAAGGATTTCATATTGTCATGGTGAAGTTCAAAAGGGGCAGGCTGATGTTTACCTGCCCAAGGTGCAAAAGGTGGCCAAACCAGTCACGGCTCCCTCATTTTGAAGCATCTTCATTTTGTTACCATTACTTCAGAAAAAGAGATCCAGAACCCTGCTTAGCAGAAAAGCAAACCATGCTCAACTTAACTGAATTGCAGACTCCTTATCACCAGCAACGGAGTGAGTGCTTCCTGGCATCCTAAGCTCCTATACTCTTCCGGCCGCAATATTTTATTACATATTCACTATGAAATGCAATTATTTTCAATAACAGGAATATATGCAGCCTGCAGAGCTTCCAGATAACTGTTTCTAAAATAACTGTTATCCTCAGATCATTTCAAGCTGCAGCTTAACAAAAAATTTTGATTTTTTTTAAAAAAAAATTATTTCAGAACAAAAGGAAACTTTTTCAGAGGCTATCCAGAGAAGGCTCCTATCCTATAATCATCTGCTCTGGAAAAATCACAGGAGAGATAAACAACAGCAACCTATCCAACACTACCAGAATACCAATTGGTCTGTCCTGGCAGCTGTCAGGGACTTGAATGTAAACATAAAATAAATAAATAGATAAATGCTCACCAGTGCAGTTTGCTTCATCTGACCAGTCCCTGCAATCATTATCGCCATCACACTTCCATGAAAGACGAATGCACATCCCTGAATTGCAGCTGAACTCATCATTTCGGCACTGGTGGGCCTCTGAAAATAAAAGGGCAAATAACAAGAGTTTCAGGGGAAAGTATGTGGAAATTCAAATGCAAACAACACCAGCCTTTCAACAGATTACTGTTTTCAGTGCACTTTTGGTAACAATGCACTATCTCGTCTTCCATCGCCAATACATCATTTAAACCAACCAAACCTAGATTTGCATGTTTTATTTAAAACAACTATTCTGCCCAAAAGCACAAATCAAGAGGAAATTCACAGGTTGGTATTTTTTAGAGGCAGTGAGATGACACAAAATTACATCTTCATTATTTATTTCTTTGGCGTATCTTAGGGGATTTAAAGTGAAGTTCTGCTTGGTTTGGAACCTTCCTCTGGGTGCTCCAACTGGATCATCCCATCTTTTTGTGATGGACTACAGAGGTCCTTAAGCACACTGTATAGATAGGATGGATCTCTTGCTTCAAGATTTTCTACTAATGGAGTCATCCAAAGCACTAGGTAGGACAGCTCTTTGCTCAAGACATTCATATCCGTCTTTTCTTTCTCTTTCACTGCAGCTCATGGAATGGCTGCAGCCATGTGACAGCTGATGAGAACAACAGTCTGAAAAGTCCGTAAAGCTATCAGTTTTGGACCTGCTTCTCCTCTCTTTCACCTCAGCCTGATGGAAGATCTTGAAGCCAAGCCCCTCCAGAAGCACTGAAAGCAGTGGGAGCTCCAGGGTCTAGCATGGGTCATAAAATCCAACATGGATGGTGCCACTCAACCCATCTACAGATGTATCTTCTCCTTCTACCTTATCTACCTTGGTCACTCCTTGTACTTCCACTTTGATGCTTATAGGCTGAATCTTGTTGATATGGCCATGTATGGGAAGCAGAATAAGACACATGCACTGGTTCATGTGTGAGCCCATACATGCAAGTTATGCACTACTTATGCAGAATGTTCAACATGTGGAATAAGCCATCGGGTTTTTGGTGTTGCCGCACTTACCGCAGTGACTCTCATCACTGTTGTCCCCACAGTCATCCTCCAGGTCACACTTGTAAGACAACGGGACACAGGTCCCCGAGTCATGACAGCGGAATTGGGTGTCAGCATCACACATGGTGGTTGCTGTTGGAAGGGCAAGAAAGAGAGAGATCCTGAAGCCATTAAAAAAAAAATCATCCTGATGAGCCAAAAACTTCATTAAAACTAACCCACAGACCCCCTCGTTCTGTGGGGCAATGAGAAAATGAGTTGCCTTCCTCAAAAAATGTGCTGCTAGAACGAGGCCTTGAGCATGCAATCATAAGAATTAATTTAATCCCCAATTTCAGGGGCGAACCAGAACACTCTGTAATTCTGGACAGAAAAATCAATTCATCTGTAAAATTAATCTGCATTTATAGAAGTTCAGCCAGCACAGTGCATCTCAAGAAACCACCACCAGTGACTTTGCAGAACTGCTATCTGTTGTGCTTGAATGGAGACTAGATCAGTAGTCAGTAGGAAGAGTGGAAGATAGTATCACAGGTGGACTGACTCAATCCAGGAAGCCTGGGCCCTGCGTTTGCAAGACCTGATCAGGGCAGCTAAGGATCAGGAATCTTGGAGATCTCTCATTTATAGGGCTGCCATAAATCAAAGCTGATTTGATGTCAGATAACATCAACAGGATCAGTAGCACAGTTTTTTTCAAAGTTAGGACCAAGCTTTAATTCTGTACTGTAGATTAGACCTACCAGGAAGGAAGGAAGGAAGGAAGGAAGGAAGGAAGGAAGGACAGACTATCCCTTTTCTTTCTCCTTTATTTTTTTTTAAAAAAACTTGCACACTTTACACCCTCCAGATGTTTTGGATTACTCTTTGACCATACCTGTATACTGGCAATGCTGTCTATGGATGATGGGAGGTGCAGTCCAAAACAACTTGAGAGCCCCAGGCGCTGTTGTTAGATCCAACCAAAGCATGCAAAAGTCACCTTTCTGGGACTGCAACTCCCACAAAATTCCGGCCATCATGACACAGCAGCTGAGGGGTTATGGGGATTCCAGTTCAAAAAATAACTTTACCAAGCCCTGGTCCCAACTAATGGGTTAGGAGAGTATCTGACCCCTGAATGGATTACTGTGAGGATGCTGAACCACAGTGGTTAAAAAAACAAACAGGAAAATGTATGCAGTGACAAAACTGATGACTCCACAAGTATCAAAAATTTATCAACAACTAACTAATGTTGAATACTGAAAATATGATGGAAACAAAAGGACTCTGAAAAACAAATAAAAGATGCTAATCAGAATAAAATATGGACACCAGTGCAACACAAAACCTACTTCACTAAATCAAAAGCATCAGTTTTAAAAGCAGTGCGTAGATGGCACTAGTGTCCTGCAAAATTAATTCATCTCAACACACAATCACAATCACAGTTATCTCCACTGTGTGGGAGAAATTGTAAAAAGGGAGGCACAATTATTCACTTGTGCATGTTATGAACAAAAGTAAAGCCACTCTGGGATGAAGTGGTTAATCAAATTAGTGACACCACAGGTCAAAATATTTGGAAGACTGATAAATTACCACTACGGTCAATATTTGAAGACAAAAAAAGAAATGACACATTTATTCACAAAGAACTGATTTCAGTGTTACTTGTGGCTGCAAGACTGGAAATAACAAAATATCGGAGATAACTTGAAGGACTTAACCCTAGAGGATGAATAAACAGAATCCGGGAAATTGCACTGGTAGAAAGACTTACTGGATTTATAGCAAATGAAAAGAAGTAAGAGCACAAATGATTTTAACAACAATTTGGTATTGCTTTTTAAATTTCGCTATCGGATAGGAAACAGCTTATTGATCCTTGCGATACGTGACAAATTCGTAGAGAAATCTCTTCTAAATATGAACTGAAACTATGCTTGATCGTTATGTTATAATGAAAGGTTTGTAAATGATGAATTCATCACTCACAATAATGGTGGGGGGGACCATGTGTACCATTCTCTCTTCCTCTCTGTCTCATTCAGCCCTCTTTTAATGAAGTATTTTTAGTGAAGCAGAATTCACTAAGCCTCTAGAGCAGTGGTTCTCAACCTGTGGGTCCCCAGATGTTTTTGGACTTCAGCTCCCAGAAGCCCCAGCCACTATGGTCAATGCTTAAGGCTTCTGGGAGCTTAAGTCCAAAAAGATCTGGGGACCCACAGGTTGAGAACCACTGCTCTAGAGAAACAAAGAGGCTTGTTCCCCTTTCCATCATTTCTTCCTCATTTCTCACTCCTACTTTTGGCTGATATTTAAAACTGGGATCTTCTCATCATGGGGCAGGCTTTGTTCCCGTACAGAGCATTGTGTATATAGGATGGTGTTATGAGCCCACAAGCAACCTGCGTAACTTACGGCAGTTCTTCTCATCGCTCATGTCCCCACAGTCGTTGTCGTTGTCGCACTGCCAAATGCTGTTGATGCAATTCCCGTTGGAGCATCTGTACTGGCTGGGGAGGCAGGTGTTTTCTAATACACAGCAGCAGAGAGGTAAGGAAACCAGTAAAAATTAAAAAAAAAATTAAAAGAAAGCTTACAGGCAGGTTCCAAGGAGCAATGCAGCATCTAACTTAATAAATAAATAAATGACACTTCCAAGGATTTAATGAACATAGCTGAATCTGCACTGGGGCTTCTGAAGAAGGCCTGTGAAGTTACTTTTGGACTACACCTCCCAGAATCCTCCAGCCAGGCTGATTGTGGAAGTGGAGAACAAAAGTCAAGCACAACAGGGGTAAGGGGAAGAAGGAGACAGAAAGATTTCCATAAGATTAACATGCAAATAAAAAGGCGAGTCTTTCCAGTGACACCTGGGCTCAGTTCTCAAAGGAAATCTGAATGAGGTAAAACAAAGAAAATGAATCTTGGAAGTCAGTTTTAGAAGGGAAGCAGGGATGGCAAGGTCTGTGTCTGTCATTGCACATCATTGCTCACCAACGGAACAAGCAAAGTTACTCTCAAAGTTACTCTTCTGTGGAAGAGTTACTTTCTTGGATTACAAATCCCTGAATCCCTACTAAGCATGGCCACTAACTTTGTTAGCTGGAGGATTCTCGAATTCAGAGTTCAAAAAAGGGAACTCTTCCAAACTCTGTGGTTAAGCAACAGGCTTATTGCTATTGTGTGCCTTCACGTCATTCCTGACTTATGGTGACCCTAAAGAGACCCTATCACAGGGTTTTCTTGGGCTGAGAGCATGTGATACACCCAAGGTCACCAAGTGGATTTCCATAGCCAAGCAGGGAATCAAACTCTAATTCTCAGGATCATAGTCCAATGTTCAAACCACTAAATTATGCTGGCTCTCAGGGACAAGTTTAGTTCCATTCAAACAGTGCCCCTTTGAATACCATTTTACTATAAAGCAAAAGGCATACCTACAATAGTTTTTGCGTCAATTTTACCTTTCATGTCTCTCCCTTCCCTCAACACACGAAAGTACAGAGAATTATAGGAACTGCAGTTCAGTAAAGTTTATTGTTAACCCAAATTATTGTTAACCCTCCAGTTGCATGCAGGAGTGGCAACATAAGGGCAATGTCTCCCCACAATTAAAAATCTGCCCCCCCATGAAATTTTTCTTCACTCCCTAAATTTCTAGAATTGCAGTAACTTGGAACATCAGTTCAACATTTAGAAACAAAGTTTGGCATCCAAACAAAAGGGGCAAGTAAAATTCCCAAGGGAATACAAACACAGCAAACAGAAGAACTCTAAGTGTGAAGCAGTTTTAAATGTCTCACGCTCTTCACTGTTAGAAATTTGGGGAATGATGGAAAATTTCATTTGGGGGCAGAATTCCAACAGGGGGTATTCGGTCCCCTTCCCCTTGTAGTGACCTTCCCAGTCCTACAGCAAAAATAGATCCTACAGACTGTGATCTGGAACAGAGCTTGCAAAACTTACTGGTTTTGGATTATAGGTCCCAGATGCTCCAGCCAGCAAAGCCATGGCCATATTGTCTGGGGGATCTCTGGGAGATTCTGGGAAGTGTATGGCCTTGTTCATTGGGGTATTCCAGTAATGCAGTCCAAAAAAGTAACTTTTCCAAGTTCTGAATCCTGAAAGATTCCCACCAAGCCACAAAGGCGTGCTTCTTACCTTCTTTTACACAGGTACTGTTCTTCAAGAGATATCCAGGTGGGCAATCGCACTTCACCTCTCCTGATGGCAGAACATGGCTGGAGACCCCCTCGGGGCACTTGCAGCTTCGGCTGTTGTTAGATCTTGGCAGGCAAAGGAGGCTGCATGGCTTGGCAACGCAGGCGTTCTCCCCTTTCCAGATAAAGAGGACGACAAAGAACATCTTGTAAGCGTTATGGTTCAAGAGACGTTCCTGACGGACAAGCTGTTTAGAGTCACCATTAGTCAAAACCAACTTGAAGGCAACAAGAAAAACAACTTTAATGTTCAAGAGGGATACTGAAATTAAGGGCAAAAAAGTGCTCAGAGATGCTAGTCAGTGGTCCATCAATACCTGCAGTCTTTCCACGGTAAAAAATCTTCATATCCATCACGCCGTTGAGATGGTCAACCAACGTCTCCATTCTAGAACCACTGTGCTTGGAGGCTCTGAAAATGCTCAGCTGGGACCAATCATTCCAATAGATTTCATTCTGCGAAAAAGCAAATGCTTTCATTTTAAAACAATAAGAGTCGGTGGAAAAACATATGTGCAGAGAAACTATAAATTTCCCTATACTACGCTCAAACTTTTTTGCTTGTTATTGAATTGGTTATTGAATTAGCAAAATATTTCAGTTTCTGTATTCTCTGCTCAAAATAAAAGTAAGCTCTAGTTTGTTTACCCACGTAGACAAAGCAGAAACACACTGTTCAAGTCACGGTTTCTGAAACCAAAATTCCTAGCTTAGTGTTGTGTGTGAATGCACCCATTAGCACATTTATCCCTGTAAAAGCTGTCTAAATTGAAGCTGATACTCCCAACAATTTACTACAAATGGGAGGAACTGAAGCTTGGCTGAGGGTACTTAATGAATTTATGGCCCAGATGAGATCTGTACTCAAAGTACTATCTCATTGCTCATAACCACTATGCCAGTTTCCCCCAACCTGATGTCCTTGATATGTTTTGGACTACAATTCCCAGCATGTCTGGCCACTCACCATACTTGCTGGGGGAGACCGGAACAGAAGTCTAAAACATGAAGAAGAGCACTGGGTTGGAGAAACGTCCCTGAGAGAATTGCTTCTAAGTCAATATAGACAACACAGGGCTATGGACTCCAATCTCCTGAGCATGTCTAAGGAAGCTTCTTATAGAACAGAAAACGGAGAAAGAATTCCTCCTGGAACCTCTTATCTCTATGGAACATGCCAGATCCGAACTGAGAATGGTTTCTTTCCACCCCACAGGGACAAAGTTTAACTTAATTTTGCATGACCTTGGCCACCCAAGACAACTTCTTCCACTACTGGAAAACATCAGGAAATCAAAACGACAACACTTCAGTACTATGTCACTTTAACTCAGACAAGCTCCACCAAATAAAATAAAATAGAGTTAAACAAAAAAACTTTAAAATCCCCAGAACTGAAAACTAGCTGTCTGTTTCTGGTTAAATTCTCATTCTCTTTGCAAGGACATCCTGTACAGGAGGACACAGCTTCCTTCTTAGGTTGCTAGGGGCAACTCCATAACCTCGATTTTAGATGTAAGCAGCCAAAGGGGAATTGGAAACTGGAATAGAGCCTTTATGAAAGATACACAAACATTAAGTTCCTTCTGAGCTGGATAAACGTGTTTGCCCTGATTTCAACAGCAGCTTTAAGACTCTCAAATTAGTCAACATGGTCAAAAACAATGGAGGTTCACCTAGAGCAGAAAGGGGAAATGCAAGGTGAACAGGGGGCAATTTTTCTTGCCAGAACACCTCTCCTGCAGGCTGCAAGCCTAAACACTTCCATTGTTTTCAAAAATTAAGTTTGCAAAATCTGGCTGTATTTTCACCACCATCACCAACACCAAGAGATTTTTCAGTGACTTTCACCTAGTCCTTTACTTCTTCCCCCATGGAATGTAACTCACAAATGTAACTCACTGAAGACACATGCCTAAAAATTCCTTCTAAGTAGAGCAGTTATAAGAAGAAATTCTGAGAAGGAATTTTTAAAATAGAGCAGGTTATGAGAGTGAACGTTTTGTGGTTTGAGTGTTGGACTAGGACTCTAGAGAACAGGGTTCAAAATCCCCCCTTGGCCAAGGAAATCCCCTGGCTGACCCTGGGCAAGTCACACTTTCTCAGCCTCAGAGGAAGGCACTGGCAAAATTCCCTCTGAACAAGTCTTCCAATAAAACCCTGTGATAGGGTCACCTTAGGATCACTATAGGTCAGAAATAACTTGAAGTCAACTAACAAGAGCAGTTACCCAAATACCTTAAAAACAGCAATTGCATAGGGATGGGGCAGGCTATCCAGAATAACCAATCTCTGCATGCCATTGAAGTCAATGCGCTCAATCCTGTCCATGTAAGCCTCTGTCCAGTAGATCCAATGATCATCCACCGAAATGCCGTTAGGCCACCTCACTCCCTCGGAGACAATGCAAGCAGGAGACGAGCCGTCCATTTCACTGCGGTAAATCCCGGGCTTGGAATCTCCCCAGTCTGTCCAAAACATCAGCCTGAGAAAGCAAATACCAATGAACAGAAGTAACTAATTCATCAACCACTTTTATCATTAACAAAATCATGAACTAAACTATGCTATGCTAATCAGAATGCACTTAGTAAGTTTATGGTAGTCTAGTTAATGTTCAACTGGACCTTTTGGGACTGCAAACACGCACACACAAACCGATAGTGACAGAAGCTACAAATTTAGTGTCTCTACCCATGAAAATATAATGTGTGAGGCAGGTCACAGGAACAAATTGATCCTGGAAGATCTGTCTTCTTCAGCTGGTCTGTAAATCCCCATCTTGGGAGTTAATCAGACCTGATGGCAAAACATCCACTCAGTATTTGGACTTTTTGCTATCTCCCATACCATATTTTTTTTTTGCATCATCTACCCTGATGGAAAAGGACTGGAAAAGTTCACACACATTTTTGTGACATTCTGGTGTTCCTAATTACAGCTATACCAAAAAACTGTTTCCTGGGAAACTAGCTGAGAAGAAATGAGCCACCAGTGTGCTGAAGCTACAATATGGGCAAGCACGATTTACCTATTCTCTCAAAACAACACACGTTCTTTTGAGCAAGAAAAAGGGTCTGTTGTTTTCCTTTTGTTTGCATGCAAATGCATGTTGAGGCATCTCTGCAGAAATAAGGGACAGAAATGTGTGCTGTCTATTCCATGCCTGACATTTTCCACAAATGAACGTCACTCCTGTTTTCAGATCATTTATCCCTAAAGTAGCTCTGTGAGGCTGGCCACCCTAACACTTATGTTACAGATCATACAGATATGGCAGCTGGTATTTTCCAGCATTCTACTTACCCTTCTTTTGGTACCAGAGTCAAGGCTCGTGGTCGTTCAAGCACAGAGGAATTCAAAACCGTAAGTCTCAAGTCTCCATCTGGATTGGCAACCTAGTAGAAACAACAGAGTGGAAAACTACTAATGTACTGGTCACTTTTTCCAGCAGCAACAGCACTGCTAGGTTTGAGATCTTGCAAAATGGTTCTACTACAGTTAGGCCAAAGGTTTATAAAACCAAAGATGTGGTCCATCAGTCCAAATATCAAATCAACATCTAAACTCTGGCCTTCATTATGTCTGCAGCTCATAGCCAGTATCTCCACTTTCCCTATTCTCTCTCCCAGATTACAACCCTCCAGGAATTGTTGGGCTGCATGTCCCATCAGCCCCAGGCCGTGGACTAAGAGATCATGGGAGAAGCAATCCAACAACACGGGAGGGCCACAAGCTGCTCACCACCAATACAGATGGAGAGAGCAATTCTTTAATAGCTTAAAAGGGAAGCAGAATCTCTTGCCAATCTATGGTCCTTCACTCAGAGAACTAAGACCAAATCTGTATTTATCTACTTCCAGCTCCTGCCTTTCAGCCCCAACCTGACATAGGATGGGGCTTAGCTAAAAAACAGAGCAAGGAATAGATTTTCTCATCCAACAAAATCCTTTTCCTTGCTGTAATATGATGGTGTCATGGTTTGAGCACTGGCCTACAACTCCATAGACCAGGGTTCAAGTCTCTGCTCAGCCGTGGAAATCCACTGGGCAAGTCACATTCTCTCAGCCTCAGAGGACAGCAGTGGCAAACCCCCTCTGAATGGATCTGGCCAAGAAAATCCCATACTAGGTTCATCTTAGGGTCACCATAAGTCGACTTGAAAGCACACAAGAACAACAAAATATGGAGCTATTAAGCCCGTTGCTCTATATAAAGCAAAACAATTCTGTGAAGCTCAGCCAATTGCTTCCTGTAGGTAACTCTGATAAATCTGTTCGCTCATTCAGTTTGCCAGACACCCACACACTGCACATTACTGAAGCAAATAGACTCCTGTTAAAAAAGAAGGAGCAGCTCACTTCTACGCAGAACAGTTACCAGCTCACATGCCAGTCTGCAAAAGCGTCAGAGCTGATTGTCTCCTACGAGGTGTAATATGTTTCTTGGACTGTTTCTGTTCCACACCTAAATGAATTATGCTTTCCAGGTTGACACAAAATCCATTCACACACATTTTGCAGGAGGGAGAGAAGTACTTAAAACTGTCCTGCCAGAAAAGACGCATTCCAGCAGCCTGTTTTAAATGTCTCTGGGAGTTTCAAATGCGAGTGTGAAGCTCTGCCCCAGGTAGTTGGCATTCATAGCTAGACTACCTTCAAACACAGAGTTTTTATTTCACTCACATGGCCAAAAGCAGTTGTCACAGACCTTATTCCCATGAATTGTCCAGGAATTTGGGGATGTCTTCCTTCAAAGGATGATCAGATGACTTACCTCAATTTTGGGAATGCCAGCATTCACCCAGTAAAGCAGCTGGCTGATCGGCTCAAAGGCCAACGCCTCAACCGTCTCCAGGCCGGTGCTGATGATAATTTCCTGCCCAGAACTTCCATTTAGACAGAGACGCTGAAAAGAAAGCAAAAGGGATCCAAAGCATCAGCCAAGTTCAGTGGGTATATAAGCAAAGAATCACTTGAAGGAGCCACTCTTGAAAAGGAGAGAATGGTGATGTGGGAAACACATTCCTACATTTCCAAAAACCAAGGGTGGTAAACCTTCGACCTCTCCAATATTTTGGACTTTAATTCCCAGAAGTCCCTGTCAGAATAGACAAGGGGAAGCAATTAATGGGGCTGCATTTCAATGCTCTCCTCACACTCTAGATTATGGGACTAGACTCCAGAGAGAGACAAGGGGAAGGGATGTCAGGAGAACAGCAGGAAGGTCAGCAAAATGATGATAATAATAACTGTGTAGCATTTATTTCCAGATGAGGTATAGCAAACTACAGGTCCTCTAAAGGGGCCTTTCTTTTTTATTTTATACATTTCACATTCTACCCTACCCAAAACTCAAAGTGGCTATTCAGATCCACACCTCCTTAACATCCCATCCTACCCTGCAGAAATTCCACTGACATAGCGTTTTGGGAGAAGGCTCATTATTGCTTCACACATATATATGATCTGCCCCTTAAGTTATACCCCGGAATCTGATCTGCCATCATAGGAGAAAGAATCAGAGTGAGAGAAAGATTTGAAGATCTGTCTTCGCACATTCTCACTAACTTGGAAGTCCACGAGGGGAAAAAGTCTGTGCTACTACCATTTCTCTGGCCCTAGAAGGTTGCACAGCCATCTTACAAGCCCAGAAAAGCTACAACCTTCCCAACAACACAGAGGTCAATGGCTACTAAAGCAACTAGCTCTCTGTAACTCGGGGTGGGCAAAGTACAGTCTGTGAGCCTCATGTGGCCTCTGGACACAAAACCATACAGAAGCTCAAGATGTGTGAAAACAGACAAAAAATAACCCCACCTCACCCCTATAAGCACCCCAGAACTGTGTACTCCCCCGAAAATGCTTCCATTTTCCTCTGCTGTCCCTCTCAAAATTGCCAACAGGAAGTGATGGCATGTCACTCCCTGCCCCATCACTCCCTGTTGCCATTTTGAGAGGGACTGCAAAAGAAAATGAGAAAAGAAAGTAAGCAGGGGTATGAAAGCGTCCAATGGCTGGCTTGGATCCGGTGTAGAGAGAAAGGCAGGATATAAATCAAACAAACAAACAAACATACAAATAAGCATCACTCACTGAAAACAGTGGCTATGGTGGAAAAGTGCTGGTCTCAGCGGAGCTGAAATGGTCCTTCAAGGACCTGGAGCCTTCCCACCCTTCCTTTAACTAAGGATGCTTCACTTACCTAACCGGGGCTAAAAAGCAAGGCTACAGTTTAGGAAGCATTAAAGCCTTCCTGTATGGTTTTTTCAGCTTGGGCTTAAAGTGGAGCTGTCCACGGTTCTGTCCGCTTAGGCCTGGGCCTAGCTTTACTACTGGCTTTGACATGGCTTGGCCTGGCTATCCGTTTTGGGGACCTGAGCTTGTACCTACTTCTTCCTAGCTCCACTTACACTAGAATCCTACCTGGCTGAGACCACTCCCAGGAAGTCAAAGCTTTATTTTTTAATAACTATTTAATCTTTCTTCTGCTTCATCTCTACCACTGCCACATGCCCTAGGACATCCTGCTCTAGAAAACAGTCCTGAGGGTTTTGCCCTATCACTTCTATGTGTGCAGAATCTTCTTCCCTAAACATCTCTGTGGGGGTAGATGCCCCCTTCTTTCTTTAAATACAGTGCCAAAGAAGCCTTGCTTTGCACTGAAGAAGTTCAGAATTTCAGAAAGGCAAACTTACCTGGATAATGTCAAGCGTCACATCCGCCCAGTACAAACAATTGTGGTCATAATCAAAGTCAAGAGCCACGGCTCCTCGCAACCCAGTCAAAGGCAGCTCTTCGCTGATGCCAGAGGACAGGTCGTAACGATGGATGGAGTACCGTGTGGTGTACAGAATGAATTCATTCTCCTCTAGAGGCAAGAGAAAAAGGCTGATGAAGGAGCATTTTTGACAACTGATTGGGAAGGAGGACATAACTAGGAATCACAGTTCATCTGTAACTAAAATGACAAGTGGGGAACACGAATATTATATTTGTACAGGGGAAAAAAGTCACTGCATGGCATGGTAACATGTCCCTATCATTCTCTTAAAATCTAACTTTAGACTAATCTAGACTTCTTCAACTTGCTCAG
Source organism: Iguana delicatissima (assembly GCA_948472985.1). NCBI lineage: Eukaryota > Metazoa > Chordata > Lepidosauria > Squamata > Iguanidae > Iguana > Iguana delicatissima. The sequence continues at coordinate 132,649 of CAOKZL010001213.1, read as the reverse complement.
ATTTGTAGCCCAGCGCATACAAAAGATATCAGGGTGTTTTTTCAATGTAGGGTAGAGGTCAGAACATTAGACACAGAGACTCAGCTTCTGGTCATCACTGATCCATGAAACCCACTTGTGGCCGTGGACGAATCACTTTCCCTCAGCCTGGCCTACCTCACAGGGTTACTGTGATGATACAGTAGGGTGGATGAAAGTTGTGTATACATTTGGGAGCTCCCTAAAAGAAAGCTAGGATACCAATAAATAATAATCAATCAGTAGTGAAACTAATAAATAATCAACAACCCATTCATCAAGCAAGAAAACCATTCTTCAGCTCTTCCACTCCCTTAACCCTACCCATCACTTACCTGCTAATGGACACGGCACCAATTCCCCTTCTAGTCGGGCCTCAACGTCACCCCCCAAGCAAGTGTCGCCAGATATCTTGCGGTAACTAACAAAAAAAAGGTGTTTTCAAGAACATTACAGCTGCTATTTTACACAATAACATGGCAGCACCCTGTTAAATGTTTTTTTTTCTTAAATGAAGATATTTTAGGACCAAAATGTTTTGCACATTCTCCTTCCTCAAGGGTACTGTATAAAAACAAATGCATACAAATACATACTGATGTAGCTTCCTACATTATTTGTGACCTCCAGAAAATACACACTCTCCAAATGTGCATTTGTAGCGCTAACAGTAATGCAGGGAAGTGGAACGTGTCAAAACAAATGGGCTGGTTTGAAGGGGGCACAGTCAACTCTTCATGCACTTTTCACTTCTCCCCTGAAAACTTCCTGCATGGAAGGACGGTTTCTTATCCTCAGCAGAAGAGGGAGGAAATGTGCTACAAAATGGCAGAGGGGAAGGGGCAGCATTTACTTTGGCAAAAGGCTAAAGCACTCCCTCTTTCTGCCAACCGATTCTCCCCTATAAATAACCTCTCCCAGTCCCAACATTAGCATTTTAAGACAAATATTGGAAAGGTCCCCTGTACCTTTAAGGGTTGTGCAGAAGTGGGGATTTCAACAGATTTTGTTACCTGGTTACGTGATAAGCAACACCTGCAGAAATCACCTCCCAACCCACAAAGGCGCCAGAGGCAATGAACACACAAACACTAATTAAAACCATAAAAAGATATTCCCTCTCCCAGACACGTCCATGGCCCACAACTCCTCCAGCCAGCGAAAGTACCGTAACTGTTTTTCCTCTGCAGTCCCTCTCAAAATGGTGAGAGGAAGGGCTCCTGTTGTCATTTTGAGAGGCTCGCCAGAGGAAAAAGGAGGTAACTTGGAGGTAGCACAGCATTCTGGAGTGTTTGGAGATGCGGTGGGGGTCTTTTGCATGCTTTCACACACCTGGTGGACTTTCCGTGTGGGTTTGGGGCAAAAGTTACCCCAAAAGTTATACAGATTATTTTTTTTAACATTTGAGATTGGTGGACTTTGAAAGATGGGAGGGTTCAGGGGGCTACAAAAGTAGGATCCAATGGACTCCCTTGGCCCACCTTGCAATAAACAAAGTCTATTCCTTCTATTTGTTTATTTCAACACTCATAGTTCACTCGTTTGCTTTCATTTCCTTGCCCACCCCCCTTCCACCACCGCTACTCCTGTAAAAAGTGCACACTAGTCACAAAATCATTATCTGCTGCCAATCATTTCAGGATGCCTGCATCAAACTTATGCAGACATTGCCATGAGTACAATATGCTAGAAAAACATAATCAAACTCCTTGCATCGGGCTTCGATAAAATTGTCATGACAGACGTTGGAATACAATTCTCTTAATCCAAAATTGTCTAGTAACTCACTCAGAAAAGAAGGACCAAGGTCCATAATTAGCCCCAACCATTCGCATTTTCCTATAAATGCCTCTCTCGTCCTCCTTTGCAAGCCACTGAATCTCATCTCATGGTTCTCTGCCGCGTAAAGCATAACCTTACCCTTTCGTCTTCTTGTAAGTTGAGCCAACAGGACATGGCACAGGAGGAGAATAAGGTTTGCCAGCAAATTCAGGATCTGGAACACAAACTTCTAGTGACAAGTCTTCGCTTAGCTTGAAGCCAAAATCACTGAGCAGGGAGAAAAAAGAGAAGGAGGAGCAAAAGTGCAACTCTGCGTAAGTGTTTTTTATTAAGTACAGTTCCTAAATTGCAGAAGATGCAAAACATCCAGAGTTCAGGAAAACACAGTTGGTCAAAGGGATTATTTTTAGAAGAGTTCAAGTAACTCGCAGCATGCCCTTTCCACCACTGCATGTAATCAAACTATCCATGGCTGTGCCATGGATAACTCTATTAACTCACCACTCATAGTCTTCTCGGGTGCAAGAACAGTTGGAGACCATGACTGGCCGATCAAAATCTTCCCCATTGAAACATGTGGCATGGGGAGTTCGCCTTTTGAAGACAGTCTTATGCCCCAAGAGGCATTCGTTGCCTCGCTCATCGGACGGAGACCACAGTTTGTAATCATTTTCCGTGCAAGGCACTCCTGTGTAACAAAATGGAGAGGGGTGGGCTTTTAGAAAAGTTATGAATGATACCAAGAAAAAAGCAACAACCAGGTGTGTTTCAACATCCGTGTTTACTATTATTACACAACGCACTCTAGAAACAGAGCTAGGTTTTGATCCACTTGCTGACAAGAAAAGAAAGGCATGACTGTGGAGATGAGTAGAAGATTGATTGCCTCCTCTATCTAGCACTCATCTTTTTAACTTGGAGGGTAGGAACAGGGAGAAGAGTATGATTAAAAGAGGCCAGCGCAATTTTAAAACCAACAAAAGCTACCTACCAGTTGCATGAGGTACACCTCAAAAGGCTCAAAAAACTACATATTCCCACTACAAACCTGCCATTTTTTTCTGGGTAGTTGCAACAGTCTGGCATGCAACATGGTAAGGCTGGCTGCAGCTGTAGCTACAGACACATCTGCCCTAAAAACAGCAGCAAACTCTGAAACTGCTCAGGAAAGGTATTTCCCAACTTCTTTTAGAAAGCTGTGCAGTAGCTCAAACGCCCTTGCCAAACAGAGGCAAAAACAAGTCCTTTATGATAGAGGATGGCTTTGCTAATGCCCTCCCACCAAAAAATATAAATATATCCAGTTTCTTTAGTTATTCCTCATAAGCCCTGCTTTGCAATCTCTCTGTGTAGTCTCTGAAGCAGTTGGAAATCCCCATCATGGTATCTTTCTCCCAACAGAAAAGGGAACGGCCAAGTGGAATAAGATTTCCAGCTATGAACCAAGATTCAACCTTGCAGGCCTCCAGTTTGATCCACTAATGATTTTTCTTGATCAACTAATTGGAAGCTTTCCTGCAGAACTGCCTTTTTTTTGTATGTGTGTGTATATATTTTTACTGAGAACTGCTTTTCTAAAGAGCGAACACAACCCTCACAGATCTCAGCATGCCTCCCCTTCTGTCTACTGCTTGATCTCCAACTGGTCCCTTCCAACCTGAGCAGCCCATAAACACCTCTGGGTCAGACCGAGTCAGTTGTAGGTCTTTGCATCCTTGAAAGCAAAATTCTGGCCTTGACCACATAAAGTGTCTCATTTGCCAGCCTGGTCATCCATTTTCTGTTTCTCATGCCAGTGTGTTTTTTCTCCCAGTCTTCTGGTTTCTTGTCAGCCTAGCTACCTGGCTGCTCCCACAGCCTCTTCCTCCTACCAGCTTCAAACAACAAACTTCTTCTACTCAGAAACCGACAGACCCCCCCGCTCCAAACTGAAAGCTTATCTGCACTACACAGTTATATTAGTCCCATGCCACTTTAATCATTCTGGCCCCACCTTGAGAAATACTGGGATTTGTTGTTGAGTAAGATTCTTAGAAGGTATCGAGCAACTCTGAGAAGAAAAGGAACAGGGATTAAACCAGTTTAATTCTCTAGGGAGACAGCTACTTCAAGGCACTTTGGGAACTGTAATTCAGGAGAACAGATTGGAGCTCTCTGGCAGAGAATTCTCAAGAGAATTCTCAGAGAACACCTCAAAAAACTAGAAATACTAGGATTCCTTACAACAGACTCATGACAATTAAAGTGGTACGGAAATGAGATAACTGTGAGGTAACTGTGTTATCCAAATACTATACACCTTGAGTTTCCTGAGCTATCTGTAGGCAGGCACTATTTCCTATATACTCGTCCCTTTCATGGGATCCACCATTCCCTAAAGTAACCTTGCTGGGATTTCCACCTCCAGCCTTCTCCGGCTCTGCCTAGCAATGTAGCTGTGGGTTAAGCTTCATCATGCGCAACGGCAACTACTCTGAGATTAATGGCATTCAGCAGACGAACAGGTTATGCACCGCTATGACAGACAGTGGTATACATGTTCTGCAGAGCAATAACAAAATTACTTGGAGCATCTTATTATTATTTTAAAAGCCCTTCCAGCTGCCAACTGGCTCCACATACGATGGAGCATTAGGAGACGCTGGTTATATATTCTATTCCAATTTATCCCACTGCTAAGCTTACACGCCTCTCGGCTTTGGATGTGTGACCTCGTGGCGGCATTTAAATCACTGATAATGCATTTGGTAGAGATGTTTTCAGGGAAAGGAATTTTCTCTTCCCCATAAATCAATACTACTGACACTTTTAAAAAAAAAAAAAGGAAGGAAGGACAGAAGGATGGATAGCCCATTACAAAACAAGATGTTAAGGCTGCAATCCTAAGCACACTTTCTAGCTAGGGATAAACACCAGTGAGTTCAGCAGGACTTAAACGTTTTTAGTCAACATAATTTCACAACCAACTCTTTTACTCACCCAGCACATCAGTGGTATTGATTTGCAGGATAAGCCAGCTGTGGCCATTCTCTTTGTAAGAGCCAAAGATGGTGAAAATGGTGCTTTTCTCTCCAGGCTCCGTCAGAAGGCCATAAACAAAGACGGGTTTCTCGGAGAAAGTGAACATCTTCCAGGTCTCTCCTTCATTTGTGCTGTACCTACAGAGGCAAACAGAACAGAGAGAACATGGTGGGTTGAGGAACACGGCTCACAGCAATCCAGTGGAAAACCCCTTGCTCAGATAGATCTGCCAACCTCTTTTACTTACTTGAGTTGGTTTGTCTCTGTACCCTGAGTCACTGCCATGAGGATCCCTCCGTGGTCACCCCAAGAGTAATAGTGGGGTCCAGATAAGACCTGAAGGAGGAAGTAAACAGAGAGGCACGATGGGATATGTACGGCATCTCTCGGCCAACCATCAGAAAGCAGCCTCTTAACATTCCTTTTCCATGTACTCCATGCAAGAGCCGCAGCTGAAATAAGTTTCTGTTTCAAACTTTATTAACCCATCTGATCAACCAGTTCCTTGCTTCTTCTAACAGGCCCTCAGAAACACTCATGTGTCACGTCCATGACAAAGAAATGCTTTGCTTCCCAGTGACACATAGGAGCAAAGAATTTGTAAATCACGTTTTGGAAAAGTTTTGTCACTTCAGTCATTAAACACGTATCTGGAACCTGTGACTGCAGTCTATAGAAAGCGGATTGATGATTACTCTCAATCCATGCTAGGAGACAAATTTAGCCTTTATATCACCAAAAACTGGAGATCTACAGACAACTGGTTCTTAGAATCTGACTTAATGGGGGATATGGTGCACTACGCCACTTTCAAACTAAGGTCCTTGCACAGTGGAAACCAATCTGACAGTTTTGTTTCAAAATGGTATGAATTTATTGTATTTTGCATTTGAAGACTGATGTTTAGAATGAAGCCAGCTGAAATTTGGGAGAAACCCATTTTAATGGACATCCAATTGTTGACAAGATGGACTTTGGAGCTGAACGAGACACATCAAAGCATTGAATCTACAGCAAAAGCATAAGGGGGTAAAAGAAAAAAAAGTCTAGAAAAGACAACAACAAAATGTATTAAAAACCAATACTGTTTCCAGTGCTTTGTATTAAAAACTTATTTGCCTAAGTTATGATGCACCCTGAGATGTTGCCTGCCTCTGTTCTGTCGCTGAGTTACTAGTAGGTACACAAAGATCCACATTTTAGATGTCTGCAAGGTGATTCTGAATTGATTTCAGCATTCTGGGTCTGTATTCTTGACACCTTCAATACATGAACAAGTGCTTTGGTGACTTCTGAGCACTTTTTTTTTTATAAATATACAAGTACATGTCTTAATGCAAGACTTGAGTAAAAAATCTCTCTTGCAGCTGCTCTCCTCCTCCTACCAGCCTCAGCCCTGGCCAAACCAAACCAGCGCTGCTCTTGGAGCGGAAAAGAGGTGGTTCCGTTCACAGTATTTAAACACTTTGCAGATGTTCAAAAGCAGGTTTAGTCTAATGCCAGTCGGAGGAAGTCTGCCACAAAACCCACTGCAAACCAGACCACCCAGTCAGCCAAAAGCACTCATAAAATCTGGGCCAAGCCCCTACGCTGATAGAAGAGGACCAAAACTCTTTGGCTGCTCACATAGCCATCCCTTTCCTGTACCCCCCAGCCAAGTACGAAGGAACCCTGCGACACTTTGGTGATGTTTTTAAAGGCAGACAGCCAAACATAACATATGAAATTTAAGATATGAAAGCAAACTAACCAGCCCTCTGGTTTGAAAGCCATGATTTTGTGGAGAAACCCTGCTGTTTAGCAATGTTGCAAAGGGCCTACATTTAACTTCTGAACCAAGCAACGGAGGAATCCAGACCTATGTGGAAGTTCTAAGCTTTCAGCTCAGATGCTGTTCCTCTAATCTGTGACGCATGAGAGGAGGTCACAGGTACTATGCAAGGAGGGAGGGGGAGCTGAGCATTCGGCATATGCTCGAGGAACTCTTCTGCTTTCCTCAACATCAGAGGTGGGAAACCTGTGGCCCTCCAGATGTTGTCAGGCTGCAACTCTTAGTGGTTCTGACCAGCACGACCAACGGTGAAGTGTGACAGGAGATGCAGGCCAGCTATATTTTCAAGGCCATGTGTTGCATAGCCCTGATCGATGGCTGTGGGATTTCTGGTATGCAGAAGCGGCAAAATCTCAGGCATTGGGCATAAACCTGCCTCTCAGCGCTTCTAAAGATGACAACATCCTCTTTCCCATGTTTCCATTTCTCTAAAGCAGGGGTGGGCGAAGTGCACCCCAAGACATACAGTCCCCAGCCCCCTACCTTTGTGACCCATGAAACCCCCTCTGACCTAAAGCCCCCACCCCATCCCACAAAAATATATTTTTTAAAATCACATTATTTTCAGGTGATTTTTACCTTAAAAATGTTCAAAAAACCCTTCCTCAAATGCATGAAAACCTGCAAATACTCCTACGCAGCCCACACAGAATCCGTAATACTCCAAATGCCTGTTTTCTTCTGCAATCACTCTCAGAGTGGTGACAGGAAGAGACATACATTCACCTCCTGCTGTCTTTTTTCAGATGGCCTGGAAAGCAAATGCCTCCTTTTTTCTTGTACAGTGACTCTCAAAATGGCAACAGGAGGAGATATACCTTCACCTCCTGTCACCATTTTGAGAAGATGTGCAGAGGAAAACAGAAGTAATTGGTACTTGCCTAGAGGGTATTGCCTACCGGGGAGGATATCTCGGAGCAACTGGCCCCTGGCCTCATGCAGTTGCCCACCTCTGCTCTAGATAACAAATACCCCTCCTAGTGCTTACTTACTGACAGCAAAAGCATGAAGTTAAAATACACTGGCATTTTCGGTACTGTCCCATTTTCCTTTGGCTCTACCCACCGCTAGCACACAACCCACAAGAACCTCTCGGAAAATCAATCTGCCCCTCCACCCTCTCCTTGCATCACCCCTTCCCTGGAAACACAGGGATTCACAGAAGTTATGATGATGCTTGCTCTCTACTGGTGCATCTCCAGTGAGCAGTTCACCGCAGTTCACCATGGACTGCTTGACTGAACTGAACAACTCACGGACTGATCTGCTCATTTCATCATGGACTGCCTGAACGGAGGAAGGAAGACTCCATGGAGGTTGCTTACGAATTCCGCATGCCTTACCTCTTTCCATCGGACACCAGCACTGCTTGAGAGGTACACATTCATTTTGCTTGCCATGTTCTTGCCCACAGAGCCTAGGGAAAGGAACAGACGAATCAACCAAGGATCCTGTCTTGCTGTCACTTTGAATTCCTAATTCCTCAATGAGGTGCAAATTATTGCTGCTCTGCTCTGCTCTGCTCTGCTCTGCTCTGCTCTGCTCTGCTCTGCTCTGCTCTGCTCTGCTCCAAAAGCATCCTCTGTTTCCTGGTTTCCAGCAAGGTCCTAACCTAGTACTGGCTTTCTCCTGCAAGTAACAGAGTGAGGAGGCATTTTGATGGGGCTCTGGAACTCATGCCTCACTTGTTGCCATATTATCTCCAAGACAACCTGGAAGGTGTCCAGAGAAGGGCAACCAAAATGGTGACAGGCCTGGAAACCATGCCCAATGAGGAGTGGCTAAGAGAGCTGGGTATGTTTAGCCTGGAGAAGAGAAGGTGAAGAGATGATGTGACAGCCATGTTGAAATATTTGAAAGGCGGTCATATGGAGCAAGCTTGTTTTCTACTGTTCCAGAGAGTAGGACATGGTATAATGGATTCAAACGACAGGAAAAGAGCTTCTACCTAAACATTAACAAGAATGTCCTGATAGAAAAAGCAGTTCAACAGTGGAATACACTGCCCGGGAGTGTGGTGGAGCCTCTTTTTTTTGCAGGTTGTTAAACAGGCCCTGGATCTGTCGGAAGTCCTTTGATTGTGTATTCCTGCATAGTAGAATGGGGTTGGACTGGATGGCCCCTGAGGTCTCTTCCAATCCTATGATTCCATGATTCCCTAGGAGGCTCCAGAGGCCCCAGAAATAGCCATGGGAGCCCCAAGTGGCCTACAGACCTCAGTTTGTCCGCCCCCTGCTATATACCAAAGTCAAAACAGCCATTATACCTGTTGCAATGATCAGTCCCGGAGCAGACTCTTTGGACAAGATGGGCATCCTGCGCAACTGGAAGTTGAGGAGCTGACTCAGCCGCTGGGCCAGGTGAAGGGAGCAGCCTTGAGAAAGCTAGGAGAGTTGAACAAGTCCAGTGTCATTTGAGTCATCTTGCAGGACAAAGATCCATTGTCCTCTCTTGAAAACATGGAGCCATCTTGCATACAATACTGAGAGAGGACCCTTATTCCGAGCATGGGAAAGTTCCTTTTTGGATTATACCCCAGCTCTCATGCCCAATGGGTGTGCTATCAGGGCGTTCTAGGAATAGCAGTCCCAAAAGGGAACTTTTCCAAGTCCTGCATCTTCCTCTGAACAAGAGCAGGTCCAAAGAGGCGGCAGGACATTCCTTTTATTTGTGGATTTTCATTGTGCACAACTTTGGTTTCAAAACGAAAATGATTCACTGTTAATGAAATTTGTTTAGCACATTAAAAGAAAAACCAGGAAGGGAAAACAATATCCCTGTGGCTCTTTAAAGAGCTGATGAATTTATTGTGAGGCAAGTGGCCGATTGCCAATTTATCTATCCGTTTAATGCATTTCCTGCCCCCTGCCCCTGAAATGGAAGAACCTTGTAAATTGAAAGTAACATGGCAATAAATAATAAGGAGACACATTAAGAGTTAAGAGAATTAAGAGACACATAAAATCTGTCTTTAAAACTGGGTAAATACACTACCAGCAGCATGAAACATCGCAAATTGTTTTAAAAGGTCAGTTGCTTTTCTATTCTGGTAGATCCATCACTTAGATTAAGAGACCTAAGAAAAATTCTACACAGATGGCCAAAATATTGAGGTAAGTATTTCCCTGACCTTCTTCATTTTTTTCCCTTTATATCCCACTATCAAGAATCAGTTCCATTTTCGTCCAGGAAACAACCCTGCAGGTATCACCAAGCTGAGCAGGAATTTGGAACCTTGGCTTTTCAGTACCAGTCCAGCACTAACCACTGAACTACGCTGTCTCTTTACATCTAACTTCTCAAAAGGTCACTTTTGCATAATTAGTATGTAGACCATTAACTTTGTGCCAAAGAATGAAGATAATTTTTTTTTTTTTCTCAGCTCAGGGCCAACTTCTAATGTAAGGTAATTTTGTGGGACCACCACTAAGTGGGTAAGGTTAAATGTGGTCAGAAAGGTTGAAATGAAGCAGGCTGGGCCAGATGTAATTTTACATTACAAAAAGCACAGTTCAGTTCTATGCACGACTATTCGAATACGAGCCTCAGTGCATCGGCCTTCTGGAAATGCAGCTCCATGAAACTCTTTCTCCAGGCTGCAAAGGAGAGCTCAGTTCTGCAAGGCTCCGTTCCTGGGCTTTCAAACAGTCTGCTCTCTGAGCCCCGATCAGACAGAAAAGCAAACAAAACTGAGGGCCAAATGGGGAACTGTCAACTGCTGGAACCAGTTCGCCATCCCTGTTTCATGTCACAAGGAACAAGCGAAGTTTTGAAAACAAACAAACAAACTGCATTTGTTACAAGAGAACTGAGATGATTTTCCGTCTGGAATCCTGAGCTGTAGACAGATGCTATGGCCCCTAAGGACACAAGGCTTCTACTGTTTACTAATTCTGATCAAAGCAGCAATAAAAAGTTGTACAAGGAACTACTCTGCTTCCCTAAGCATCCTAAACACAGCTTGGGAACAATACCTCAAAAGCAACATAATTTGCTGCTGAGGAACTATGAGATCTCCTTTCTTTGTTTCTGCTTTTGTTTTCACTTTGCACCGAGGGCGTAGTAAATCAGCATCCCAAATGTACTGAGTGATCAGCCGATTTGATCTATACCCTTCCTTTCTTCCAAAATGGGACTCAAGACAGTTTACCACACAGGTTAAAAGAATATGGATAAAAACAATTATAAGGTACAAAAATTAAAAACCAATCCAATTAAAACATTACTTTAAAGCAGCTGACCCATTAAGCTTTTAGTACATATTATAAACAGAACACCACATCCGTCTATTCCATCTTGAGAAAGCTTGAAGGCCCGTTTAAATAGCAAGGTCTTTGCCTACCAGTGAAAAGAATGCAGAGAGGTGGCCAAGCGATTCTTCCCTGGGAGGGAGTTTCAAAGCCTGGGATCGGCCACCAAGACTCTCCCGCATCTCCTAAGGATGGTGGGATGAGGAGAAAGCATTTCCCCAGAGATAATAGTAACTTGGGCAGGGGAAAATGTGGGTGTTTCAGACACCCTGGACCTAATCTGTGTTTTACAGGTCAAGACCAGCACTTTGAATTAGGCCCAGAAACAGACCAAGAGCCAGAGAAGCAGTTTCAGGAAATGAGTTCTATGCTCCCTATAACCAGCCCCAGTCAGCAGTCTAGGGCCTCTCTGCACTACACTGTTACAGTGCTACTATTCCACTTTCAACATCCTGGGGAGTTCTGGGGTTTGTAGTTTACTGAGGCCAAAGAGCTCTCTGGCTGAGATCCCAAATGCCCCTCCCTAAACTGCAAACCCCAGGATTATTCCATAGGATGTTGAAAGTGGAATAATAGCACTGTAACAGTGTAGGATGGAAAGGGCCCTAGACACTTTGGACCTGCACTAATGAGTAACGAATGGGAAGTTACTCAACCAATTGTTTCTAGTTACTTCAAATGTTACCTTTTAGACATGTTTAGAAGCATTCTAGCAGGTGCTTTTCAAATTTTGAACCACTGTCATATAAATCCTAAGTCTGCTTCCTTTTTAAAGGAAAAGGAGTAAGCAATCTGAAACACTGCTTTTTAGCACTGCCATGAGCGAAGGGAAGAAAATCCTCTTCATCAAACATCACCTTTAAGCAACAAGAACAAACTATTTCTAAAAAGGACTTTTCTAAGCTATGGTCTTTGCTGATCAGTTCACGAGCCCGAGCATACCACCCTCTTTTACAACTTCTGTTTGACCTTAATCAGGGGAAAAGAATATAACCAATCTAAAAGCCCTTGCAAGAGGCGACGAGATTTCTTTGTATGCATCATTACCTCACAATTAATCTTTTCGCCATAGCGAGTATACTCTGGAGGCTGGAGAAATTCCCAAGTCCCACCTTTGTCGAAGGTGATGACGGAGCGCATGTTCTCCTCGCTGAACAAGCCATTGATCAAGGTGGCGATATAGACCCCTGGCACCCCCTCCACCCGGTGGAAGTCCGCAAAAGGCTCGTTTGCAAAGTATCTGCCAGAAGGAAAACAAACAGAGCCTTGATCCAGGCAATGCAATCAAGTGCCAGGCTTTGCAATAGCTGGTAAAGAGAACAGAGACTGAACCATGGTCCCAAGTAGGAACTTTCTACCCTGTAAAAATATGCCAACAAAGAAACAGTTTTAAGGGGCTTCCAGAAAAGGGAGGCATCTTATTCCACATCCTTACTCGCACTGGTGGTATTACAGTGGCCCTTCATATTCACTAGGGTTAGGGGCACAGGACCCCCACAAAAGTGGAAAAACCTCAAATACCAAAATGTTGTGTCTATGAGAAGGGGGCTGCGGCATGGTGAGGAAAACAAGCACCCAGGTTCCAAATCAGCTCAGGGAAAGGAGGGGGAAAGGGAGTAGGTCAGCGTGGTGGCCCTATATTTCCTCTTTCTCACCCATCTCCTTCCTTGGGTGTAAGTGGACACTGGGAGAGGGTTTGTGGTGCAGAGAAATTGGGCTCTGAGCTGTCCTCAGCTGGCCAAGGAGAGGCTGGTGGTAGAGGAAGAGGAGGACCTGAGGCAGGTTTTGAAAGGGCTGCATGGCCCGATCAGAGCCACTGGGAGGAAAGGTTCCCCTGGAAAAGAGGTGCTTGAGGTGCGGCAGCAAGAGCTGAAGAAACCCACAAATAATCAAATCCGTGGAAGTTAAACCCTCAAATGTGGAGGCCCTGGAAAAATTATTTTTGGGAGCTGTTACTCCCAGAATCCATCAGCAACCATGCCAGCCAGGGAGATCTGGGAGATGTAGTCCAGAAAAGAACTTTGGTGTTTCCAGCTCTGGCCTTTTGCCTTATCCTACTCCTGCTTTGCTGCATGCTGTGATGTGGCTGGCCAACAACTTTGCATTCGAAGGAGGTCCCTGCGTATTCTGCTAAGTGTGGCTCCGCAGTCCTGCCTCAGTGACACCACTGACCAAGGTGCTGGCTGAAAGTTGTTGCCTTGATTTGTTCCAGAACACTGCTGTTTAAACAGGAATCATCTGTTCCTGCTTTAAGCAATTTCACAAAACACGCCAGGACAAAGAGAACCTTAGATGATTTCCTCTTTTCTAAGTGAGGGCCAGAAAAGCCCTGAAGCCATCTGTCTTTTGGACTGGACCACGGAAGCCTGCTTACCTGACCAAAGTGTCACTTCCAACTCCTCCGGGGCTGTAATACAGGATATTCTCCAAAGTCAGTGAAAATCGCAGGCCTTCTGCTTCTGAGATGTAGAGATTGGTGCTGTTGTTACTGTGGCTGACACACACAAACACCTGGTCTTCGGACGTGTCCGCAATATAGTATTCCTTTCAGGACAAAAATTTAGAGAAATGGCCTTTTCTCTCTTTTCATACTTCAAATGCACTTAAGGGTTAAAGCTCAGCCATCTGAAGTGTGAGCTATGAGTTCAAGACATTCTCAACTCAAATCTCACACCTCTCCCATGAATGAACTAGGTACTTTCAGCTGACCCCATTTTTCCCCTTCTGACTCAGCTTCTCCTATCTGTAAAATGGACGTGATAATGTTACCTTGCAGAACTGTTGTTTGGGGTATACAGAAAGGTCATGTAGGGTTTTCTCTTACCAAACAAACAATTTTAAAAACTTAAAAACTCAAATGTGACAGAAATAGCCTCTTCCAGATCACTGCATGTTGCAATGTTGAGTTACAGGACTCCTCTGTATATTCTAAAGGAACAACCAAAAGAGCACACATTTCCCAAATCTTTCTCCATGAAATTCCAACCCTTCCCTTAGGTATTAGTTAATACCTTAATAGGATGTCTTGTCACAAACTGGGCTGCTTGCATAGGCTTGCGGTTAAAGGACACCCACAGCTGAACAGATGTCTGCTGCTGAGAACCCAAAAGATGCTACAGGAAAAGGAAAGATCAAAACTTCAGCATCCCTTTAATCCTAAATGTGTAACAGTTTGCAAGAAGGTTGCATTGATTTTATAAATAGCTGTTAATAACAAAGCAGGCTAGTCACTCAAAGGGCACCAGGGGAAACTCTGCAGATTCCTTTATCCTATTCTATGATACTCCAAGTTCCATCGTTCTCTGCCTTGTCTATCAACAAAACCTCAGTATTCCTATTACTTTATTTATTTGAGTCATTTATACCCCATGTTGTCCCAAGGACTGAAACTCAAAATACATTTTAACAACAATTAGAACACATACCTATAGAAACCCAAAGTGGTGAAAAACATACAAGAAATCAATGTTAAAATTTTAATTAAACCCACTATAGATTTTTCTTTAAAAAATTAAAACATATGGCTGAGTGTTATTTGTAATGATGTGCTCTGTTTTTTTTATTCTGCATTTCTTTATGTTTTAAATGTATTTTGAAACTGTTTTTAACTATGTGTTTATAACACAAGTGACATCTAATTGCCTTTTAACTTCCGTATAATCCATCCCTGAGTCTTTTAGTAGGAAAAGGCAGGATATAAACTGAATAAATAAATAAAACATTTCCATCAAAACATACAATAAAAATAGAATAGAACATTATTAAAAGCCTGCTCCTTAGAAAGAGACATTCCCAAAAAGAAGTCAGAACCAAAAAGGTTTCACTCGCCAACGAAAGGACAGCAAGGACAGAGCCAATACATCCTCCCTAGGAAGGAAGCCCGGGAGCCACCACTAAAAAGGCCCTTACCTACACTGCCAGCAAACGTACCTTTGAGGGTGGTGGGAAAAGAGAAAGGCATCCATCAAATTCCCCAAAGCCCGACCAGGTTCATTAAGGAAGTCACAGTCCTTCAGATAACCTGGGGTCCATTATAGTGCCATATCCCAATTTGGCAACATCCTGTGGAACCCTGGGACTCGTACTTTGGTGACGCACTACAGCTCCCTGGCTGAGAATTCTAAAGATCCCTCCCTAAACTACCAATCCCAAAATGTCAAAGGATATTCCCGCGGCAATGAATGTCCAATGCAGCACTATGATTGTGCAGTGTGAACCAAGCCACTAGGAACTATCCAAGGTGTGTAAACTTATTTTGGGGCTAGGATTTCACACTTTGGATATCTCCTTGAAAGTTCAGGCTAAAAGCTAGAGTGGATTCTTTGCAAGCCAAGAGCCACCCCTGCAAGCCCATTTAGACTTCCTGGCCTTCTTAACCTGAGTCTTTTATGTGGCTGCACTTAATCAAGCTACTTTTACAGGTCTGCATATGGCTTTTTTTTCTGAATTAATAAGAAAAAAAAAACCACTCCCTTGTCAGCCTGCCAAAGACCACTTAACCTCTCTAAACTCACTGTGGCCTCAACCCAAACGAATCCAATCATTTCAGCGGGATGGCTTACATTACAGCGGTTTTGGGACTAGAGCCTAAGCCAATACTCAGTCAATTGCTGGTCCCTATCCAAGCAATTAAGAAATGCCACAAATGTTGTAACTACGTCTCGGGATTCCTCTTTTTGCTGGGTTTAAAAAAAAAACTGTGTATGGGGAGGGGGTGTTTTTCCGTCAAGCCTTTTCATCAACATATTCTACTTCATATGAACAGGAAAATGCCTTAAACCAAATTGGGTCTAGCTTTTCTTTGCTCCATCTGGTTCCGGCTTCACCAGCAAGGACAATTGTTTCCACCACCTGCTAATTTATATATTTTTTTTTTAATTTGGGGTGGGTAATTATGACAGATCTCTGGGCCTGATTTCTGCTGCTGAAACTTGCTGGGGTCCACAGAAATTGCAAAAAAAAAAAAAAAAAGCGAAAAGGGATGTCTCTAAAAGTGCACCTCTGATTTTGAAAATGGGGTTTCTTTTGATGTTACAACAGTGCAGAAGGGTCTCTTGTTGTTTTGGGTGCCTTCAGCTCATTTCCAACTTACGGAGACCCTAAGATGAACCGATCGCAGGGTCTTCTTGCCAAGATTTGTTCAGAGAGGGGTTTACCGTTGCCTTCCTCTGAGGCTGAGAGAGTGTGACTTGCCCAAGTTCACTCAGTGTGCTTCCATGGCCAAGCAAGGAATCAAACCCTGGTCTCTCCCAACGTTCGAGCTACTACGCATGCCCTTATTCTTAGCTAACATCTCACATTCTCTTAGGATTATGTACAAGCCTTGGGTATACGGTCTGTGAAGTAATGTTACTGTTACAAAGGACACAGCAGCTGAATTGCTCAGATCACTATACTCAGATCACTATATCAGTATACCACGCTGCATCCTGCAACCTACTTTAAAGATGAACCACCATTCTTAGAGGTCTCCAGGAAAGGCAGTTCACCACTATTCTTGGCTAGTAAAGGGACAGTCGAGGAAGCGTAGAGAGAGCTACCGCCAAAAGACTGCCGTGGGATACCTGCCTTGGCCCCCGAGCCACTCTCTGTTCATTCTTATTTTAACACAAGGGTGGGAAATTCAGTCCTCTTTCAACCTGAGGGCCCCAACCTGAGGGCCCCATTTAATTTCAGTTCAGCTCATACGCCAAAGCCATTTCCGCACTAGCCTGTTATAGCACGATGATTCCACTTTCAACATCCTCTGGAATCCTGGGGTTTGCAGTTTTGGGAGGGGCCAGCCTGCAAACCCCAGGATTCCAGAGGATGTTGAAAGTGGAATCATCATGCTATAACAGGCTAGTGCGGAAATGGCCCAAGCCTGGGAAAGGCAAAAGGACGGAATCAAAATTTCCAGCAGATTTTAGCTCCAAGCTCTACCTGCCAGTAAGCAAACCCTGGGAGAAGCATTTCAACCAGAGGCTGGGAAACCAGCAAGGAAATGTACCACGGGGAAGTTTGCTGAGCCCTTTAAGAGAACATCAGAGGGCCAGATGTAGATAAAGGAGTTCACATTCGCCTGCCATGTTTTAACTGGAAACATTCTGGGTTGAAACTGGGAAATCCTGTAGCCCAGCATTCTGGTCACTGAATTAGGGGTCTCCTTTGCCCGCCCCCTGCAAAGACTTGTTGATGCTGTTTTTCTTGTTGTCATCACTGTAGTTCTGTGCCTTCAAGTCATTTCTGACTTACGGCAACCTTAATGTGACTTTATCATGGGGTTTTCTAGGGCTGAGGGTATGTAATGACCCCAGGGTCACCCAGTGGGTTTCCACGGCTGAGTGGGGAATCGAACTCTGGTCTCCAGCGTTTGTAGTCCGGTGTTCAAACCACTATACAACACTGGGGACAGGCCAATCCCAAAGCCTTGTTCTCGTTCACCCACACCTTTCCCCCTGAAACACTGCAGATGGTCTTCCTCTCCCATGACGCCCCCGCCTTCCATTCCCCTTTATCATCCTCCTGCCATCTAGATTTCCCTATTACTTTCAGGCATCTAAACTTCCCCCTCAGTGCTCTGGTGCTTCACATTGACCTAGATCTGCCTGAAGTACTGAAATCAAATGCACGGAAAAATACGTTTTAACTCTGCTGTTGCACGCCCATGCATTAGATATGATTAGTGTAGCTGACTTTTTTCCCCTACCTCCTCCATCTTTGATACCTTTTCTCCCACATGGAGCAAACATACCTCTTTTTTTTTCACCCTAATAACAGCCCTATGAGGTAGCTTAGAAACTCAGCTGGTAAGCTGTGGGGTTGGGATTTGAATCCAGATCCCAGCTCAACGAACCAACAGACCCCTTATAAAGGAGTCCAATTGCAAAACACATATTTTCTTGTTACAAAAATCTGAAGGAAAAAAAAGGCTCTCGATTTCTGAGGATATCTATTTTAGAGTTCCTTCTTAAAGCAGTCATCACCAATACCATCTGAGAATCTCGTTTAGGTAAATTCTGGGTTTGGACCCATCATGATTTTCACGAGAGCTGGCAATTAGGACAGAATGCAATGTGTCCCAAACCCAATTATTTACTGCCTTATGCTGTCTTATATCATAACACAAGCTGCCCACTGATACACCTGTGCCTGCTTATGTCAACATGTTTCTGGGTTATTTTAATCCCTTCCCTCTGGAAATGCACAGCGCCAATAAGCACCAAGCTGTCTGCCGGAATAAACAACTCCAACTGCAAACACAAGTCAGAAGAGACCCTGGGGCTTTCCCTTCCGAAATTCACGACACACTCCTCTCCTATTCCTCCACTGCTAACACAATGAGCCTTGCAAAACACTGTTTGGAACGGCGCTGTCGTACCAAACTCGGAGTGCTTAAAGTGTCTGACCCCTTCTCTCAAAACCAGAGAGGTCTTCCAGCTATTTTGATGGATGTTTGAGCTCATTAACTGTGTGTGTGTTTAAACCAGAGGTGGGCAACATGCAATACTGAGGCTTCAAGAAGCCCTCAAAGGCTCCTTTTGTGGGCACTGGCTGCTCCAAATTCCCTGTACTGCCTTTTTTCTCTGGCCTAAATAAGAAGGCAAATTGCTGCTCCTGGCCACCTCTAGGAACAGCAATTCATTTAACCAATAGGTTGCCGGAACATGTCCTTACTACCATAACACCAAAATACCTACTTTTTTCAAAATCCACAGACTTCTGGCCACTTCTAGGTTTTTGGGGATGAGGATACCATTTCTGGCAGCCCAGGCAGGCCCCAAAGAATCTCAAGTCAGAGAATTAATCCCCAAGCCCACCACAGTTGTCCATCCCAGTTTAAAGCAGGAGTGAGCAACCTGTGGCCTTCCAAATGTTGCTGCACTGAAAGCCCCAGCAACCCCAGCCATGTTGGGGAAGGCTGGGAGTTGCAATCCAATGGCTGACAGTTCACATAGACTCAAAACCTCTAAAACTCCAGAGCCATTTGATGGGTTGGTTCCTTACCACAGACTTGGTTGCAAAGAGATATTTGTCCCTGAGCTGGAAGTCTTCAACCTCCTCCAGAAGAATCTCTTTGTTTTCCCTGGTTTGAAAAAAATCGGTGCTGCGAAGGATAGTTGAGGATCGCATAGGTTCACGCCGCTCTATGTAAATGGTATTCGGCTTGTCGTACGGTTCGATTCCCCTTATCAGAGGGGGGAAAAGGGTAAAGGTTTTTCATACACAGACACACTTAGAACTCAGAGCACTTCATATCTGTCAACAAAGTGATTCTTAAAACAACTTGTGTACAAGGCAGACCACTATAACTGACCCTATTTTACAATTTTAGCTTGGGGACAACAAATAAATTGGCACCACAGACTTGTGATTGCAAAGACATTTGAACAAGGAGTTTCACAGCAAAAAAAACAACTCAGAGAAAACATTTGGCACAGTTCAGCCCCTGGGGTTCCAATTTTCTACTTGGAAGTAACTTTTATATTTTTTTCTGCAGGGTTGTAGTTGCAGGGTTGGGATTCAACCACCTCATTTGGAATGACGGGCCGACTGGTTTGTAGTGGGAGTAGAAGACACAAGATTACACAGGGAGGATGAAGAGGCTCTACAGAGGCTCCACGGGAAATTCCAAAACTTACCAGGAAAACGATTTCACATGTTCATGAATCATTATCCACGTCTGCCCAAAATCATCTGATTTCCAGAGCTGAAAAATTAGAACGGGAGGATTCTGGTCAATCCACCAAACCCATGAAGCTCCACGGTAATTTACAAAAAGACAAATCCTACACCCACTGGTTAAGAACATACACACCCCAGACAGATCCAAGAGCACAGTTTCAATTTACATTTAGGCTGCAAAAGCTTCCACATGTGAAAGTAAGTACTACTCAGTTCCATTGGGAGCAACTCCCCAAGTAAGTGTGTTTAGAAACAGTCTGTAAAGCCCTTACCTCTGCCGCACAAACGGGCAACTGCATGTACAGCAAAAACAGTAGCAACAACCAACAACAGGAATGTAGATGCAAACGTGGGGTGGGGGGGATTGCAGAAGTGCAAAGACATTTGGGGAAGAAGGGGACCCCAAAGTCCAAGGAGGACTGGGTATATTCAATGGACCTAGGATTATGACTGGCTCTTTCTGTTGGCAGGGACAGAAAAGTAAAAGAGATGATGCAGGATGGAATGGACTACTGCAAGGTTTTGTTGCTGTACCCACTTGCAAAACAGCATCTCCGTGTTTTGGGGATAGGAATCTAAGTGCTTGGAAATTCTTCAGTCCTTGTTAATTTACTTACCATTCCCACAAGCAGTGAGCCTCCCCACTGCCAGCTCAGAGTGAAGTTACAAAGAATGGAAAACAGGGAACCCAGAAAGTGGAGACCTTGTCAACAGACAAAAAGGCCCAGGGAGGACATGCAGTAATAATCCCTTCCCTCTTATCTGCTGCTGAAAAGAAGCTCAATTTTTCTTTTTCTTTTTAAGCAGGGGAAGCATTCCAGCTAACTGGACCCGAAAAACTGAGATACTGTCTCTCTGCTCTTCATCACCACCAACAGCTCCCGGGGAATTAAGCACCTATCAATTATGGTGAAGCAGATATCCAAAATATTGAAGGGAAAAGGAAAGAAAACAAAACCGCACAAATGCTGGTATGCGACCATCGAAGACAAACACTGCCATTCCTGCCAATTTTCAAGGCAGCACAGTATGCTCACTGTCTGGCGTCTCTCTGCTCCTGCCCGTTTCAAGCTCTGATGTGAGAACAATGTGAGCTGGGCCTGAAGAGAAACAAAGGACTGCTTCTTGTTGGAACGAGGGAGGGGAGGGCAGCAGGGACAGGGGCCTATTTTCTTATTTCCACAGGCTTCCTTTCACAATGGACAGAAGAGGAGCAACACTGCTGGAGGCCTTGCTTCCAGCAGACACTCCCCAAAAAAAAAAGCCAAATTAAAAAAAAAAAACAGGATCTGGATTAGAATTGCTGCTGACTGGCCAAAACCAGAGTTGTCTCTGCTGATGGTCATGTGGACATTGCAAAAGACTGGGAAGGCTCCACAGCCACTTCTCTCTGGCGAGATCTTCACCAGGAGGAGGAGGAGGAGGAGAAGGAGGAGAATATTTATCTTCCACCTTTTTTCTCCATTTGGGATTCAATGTGGCTTACGAGAGGTGAAAAACACATTCGCACATTACTCAACACCAGAAGTTCACGTTTTTCCAGCCCTCCTTCATCTTCCTCCCACGCTGAAGCTGCTTTAAAGCTTTCAGCTAGACAGAGGACAAGGAAGAAAAGTGGAAGGGGCTTCATGGGCATAAAGACTTTGTAAAAGGGTGCTTCTTTTGTCAGAAGCTTTGTTAACTGAGATAATGCCTGCATTCGGATTGCTATTGTGTCTACAGGGATATTATTCAAATACAGTAAGGCATAAGCCAAAAGCGAGGGGGGAAGGGATAGTTTCTCAGCGCCAAAGGACTGACAAACTAAACCTGGTATAGGAAAAATCCAGACGACAGGGAAATGATTGTCTAAGTGCTTTTTGGATGGAACATCTCGTTCCTCGCCAAGGAGAACGCTGGCACGGGCCCCTGCAGCCATCCAAGGAGAGCGACTCACCTGTTTGTTGGGATGGGACTTATCAAA
Organism: Iguana delicatissima; assembly: GCA_948472985.1. Lineage (NCBI taxonomy): Eukaryota > Metazoa > Chordata > Lepidosauria > Squamata > Iguanidae > Iguana > Iguana delicatissima. Next base: position 111,120 of record CAOKZL010001213.1, on the reverse strand, counting down.
GCCCAAGACGAGGTTTGGGAACCGACTGTGCAAAAGGAGGTCTGAGGCTTTGAACGGAATCGAGAAACCCTGAATGGTCTTGCAAAAGTCCGTTGTGAGCCAGAGGTACTGTGTGTAGGCGTCAACAAAAATATACTGTAAAAGGGAAGGGAAGAGAGGAGAGGAAGAAACCAGGGGTGGGAGAGAAAGAAGAATCACTCAACCAGCAGAAAATTACATGGAGACCTTTACAGAATGGAATACTGGCTTCTTGATCACAATCTCTTGCTGGTATGGTAAAGTCTCCAAACTTAGGGGTCTCCAATCAGGGGCGCTCTGGATCTTTTGGACTACAATCTCACCCTGCCTCCAGCCGGTTGGATGGGAATGATTGGATCTGCAGTCCAAAACATGTGGGTAACCCATGGGTCGGGGGTACAATACTCCCCACCAGACCTCTCAGCTGCCCCAGGAATTCTGACCCAGTCTGTTTGGCTACACTGTCGCTCTAAGCAAGCCAACTAAAATAGCCAGCCCATGGGGTCTTTCACTAGTGCTATTTAGACCACCCTTGGCCGATGCACAGGAGCCAGGGGCCAATCATCTCCAACCCTCCATATGCCACATGCCCACACCCCACAGAGCTTCCAAACATATATCCTCATCTGAGCCCTCCCCCAAAAAATGGCCAAAAATGATATTTCAGTTGCCATTGTTTTGAAGGACTCTGACAAAGATAAGAGTATTTGTGTGCTGCAGGGCTGTGTGGGACTGTTCTTGTTTGCATTTTTTATATGTTTTGGGGGCTCGCCAACTGATTTTCAAACCAAAAAAACTCAACATCCTGCCAAAAAAATTCAATGGGGGGGCTTAGGGGACTTATGGGAGGTGCAATGCAGAGGCTGCCTGTGCCCCACACCCCATGGCCCACTCTTTGCCCACTCCAATTTAGAGCACTCTCACAAAAAATGTGCCTCGGGGAACCAATAAACCTCAGTTAACATTCAAAAGCTGCAGAGCTGCATAGACAAAACAGAGAAACTATACATGAACACATACGCACCCCGACCAATCTATCTCTGTATCGGTTCTCTGTTTGCAATTCCTAACATCGAAATATCATACTGCAAATGCCACACTTTGGAATATTCCATCATCTCTGTTCCGTACCTGTCACCTGGGCTACAGCACACTTTGATTCCTATCAGAGTCACTGAAGCAAAAATCGGAACATTTTGTTATGACACTGCATCATTTCTGTTTTGCTAGTCAGTCTGAACTCTCCTCTCCCCACTTCCATCTCATGAATAATATCCATGGAACAATGAGAATTATTTGTGCCAAGGCTCAATACATCAGTTAAGAAGGCTTCCTGGTACACCCCAGTCTCTCTTTTTTCCAGTACACTCAGGATTCAAGGTCAGGATAGGACTTCACTGGCAATGGTGATTTTTTGGGGATCCCACCACTTGTTGCCTGGCCTCCATCCAGGAACCCAGGGCTTCCTGAAATGTCCGCTTAAGAAACAGGCGTGGGAACTACATGCCCCATGGGCCAAATGAGGTTTGCTATGACTTTCTAAATAGAAATTCAGTGGAAGGGTAGAATCAAAACTGCAAAGACTTCCCGTAGGCCCAGTTCTTCCCCCGAATGCCATCTGCTGCCTTATCCCGGACTGTCAAAAAGTGTATTTGTGGAAAACTGGAAGGGACTTTTGGCTCACTTCCTGTTTCATTAAAATGGTGGGGTGCAGTCCATGGGAGTCGAGAGGACGGCAGGAAATGGCACAGATGACTCTTGGACCCTCTGCATTTGCCGTAGGACTGCATACTAACGGCAGAGGAGTGTGGCAATGAGACCCGTACTGTGCAGAATTTCCCTCTTCCAAGCAGCACTGAGTGGTGGAGGTCAGCAATACCGCAGTTTGATTTCTGCAAAATGCATTTCAGCTTTGCTTGAGTCCCACAACAGCCAACAGTTTAAGAATCACAGCTGTGTGGTACACATCTGCCACCACAGACAATCAGCCAGCTTCAGCCGTCTGTGAGAAAAAATTAAAAATTAACGGATGGAAGGCTTTTGTCTTCCAATCTGGGGTTTGGGTTATTATTTTTTTTTCCACCACTTAGAAATTACTCAGTCAGTTTGCCTGATCAAATGCAATTTATAGTCCTCAGGAGGCACATGTATCTCCCTCGGCCGCATGAACCCGTTAATATTAATCAAACAACTGTTCAGTTATTGTTGAGTCGTATTTTTTTCTGCCTGTGTGAGGCACCTAAGGGCTTCTCTTGGTTTGCTCTAACTATATAGCTGGAACTAATAAAACTAAGATTTTAAGAAAAAAAACTTGTACAGATGTTTAAAATAGCATTACTTCCTAGTAACAGAATCCAATTTTCGAGGGGGGGTCAAAAATGCAACCCACTCACCTCACCCACAACCCAAAGTGGTATAGGTCCAGAATTCCACACATTCTGTAAAATGGGTGCAATAACTCAAAAGTATTGGGTCAAGATGGGATGGGATGGTAACTGAACTACAAATCCCTGACTCCCACAATAGCATGGCTACAGTATGCTAGTGCAAGGACTCTGGAAATGGTAACTTTTATGTAAAAGTAACTTTTCCAGATCCTGGGGTTGACCATCTCTCACCTGCTTGAAGAATGAACACAGTTCTGAACAACTTGTATAAAGGAAGCTGCCTTCTGTGACAAAACCAGCTCTGATTCTCTATCAATTATTATTACTACTACTACTACTATTTAAAATATTTTCTCCTTGCCTTTTAGGTCTGTGCTCAAGGCCACTGAAAAGAAAAAAAATCTGAAAGCAGACCATATCAAAATAATACCATCAGCAGTAGCCATCCAACCATCAGTAAAATCAGCGATGCAACAGCAGTTAATAATCCAATAAACTGCCCAAAGCAACAGTACCAGAAAATGGTTTGCTGGCATCTGGTAACATCTTCCCATTATACGTGAAGTCTTTATTCAAGTCACCATGGCCACAATATGTCATGAACTCACTGGGTAAAATCACCCACGTGATCCACTCAGAGTAGGGAGGAAAGAAAAATATAAGGGGAGAAAAACAGCCTCACTTCGGAGCAGGGAAGCGATCCAATTACATTTGCATCTTAGTAGTTTTTTCCAGTGAAAATGTCAACCCTACCCAAGTTCCAACTCCCCAACAAAACTGGCAATTTTATTAAGAAGGCAGATGCATAAATCTTCTTAACAACCAGAAAGCAGGTGCGTGCATTCTTTGGTGTGTTTGTGCGTGCATTCACTCCTTACCCTTTTATTGTCAGCCGGGCTGTGGTAGAACTGAGCGATCACGGCTTGGCTGCTATTCCCTGGACCAAAGCTGAATTTCTCCGATATCTTTTTAAACGTCTTCCCATAGTCGTAAGACACATAAACCTAGAAAGGAAAATACCGATGTTGCAAACAACAAAGAAGGCTGGTTTCTCAGGCTCTCGCATCATTTGCCTGGAATTTTTTTCTTCTTCTTTTAGGGAAACCTATCTGAGAACCCATCCTCTCCTGAGGCTGTGGAACTCCCTCCCACATGAGGTTCAGAGGGCCCCTTCTCTGTTCTCCTCCCACCTGCAGACAATGACTTCAGACAGGATTTTAAACTAGGCTCTGAACAAAAGTGTTGCGTGGGTGGGTGGTTTGATGTACTTATATTTTAAGTGCTTTTAAACCATTTGTTAATTACTGCTGTTTTTAATAGGATAGTTTATTCACTTAATTGTTCTTTAAACATCCTTAATCAGCACTGCCACGGTTGAAGAACACAGGGAGCTATAGCTCAACAGTATCTGGAGGGCTGCATTACTCCCCTCCCTGTTCTAGGTCTATATTTCAATATATACTGCCGGCTCCAATGCTTCTTGGGAACATATCCTAAAATGCAACCGGTTCCTGGTTGCTGAGGGAGGGAACCACCCAAGAGGCATCCCCAGGGAAAAGGATAAAACTTCCTTGTAGGAGGAGCAACATTCAAATATATACATTTTTTTAAATACATTCTCAAGAACTCCAGTTTCCTGCCAAGACTCTACGCAGTAAATATCATTTTTAGAGTGTCATCAGGAAGCTCCCTTTTACTCGCTTGAAAGTGGAGAACAAAGCAACTAAATTACTCACTGTCAAGAAATAAATGACTCACATTTTGATTCACGATGACATCTGCCTCCTTAAAATTAAAAATAAAGACGTTAAGAAAGCAAAACACTTACGTCACTTAACTTGGGACCCATCAAGGCTAAACTGTCCCGAGCCAGAGCCACAATGACATTACTCTTCTCTCCTGCCCAATGCACCACCATCTGGTTGTGTGAATCATTCAGGCTAACCTGAAAAGCAAAGAAAGAAAAAGCACTGTTAGAAGAATCATAGAAATGTAGAGTTGGAAAAGACCCCAGAGGCCATCTAGTCCAACCCCCTGCCATGTAGGAACACCCTCAAAGCACTCCCGACAGATGGCCATCCAGCCTCTGCTTAAAAACCTCCAAAGAAGGAGACGCCACCACAGGCAGCAGATTGCACTGCCGGACAGCCCTGACCGTCAGGAAGCTCTTCTGAGGTTCAGGTGGAATCTCCTTTCCTGCAGTTTGAATCCATTGCTCCTTGTCCTGGTCTCGGGAGCAGCAGAAAACAAGCCCACTCCCTCCTCTACATGCAAGACATGAGTGGTGTAGAACTGTGTAGGGAAAACAAACAAACAAGCAAGCAAACTTCCCTACAATGATCTTGCCGCTTCTCCATTCTGTGTGAACAACTGCCCCAGTCTCCTACTTTTCTTACGATTTGGCAGCCTAACTTACAGATCTGTTCAAAGATCTAGGCCATTTCCGCACTACGCTGTTATAAAGCTATTATTCCACTTTCAACCTCCTGTAGAACTCTGGGGTTTGTAGTTTACTGAGGCCAAACAGCTCTCTGGCTGAGAATTCTAAATGCTTCTCCCTAAACTGCAAATCTCAGCATTCCATAGGATGTTGAAGAGGGAATAATAGCGCTATTGCAGTGTAGTGCGGAAATGGCCCTAGCCATGTTGGTCTGGATTTTGTAACACCTTGTAACATCTTTGAGATTAACTGAAAAAAAGATGTAGGTAGCATAAGCATTCACACACTACGACCATTTAACTTAAACCCCACCTTACTCCAATATGAAACCCAAGACAGCTTACATATTTGAGCTAAAACAAAATGCAGTTAAACCTATAGATAGTAAAAGGTTTTTTTTAAAAAAAAAATCACACTAAAAGCATTACCAGTAATTTAAAACAGTTCTAGAACAGTGGAGGAAAGGGGTAGGCAAGGTGGAAACCTCCAGAAACTGAGTACAATTCCCATCAGCCTAATTCAGCACGACCAATGGTCAGGAATGATGAGAAATGTAGTCGAAAAGAATGGAACAGTGTCACGTTAGTTGTCTTGGATGTAGAGTGATTTTTACTAAAGTATTTTGGGGGACAAAAAGAACAGTCCAAGTGGCCACTGGTTGTCATCCCTCTGTGCCACTTGAAACAGCATGGAAAATTCATGTTAAAAGAATGCTCTTTAAAAAGCGAGAGGGAAAAATTCATTTTCTCCACTCGCTTTCAATCTGTGCCATGAAGTCAGCATATTCTCCATCAAACGAAACCACATTATGTGGTCTAAGGGTTTTAGGCGAGTCTGACTGGACTAAATGAGGTTTTACAAGACCTACCATTTGCTGATAACTCCTCACAACCTCCAAATTGCCCCCCCAGGATTTTGCTGCTAAGGGCCAGAAAAATTGGACCAACACAAAATCGGCCAAAAAAGGGTTCCCAATGAAAAAGCTTCAAATGAGTTCTATCAATGATATTTTAATGCTGCTTATTCTTCCAGCAGAAGTCCTTAAGGCAAGTAACAACCATATAAAACAAGCAAGCAAGCAAAAGCAAAACAGAAGCAAAACAACGCAACAAGTAACAAATGAAAGACTATCCCTAGGCATCAAATCTGAAGGAGAAACAAAGCATTAAAAAGCAAATGATTCAATCTCCTCCAAGGATTTCCTTTTAACTTGTCTCCTGAATCTTAAGTTAAAAATAAGAGCCGTGCAAACTTCCCCTAGACGAAATTTCACAACCTTGGCACCACCGCCAAGAAAGCCCTGTAGACCATCTCGGGCACAATAGACAGCACAGTTATATGAAAATGCAGGACTTCAGACAACTCCTTCAGTGTTCACACAGGTCTAGAGTAGGGACATCCATCCTTCAGAATCTAAAGTTTAGATGTTCATTTTCCAAACTGTTCCATCTGGCTGTACCAATCATAGGATGCATAAGCAAAGCCCTATGCATCAGCCCAGCTGTAGGCAACTGGCATGGCATTTGGTCTTCCTGTCCCCAGAACCAGAGCTTGGAAAGACTACCTTCCCAGAATCCTCCACCTGGCACAGCCACTGGATTCTGGGACCTAAATGAAAAAAAAAAAGTAATGTGTCCAAGCTCTGCCCAGGACTGCCTTCACTGCTCGCTATGCCACCTGGTTGCATCAGATGGGTAAGAGAGACAGTGCAAGGCTTCCTCCAATTTCTCAGCAAAGATCAACTGCTGTTTGGCTCCTCCTTGAGACGATCACCTCCACAAGCAGCCATTCCACCTGGAGGCATCAGAGGGAGAGGAGAGACACCATGATTAGTTCACCAGCCAAGGTGCTGAGTCTGGATTTTTAGCATATTTTGAATTTATAATATAAATTTGCAGGCAGCGGCATATAGGATGACTTCTTTTAGAGGAAAGGTAGGTTATATTATTTCTCTTTAATCTAAATAAGCTGCTATGTGATTCTCACTGGCCGGGAATCTGGAAATAGCAGTCCCAGGGAAGTAACCTCCCCCACTTATCTGACAGGTTAGGGACTGGAGCACTGTCAGAAAACACTGTTGAAAAGAGGAAGCCATGTACTTGTATGATACAGACCATGAAGGACCACACGAAGGCTCTCCTGGGACCGACAGTACACACACGGCTTGCAAAGTCTCTTAGCCAGCTTGGCACCTTTTTCCTTAATTTGGAAGCATCCAAAGAGCCAGTCGTTAGATTTCCAACTGTCACTGGTCTGGCCTCTGAAGGAGAGAAGAGCAGCCAGACACAGCTCCACCATACCTTGGCCAGCACTGCACATCGCTGCACTGCATTCCCTTTCTCTTGTGTGTCATGTCTTATTTAGACTGTAAGCCTGAGGGCAGAGAACTGTCAAATCAATGATTTGTGAGCCACCCTGGCAGCCTTTTTGGCAGAAGAGCAGGGTATAAATACTCTAAATAAATAAGTAAGCTCTAAAGCAGTTTGGGGAGAAAGGCAGTGTATCAATGTGAGGCTTTAGAAGATCAAATCCTCTTATTTTATTTTGGGGTAGGGTTCTGATTTAGAGATGTTCAGACGGAACCCAAATTACCCCATCAGCACACACAACAAATGTCAAAACCTGGGATCCAGATATTTCTCCTATGCCTCTGGCTTTCAAAGATCAAAGCTATCCATTTTCATTGTGCCAACCCATTTCTATTGAGCCTGGAAACCAACTGTGAAACAGAGAAGCTGATGCAAAATCCAAAGACGTACATTCTCTTCCATATTCCTCGTTAACCTGGCAGCCATGTTGTCATTTTCAAACACTCTTCAAAGGCAGCCCCAAGCAGAACACCCTAAAGCAGTCCAGTTTTGAACTGTACCAAGAGAGGCTGACAGTGACTACATTTTTTTTTTTGGCCAAATCTAGGAAAGCGCACAGCTGGCACACACAAGCCAAACAGTTCACAGAGAATACAGCTTGATTCACAAAGGAAAAACATAATCCGGCATTGTCCCAGAAGCTTCGGCTTCCTGGGATTAAAATGCACACAGGATAACTGGCTTCTCTCTTCTGCATTACCATTCCACTTTCTCGGGTCTCTGGCTCCTGTCCGCTCTGTTCTTGCTACCTATTCATCAATAGTTCTGCATCAGGAGACAGGAACAATCACCCACAGGGCAACCGTGAGCCTGTCTGGTACATCATGTGGAAGAAACAACTCTCACAGAAGGCGCCTGCAAGGGCAGGGGCTGCGTTCCCAACTCGGCTTCCCTAAAGAATTCCCCATTTCCAAGTTTAGCATTGTTGGAAGAAGACCTTTTCTTGATCGCTTCGTTCCTTCTTCATTAAAAACCTGCAGCCGAACCACCTACTTTCGTTAGAAGTGGCTCAAGTATTAATGCATGTTAAACACTCCAAATGTTACAGAGAAAAAAAAATCAAAGCTAAACAGCTTTCAGGAAAAGCTACACTGCAGCTAGCAATGGTGAGAACAAGCCCACAGGGAATACTATTGCCTGTTCAGGTTACATCAAGACAAGCAAAACCCCACCAGCGTCTTTTGATGCTCAGCCTTGCTCTCCTCGGAAAGCTGCAATCAAGGCATAATGAGAAGTGAAGTTTCGGCTCAAATGGCACTTTTGAGTTCTAGGCCTGCCTAAGAAACTGTAAAATCAGCACACCTCCAAAGTCTCAATAAATATCCACCCAAAGGTTCCTGAAGAACTCCAGTGTGAAATCAGCAAAAAAAAAAAAAAAAAGACATAATCTCTGTACGAGAAAAATGGAAAAAGAGATCCAGCAGATCTCCCACAGGATGATGTTCCCTGGCAGTCTAGTAACTCTCTCATGTCTGGATTGTATTTTTGCTCACTTCAGCCAGTGTGTTTGCTACACTTCAAATAATAATGATTTGGAAAGAACATCAAAGACCACTTCATCCAGGGGTGAGAATTGTGTGGCACTCCAGATGTTGCTGGACTGCCATTCCCATGAGCCTCAACAAGCACAGCTAATGGTGAAGGATGCTGGGAGCTGCAGTCCAACAACATCTGGTGGCCACACAATCCAGCCCCAAAGCCAGTGCCAGAAACCCACTTCCTAACTTGTAACCATCCAAGATTTGCTTAATACCACCCCTCCGGAAAAAAAATGTGAGGCAAAGTCTGTTCCACTGTTGACGGGTTTGCACCCTTTCATTTCTACAAGCTTGAACCCAAGGGTTCTTTCGCACCTCAGAATTACAGGCCTTTGATTCCTCTTCTAACTGATATGGCCCCATCCTACAGATTCCTGGGATTTATAGTTTCACGAAACATTTAGAATTCTCTCCCAGAAAGGAAAAATGCCTCCCCAAAGTACAAAGTTCAGGGCTCAACACTACGTCCTACCATCCCAAGAAAAAAAAGAACAATTTTTCCCACCTTCTATATTGACCAGCCTCTCAAACAGATGGATGACGTTTCTATCAGGGATGGAGAACATGTGGTCCTGCAGAAGAAGCCAGACTGTCGCCCCCCACCCACAGGTAGGCTGGCTAGGGCTGATGGCAGTTGCAGTCTAATATCCCCCTCCCTGATTTGAATCCTTTCTCCTATTAAATCAGCGGCAGCGGTCACGCAGCTCTGCAGATTATGCCGGAGTGCACCTCCTAGCACTCTACATCATTGGGCTATGTTGGTTGACTGGACTGCTGGGAGATGCAGTCCAACAGTTTCTAGAGGGAAGGGTCCCACCATTGCATTGGTGTCCTCCTCAGGTTTCCTGAAATATCTTGGATCCCATTTTTCCTGCAAGCAGCGCAGACCAGTGTCTGAGCCTCATGTCACAGCACCCCCAGGCCAGAATGGGTGGCTCTTGCCAAGGCCACCCAAAGAGATTTAACAAACCGACTGAGGATTTGAAAGTCGGGATTATTCCCACACCCAAGTTCTGTGTTCCTGCCAGGGTGCCCTGCACCACGACACCGGCTCTGAGTGTTAAAAGGCTGTCAACAATGGGATCTGAGCAGCTCACAAAAGGAGCTCAAATCAAGGCACGGACAGAGAACAGGGAGACCTTCAAAGGCAACGAATCAGCAGCTTCGAGAACAGAGAGAAACACTCACAAATGTTTGGGAACAAGCAAGATATGTCTCAAGAACTGGGTGAGGATGCAAATGTGTGTCGCAACTCTGGGATTGCTGGGTTAAAGGGAGAGGGGAGCTTTAAGAAGAAAAACAGAATGCAGTTGCTGAGACTGTAATTTGAAGAGGAAAAGTGGCTTGGAAGAGGGACAGAAGAGGTTCACCATTATGCCATTGTTCGGCATCGTGCTATTTTATTTTAATGGAAAACCACGCCTCTTCTACTGTCCCCCCGCCTCGCAATAAGGCTATAACCCTTGTCTTCCCAGGAAAAAGATGAGTACCTAAACTTTTACTCTAGAGCTGGGGACCAAGGGAAGCAAGCAGCATTAAGTGTAATCAACGTATCCAAAAAAAAAAAAAAAAGGGAAGGGGCAGTTAGATCCCCCGAACTATAACAAGAACAACAATAAATTTTTATTTCTTACCCACCTCTCCCTAAGGTTCGAGGCAGGGTACATCACAGATTAAAATACAACTAAAAACACATGAAACCATTAAAGCACATCCATTTAAAAATCACAGTTAAAAACCGACTGGGTAGGCCTGCCTAAAAAGATAGGTCTTTAGTACTTTTTAAAATCTGGACAGCCTATTTTGCTGTTGAATTTCTTCCGGCAGGTCATTCCCCAGCCTAGCAATGGCCAAGAAAAAGGTCCCCTGGATTACTATTGCCAGTCTAGTCCTGGGTCCCTATCGCACTACACTTTTATAGCGCTATTATTCCATTTTAAGTGCCATGACATCATCCTGTGGAATTCTGGGGTTTGCAGTTTGGGGAGGCACTAGAGCACTCTGGCTGAGAATTCTAAATGCCTCTCCCTAAACTGCAAATCCCATGATTCCATATGATATTGCCACAGCAGTTGAAGTGGAATAATAGGACTAAGACAGTGTAATGTGATAGAGCCCCTGCTGCTTTGAGAAAGGGTGGATTGTATGGGAAGAGCTGATCCCACGGTTAACTTGGACTCAAACCATGTAGGGCTTTAAATGTAATAACCAACACTCTGTACTTTGCACAGAAACTAAACAGCCAGTGCAGTGATTTTAATATCATTGTGATATGCTCACTCTGCGATGCACCTACTATACTTTCTGTTTAGATTCTAATAGTTCATTGGTGTTACGCACCCTGTGTAACATAATACACCTCCCCATAATTCAAATCTGGGGACCATTCACACTATACAGTTGGGGCACTGCTATTTCTTTTTAACTGACGTGGCTACAACTTACGGAATCCTGGAATCTGTAGTTTCTAACATCTGATTGATGCCAAGCACCTTGGAGAAATATAAGACCCCCCCCCCAAAAAAAATTAGGGCCCAGTCAAATTACACAGTTTTAGCATTATTATTTCCACTTTTAACTGCCACGGTTGCATCTTATGGAACTCTGGTATTTGTAGTTTGGTGTGGCACTGGACCTCTTGAGCAGAAAATGCTAAATGCCCTTTCTTGAACCCCTGATTTCCATAGGATGAAATCATGGCAGTAAAAGTACAACCACAGCACTTTAACTGCACAGTAGGAATGGGCTACCTGTTTTAAAAGTGCATTGCCACCCCAGGGACTTCTGAGAGAGGAAATCCACTCTTTGGGGAGACCAGAAAGAAGTACAGTTCAGGAAGTCTGGAGGAATAAAGATCTGCAAGAACAGCTCTGGGAGCATGTGAGTGATCTAACTCTGTGTTTTAAGCATCGTGTTTTAACTTTTAGCTCAGTGTGCCAGCACTGTCTTTTAAGTTTTAGCTTAGGTTTTTCGTACTGTGTTTTACATTTTAGTTCTTCTTCTTTTCTGAGGATATATTTCTGCCAATTTCTGAATTTGATTATTTGGTTTAAAACTAATATATCAATAATCTACAAAGAACCAGGGTTTTGTTGTATTTCTGCAACATACTTACAGATTCACAAAGTTATAAAATGTAGGCCAGAGTCTTGGCCATAAATAATAAGTAATAATCATTCAGTTGTTACCAAGATCAGGCCTAGAGGACACTTAAGGTCTCTTCCAACTCACTAATTCTACTCCCCTCACTTATTTACAAAGAGGCCTGTCCATTTTTTTTTTTAAGTAATAATAATATCCAAGGCAGTCCTATGGAGATATCCCCGCGTCCCCTTCTTAAGAAAGCAAAGAGGGGGAGGATAAGAATCGAAAGGCTTAGATGCAGACACACACATTCTATACCAGGTGGCTGTCGGCTGTCGTGTCAGGTCAATACCACGGCTGAACGCCAGCTCAAGGGAATCTGAGCGCTAAGACTTAGAATGGGAGAGACCAAAAGGTGAATGGCCTCCTACTGAATCCAAAAGGAAAAACAGCACAAGGAAGATTAGAGGGTTTCTGAAATGGTGGGCACCCAGAGTCCAAGTCAGGTCAGGAGAAGGAAGCGGGGTGGATTGGTTTCGTGGCCCTAGACTTCCTTCTCTCGTCCATCTCCTTCCCTGGGTGCGGGGAGGGTATCAGGAGAAGCTTTGTGGTGCTGAGAAGTCAGGCTGCAGTCTGTCCTTAGCTGGCCAGGTAGTGGTTGGTGGAGGAGGAAGAGGACCGGAGGTGGGTTTTTAAAGGGCTATGCAGCCTGATTGGAGCTGCCAGAGCGAAAGTTCCCCTGGAAAAGAGGCACTTGGGATGGTGGGGCAGGGGTTGGAGAAGCTTGCAAATAATCAAATCCACAAGTTAAACCCACAGATGCGGGGGGCCAACTGTAGTTGCAGAATACTGCAGCAACAAAGTACTTTTTTTTTTCCTTTGGCAGTCATTGAAACTTTGCTTTGAGGAGCCAGCTGGTGACGGCAAATTAACGTATCCGCTAGGATATGAAGCAGGGGATGCGGTTCCTGATCTAAAGGGCTAACCAGCTGTTTCCATGGCCACTGTGAATCCTTTTGGCATTGTGCTATTCACAGGGCACTCTCTGTGCCACTAGGTCTAACAAATACATGCTGGGAACTTGGAAGCTCACTGGAAGAGGCTTTTCATCTAGGAGGAAGAGGAGCGGAAAGCCAGAATACATGGGTTTCCTTTGCAGTCCAGTGTTGCATGTAAGAGCCCAATCCGCCCATGAGGGCTAAAAGCAGGGAGCTGATTCGAGTGTCCTTGCAACTAAATCAGGGTTCCCAAGTATGCACAAGAAGCATGGGGAACATGGACCCCTCTAGATTAGTGGTTCTTAGACTTTTCAGGTGGGGGGATCACAGAACACTTTAAGAATCAGGTGAATGCTACAGACTCTCTCGTCTCCATAATTCCTTCATGTTCCCTACAAGAAGAAGACAAGAGGAGAATGGAGAATAGACTCGCATCAAAGGAATGCTACACATCTATAATCTACAATGGTTGAAAGAGTGGAACATCAAACAACAAGCCATCAAAAAGCAAGATATGCCTACAAACTGAGGTACAACTATAGTTCCAAGAGCACTGGACACACTGGCTGGGGTATTCCTGGGGTTGTCCAGAACAGTAACTTTTCCAGGCTCTGAAAACAGCATCATTTCCTAGAGGAGCTACATTTTTCTCCACCATCACTGTGCAGAGCCACAGTTGTTGCTTAATAAATTTCACTTAACGGGGAACTATTTTGTTCCCACAGAGCAATTACGCGCATCTCTTCCTTTGCAGGTGATCTTTCTTTGCAATAAATGAGCAGCTGTTACACATCTGTCACGTCAGGGTGCAGGCAACTTTGAGGGCTCTCGGGGACCATTTTCTGCCCCTGCCCCTCCACCGCAGGAATGCCAAAAAAATCCAATAAATGCTACTTCTGGCTTTGAAAAATGGGCATTTCTGGAAGTTAAACAGCGCAGGAGGTCCCTGTAGCCTATTTGAAAGGCAAGCTGTTCCTGGAGGTTTCTAGGAGAAGGAAATTCACCTTCTGTTTTCATCAGAAACAGGACAGTTTGGAGAGAGTCGAGGGCTGGAAGAACAGCCTTGGAGAAGGCTGGCCCCTCCAAAAACTGCAAACCCCAGGATTCCAGAGGATGTTGAAAGTGGAATCATCGTGCTATAACAAGCTAGTGTGCAAATGGCCTAAGAGTGCCCTGGGTACTGGCATGGCAATGTTTCACTGCAAAGAAAACACAAGTGTGGGCCATAAGCTCTCATGGGCTTCAGTCCTCTCTTTCAACCACACCAAACAGAATGCTGAGCCAAGGTTGCTATTGAACAACCGAGAGATGCATTTTACTTCTATACTGGATTTCAGTTATTACTCACTTCCTGTTTTTTAAAGGAACAAACAAGACACAATTGCTTTAATAAAGAAATAGCACAATCCCTCCTGCACAAAGCTGGCCGGTGTTCCAGTGGAACAGCAAACATCATAATTTTATTGTATTTTCAGTATGTTATGCTTTGCATTTTCCTCTTCTGAACCAGTTTCTCACAAAACTGATTCACTCTTTCTAAAGCCTTAATTTCTATCAGCCTGCTAACTACTGAGCCAGGTCCAAGGTGGTACTCTTGGCTGATCTGGGCCTAGAGGTAGAGGGGACAGGGGTTGAAGAAACTTGCAAATAATCAAATCTATGAAAGTCAAACCTACAAATGTGGAGGGCCAGCTGCATTTCGTAGTGCCACTGCCACCAAGTATTTCCACTGAATGGGTGTCACCATCATGAGCCCAAGTCCCTGTCACTGGCAAATGGAAATCCACAAGCTGTGGCAGGGCAACAGGGGCCACTGCAGAGGTTTGTAGTACCTGAAGACTGTTATAAGCAGAGTTGCCCTTGAAAAAACTGATCTTATGCTGTATATGAACTCCAGATGAGAAAATCTGTCAGTTTTTCTTTCTTACCACAAGTTTCAGGTCCTTCCTTTCTCAAATATATGATTTGCCAATTTTGATAAATTCTTTGCCCCCAAAATTCTACTTCTTGGCTTTTCATTTATACTAACCAAAGGACAACAGATACAGATATGCCCGGCATGAAAAAGATCATGTTCGATCTAGGAGTCATTCCAATCAGGAGTGACTCAGAAAAGGAAGAAAGAAAAAGGTTTCAAAATGAGACATTTTAAGAGTTAAGCGGCAAACTGGACTTGCAATTTGTTCTTTTGGATCTTCCCCACCTTTGAATGTTTTAAATCTCAGAGTCTTTTACTCCTATATAGGAAGAAATCTGCAGACTTTGCAAAATTCTCACCAAAAAGAAAGAAAAGGAAATTCTCATCCATCACAAACCCATACGCTACAACAGTATGAAAGGGAGCGCTCAGAAAACCTTGCCAACATGATGAAGCATTAACACCCACCCAGCATTTATACTTAGCTCCCAGTAGAACTCGGCATACCTTCAGGCAGTCATTCAGCTGCTAATTAATCACCTGTTTGTGACTCAGACAATGCAGTGGACTCAGATGCCCCCAAGAACAAGTTTCTTAATGGAACCGCCCTTCAGAAGCAAGCAAAAGCTGGCACAAGGCGTTTGGCCGCAGGTGATGTCGACACTGCCCTAAGCAGGTTGAGTGGGTGGAAATTTCATCCCACCTTTTTCCAAACAGTCAGAAGCCTCACTTCGATGACCAGCCTCCCTGGAGAAAGGGGAGCAACGCCATCATTTCATAACAACAGCAGATAGACAGGTGGAAAGCAAGCAGCAACATAAGAAAGCAACAGTACCCAGTACATTAGTCCTGCATCTTGCATGCATAACAGTGGACCCCTGCGGTTTTTCCACTTTGCTTCTCAACAGCTTTATTGCGCCTATATTCAAAGGGCAAGGACTGATTCTTTCAGTACCCAGCTAGATAGCTGGATGTAAATACCCATTCCAATGGCTTGGAGTAGGACTCCAGCATGAAGTTGCCAGAAATCAGGGATCAATAATCCTGTGCCTATTGCTCCTTACATCTTTCGCATGAGATATTGGGGCCAAAATCACGATACAAAACTCTAACCACATACTCAACTGCCAACTCAGCAATTTCTGTGCAGTTATTGCTAACACCCCATGGTGTCCTTCCACGACATCTCCAAGGTCTTCCCCTTTCCACTGATATTCCACTGTTTATGAGCCACTTCTCCTCCCTCCCACTTAGAACAAGAAGAGAAAAGCTGCAGAACAGTCATTCGGATTCTGGATGGATTTGTTACGCAACGGCGTATTTAGTATGTAGACTTTGGGCAACGACTGGATTAATTCTGTTAGCCTGGGAGAAAGTGCCTGAAGTCTGTAGTTCACAGAGAGCCAATAGGTTGACAGCCCTGTGATGCTTTCTCCTTCCATCAGATCTCACTGGAGCAGTTCATCCCATACCTTTCTCCATCCTACAAACATAGGACTTCACAAAAAGGTATATACAAAAGCCAGTGCCAGAAAATGTATGATTTTTTTTTTTTTTTACAGCAGAAGTTTCCTAGTTCCTCTGAAACAGTAAGCAAGGGATTCTGGCAGATGTAGTTCAAAACAATTTTTTTTTAAAACAAATTCTTATTTTTGTTCCAATTTATTTAACATCCCTTCACCCTAACCAACCCCCTGCAAAGTACAAATGGCTGCTTATTCATACCAATTTTGGAGAGGGGGTGGAAATTTTAGGTGTCACATTTTGGACCAGATTTCACCATGCTCAAACCTGCCCGTTATTTCTGACAGTATATGGTCCAGTATCCAAAAGGAGGGAAATGAATATTCTGCGTATGTGTGCCCAGCACACACATTCACATAACCACAAATACTTCTTGCAATAAATCGGCCCCATATACACTCGTGCCACTTGGCCAGTCATGTTGGCAAATATTTCATCTGCTCTCAGTAAAAAAGCCACACCAAGTACAATCCAGCAGCAACCAATGCTTTTCTGTAGGCTGCAATCCTAGATGTATTTACTTGGAAGTAATGTCGGTTAGATCAGCAGGTCTCATTTTCAAGAAAGGAATCATAGAACAGGGTTGTAAAATCTCACTGTTTCCAGTGGGGGGGGGCTAAGGGCATAATTAACCTTCTGCCATCAATGATACTTAAGTGCTTGATTTCAGGGTTCAGTTGTGCCCACAGTCTGTTTGGGGAGGCATCTCTGTTTTTGTCTGTGTGCATCCAACTGCTAAAATGGGATCCAGCACTGAAACTGCAGAAGTAAAACAGGATCAGAAATTAGACTGTTTGGTACTAGCGCAGGGAGAAAGCGGAGGAAGGAGGAAATGCAGAAACAGCAACATGGGATTTTTTAAGGACAAACAGATTTTCTGCCAATTTCACAAGATCATGTTATCTTTACATTACCCGCCCACTCACACACAGCACACACCTGTTGCATGGGACGAAAAGCATTTTGCCTTAAAAACTGCTTAGAGAACTACAGTGCGAGATAAAATGCTTAGCTATTTTAGCAGTCAGATGCACAGAAATATTAAAAGGGGAAAACAGGGAGCACAACAGAACTTCTATCTGCTTCTTGCAGGATCCAGCTATTAGTGGGGATCTGGCCGTATTCTCTGATCCTACCCCTTGGAGGCAACAGGGTAAGACATTACCTCCCCATCCTCAGTTTCCCCATCAGCATAATTAAAATAATACATCACCTCCTCAGGGCTGGAGCAATAAAGGATGATGACATTAAGGATTATAAAAATCTAATTTTGTGTAATTACTACTTCTTGAACAGCTGCAGGGAGAGGGGAAAAAACATGATCTAAACAAAGGACAAGCTTAATGGTTAATACTTCCCTCCTAAATCAAGACATTCTTAGGAGATGCCAAATAGAACACACGATGCAAAAAAATGAGGTTGTGGGGGTGATGGGGAGAGCGCACAGTTGACAAGCTAGGAAATTAGGTTAAAATTAACTATGGTTGACAGGAAATGCAGAAAACAATTTTTACTACACCCAGGAAGCTGAAGGCTGATCTGGGGATTCTGGAGATGTCCAGGGTCACAAAAACATCCTTGGGGGCGCCACTTGAGCCACAAGGCCACGCTTTACCCACACTAGGCTTAAGTCTTCCCCTGCCTGATATTTTAAGACCATCTTTGCCTGATGAAGAAGCAGGTGGGCACGGAAAGCTAGTGCACTGAGAGAATTAAGTGTATAAAGACTAAAGAAGAAATATTTAGGGGCATTTCCCAATGACTTAGTGACTATGTTGGAAAACCCTTTGGAAAGCAGAGACCTACTGTTGGAGAGCTTAAAAGAATTTGAGGCGCTGGCTGGATTAAAGAGGCACAAAATTAAAGCAGAGGTACAAAAGTATAAAAGGTACAAAATTAAAGTACAAAGAGTCTTCCATTGGATAAAGTCAACTGGAAAGAGCAAAGCTTTGAACTGACATGTTACATGTAATAAAACTGCCTATCACTCATTATTTTGGGAGGCAACAGAATTATTTGTCTTTTCATGTTCACGTTATTAACATAAACATGTCTTCCACGGCAATAGACAGCATTTACTCCTTCTATCCTGAATATTATTAGTGGTCAAGGGTCGGTGGAGGGACATTTTTCTACTTTTTTTAAATTATCAGGGAGGATTTTAAAAATAATGTAAAAGAAAATAATACATTAGCCCAGACTGCAGAACTAACGTGAATGCATTATAAAAATGAGTAACGTGAGTGTCTAGGCTATTCTATATACAAGAATTCCAATCTCTCAGAAAGGACTGCCTTGGGGAACGAAGTTTTAAACCTGTCATTCGGCTACCAAGGAAAGGTTATGTCAAAAACACAGCGACTGACAAGTCAAGGACAAATTAGTTTCAAAGCACTATCTTTCAGCCTTCATTCTTTGAGGACAACATAAGGATGGCAAGTCTAATGCACATAAGCAGTTGTGGGGAAGGATACGAATTTTTCTCTAATGTCTGCAGGTGATCTTTGAAAAGTGCAGGCGTCCCTCCACTTTTGCAGGTTTCACTTTCATGGATTTGACTATCTGGAAGTTTCTCCAACCCTTGCCCGCCCCCATCTGAAGAGCTTCTTTTCTGGAGGACCCTTCCCTCTCAGTGGCTTCGATCAGGATGTTCAACCCCTCAAACACCCACCTCTGGTCCTCCTCCTCCTCTTCCACCAGCTTCTGCCTAGCTAGCTAAGGACAGCTCACAACCCAATTTCTCTGCACTACAAGCCCTCTCCCAAAGCCCCAAGAAAGGAGACAGGCAAGAGAGAGGATGTATACGACCACCACACCACCCCTCTGCCTTCCCTTTCCTTTCTCTGACCTGGCTTGACCCCTGGCTGCCCACTCCCCCCATGCCTCCACTCTCTCCCCCCCCCGCCCCACACACACACTTTGATATTTGCGACTTTTCCACTTCTGCAAGGGTCTTGTGGTCCTAGCGGATGTGGAGGGCCAAATGCATTTCAAAGCTACACAAATACCTCTCAATCAAACAGTACAGGCAACACACTTTGATAACCAGACTCGAATTGTTGGCAAACAATACAATGACATATATACAGAGACCAACCACAAGTTCAGATCACCAGAAAGCTTCCAGGAAGTTTTTTGTGGGGGGAAGTACCTACCAAGGTTTGTATAAGAAAAGGATGCAGAGCATGAAAATGCAACTAGAGTTTGTTTTTATTCTGAGACTGTAAAGGCAACACCCTCTTATCTGTTTTGAATGTTTTGTTACTTCTGAACCCACACCTGTTACAAGTAGTGACTTGTCTGTGGGGTGTTTTCTGTTGAGAAATACTTCCTCATAAAGATAAGCTTTATAATTCAGTTTGCTTAATAGGTGCAGCCATCTGTCCCCATTCTGAGCAAACAAGAGGAAAATTAAAGATGCAACAGCGCTTCATTCACTGGTGACCAACCAACTTTAGAAGAGATTGCCAGGGTTCAGTGGCATCCCAAATCCTGGTTCTTCTGCCTTCCTGAAAATGCAAAAATGAACAAAGAAGGATGTGGAAATCTCTAGCCACCTCCCCCCAAAGCCTGAAAACGTGGCTGGTGGGCTGAGCACAGATCTTGAGCGCTGATAAGAATATTTGCACTCTGTGTGTCTATTTACACTACAAAGTTACAGCAGTGTGATTCTCTTTTAACTGCCGTGAGCGGGGTCTGTGGTCTGGTGAGAAGCTGAAAAATTAGAATCTCAGTGGTGGAAGGGACAGGAAGAGCAAGAATACACAACTAAAGTGAGAGATGCCCACCCAACCTTTGTTTAAAGACCTCCTAAAAAGAGATTTTGTGAAAGGCGGCAAACCACTTATGGATTTTCTGAGGAATAAGAAATCTAATGATGCAATACTCTGGAGTTATGAATATTAGTAAATCTAGTACAGTTGGCCCTCCACATTCACTAGGGTTGGGACACAGAACACCCCGCAAAGGAGAAAAGAAATGCAAATATCAATGTGTGTGTATGTGTGTGTGTGTGTGTGTGTGTCAGTGGGAAGGGAGCAAGGCATGGTGGGAGAGCAGGCACCCAAGGTCCAAACCAGACCATTTCCACACTACATTCCTATAGCGCGATTATTCCACTTTCAACATCCTATGGAATCCTGGGGTTTGCAGTTTCGGGAGGAGTCGAGATGCTTCCTCTCTCATCTATCTCCTTCCTTGGGTGCTGGGAGAAAGTTTGTGGTGCTGAAAAGCTGGCCAGGAAGCAGGATGTAGAGGGGGAAGAGGATCAGAGGCAGGTTTTTTTTTTAAGGGCTGTGCATCCCAGTTGGAATTGCAAAGAGGGAATGCTCCCCGCAAAAAGAAACACTTGAGGTGGGCAAGTTTGGAGAAACTCACAAATAACCAAATCTGTGAAAGTTAAAACTCCAAAGGTGGAGGGCCAACTCTGAGATGAATGTAGATCTGTAATGGCAGAATAAGATGTAGGCTATTAATCATACTTTTTATTTCATTACAATTGGTATGTTAGTATGAGTCGGAGTTATTTTCTGTATTAGTACAGCTAGACGCGCTTAATGTAATAGAAGAATCTTTCAGTAATGGGTTGTGTTAAGTCTCGGCTCAGTTCACGCTTAATTCTAATTATTCATGTAGAGTTCATTTATGCATAGATTGTTTCTTTTTCTCTTCTTTTTCTTCTTCTTCTGTAGTTGTGGTTTTGTTTGCATCTTCCACTAAAATTAATTAATATTAAATCTGAAGGACCTCTTAAGGAATAGTGTGCACCCCCCTGTGAGGCAGTCTGTCCCACTGTCAAACAGTTCTTTCACTGGAGAAATTTTTACAAAGTTTAAGTGGAATCTCTTTTCTTGTTCTCCTTTGCTCTGTGGGAGACCTTTAGTACCGCAGCTCAGGGAAATGAACTAGAGCTTTCCAGGAGAGAATTCTGGGTACCTCCCCAAACTACGAATCCTGGCATTCCAAAGGATGGAGGCATGGCAGTAGAAGTGAAAAGTAGTGCAGATATACGCCTAGTACGACTGCACAGTATGGATAAGTCACACATTCAGCACAAGGCAGCAGGAATGGAAAACAGAACTAAGAAATGGATTCCCAACTTCTGGTAATGGTGGTTATTCCCATGGTACTGAAGTGCATGTTCCTTATTTCGGCTGTGTTGCATCAAGCACTGAGACCCAACTTCATGCTCATGGGAATGGTAGGGAAACAGGAAGGAAAACAGAAAGCAGCTTGCTTGTGACTGAAGCCTTCAAGCCAAGGTCTCCTCCCCTTCAGGGTTGGAGCAACCATTAGGCAAAGTCATGCCCCGGGCAGTGGACTTTGGATGTCATGAAAGGGCAGCCAATTGTCCTTTGTTTGTTTTCCGATTAAGGTTATGCTAATCTTTGATTCCAGTGATGAGAAAAGTTGCCTGTGGGACCTTCTGCCACATGTGCCAATATAATCTGGCAGGCTCTGAGTATTAAGCACTTTCATTTAAGTAGACTGTGGGAGAGCATGATCTACTGCTCTGTCTTAAGACTACCAAAAACATGGTTTAGCCCCCCAGTCCCAATCTCCAGAAGAACCCTCACCTTTAATTGGTCCCAGATTTCTATGTTTGTAACAAAATTCAAAGGGGGTACACCTACCTATGAATTCAACTGCCCCATTCTGTAGATCAGAAAGACAGGGAAGAATAAACAACACGTTGGTTAAAAACAGCCGGACTTTTATTCCTGCAATAGTTCCTGACATACTCAGGCCTCGTTCTGAGAATTCAAGAGCACACAGGGCTAACAAGGCAGCCAAATTCCACATACTGACCTGGATGACACTGGGTATCGAGGTGCAAAAAAGCAAGAGCATAAACTCACAGGGACCCACAAAGCCAGCTGGATGGGATGCAGTGATATAATGCTGCAGGGTTGTTGTTGTTGTTGTTGTGGTTACATGGCCTCCAGTCAACTCCAACTCATGGCAATCCAATCATAAGGCTTCCTCAGCAAGATCTGTTCAGAGTGGGTTTGCTATTACCTTCATCTAAGGCTGAGAAAGTGTGCCCTAGAGACTCACCTAGTGGGTTCCCAGGGCTGAGCAAGCATGAAAACCCTGATCTCCCAGAGTCCTAGTGCAACTCTCAAACCACTATATCACACTGCCTCAGAAGGTGCAACACTACCTTGCAGATACAGCTACCAAGCAAGTCTATTCAACTACTTTGGAAGCCAGCAAAAATCTTGTTTTACATCCCATCATCATTAAAAAAAGGTTGGTGGGAAAATGGAAAAAGATTATTTTCTTAAACACTCAAGACTGTGGAACTCGCTGCCTCAGGACATTCCACTTAGTGTTGTTAAGATACCAAGTCACAATGAATCTGTTCCAAGAAACTTTGCCTCCCTTATGAAACACATGGCTGAATTTCATTGCTCTTTAAAACAGAAAAATTGTTTTCTGTTTGTTTGTTTGTTTAATGTGAAGCCTGGCAGTTCTGTCTGCTGTTTTAATATTTTAAATGGCTGGATGTGGTTTTAAAATGTCTGTAACATTAGCTATCTTGGACATTTGAGAAACAAGACAGAAAAGGAGGACATCAATGTATTTAAATAAGTAAAGGCACGTGGAATTAGCTTGTCCAAAAGGCCATGTGTTTTTGATGGAAGGGCATCTTGCAAATTTATTTAATGCAGAGATGGGAAACATGTGGTCTTTCTGCTTTCTATTGATAGACTGTGAGTCCCAGCAGCCCAGCATAACCATTGGTGAGGAATGCTGGGAACTGTAATCCAGAGGTCTGAACAATTGCCATCCCCAGTTGAAGAGGCAAATGAGCACCATTTGGATAATTCTGAAGAAGCTTGGAAACACTTTAAACGAGGCAGAAAGCATACAGTGTTCTTAAATGCTCCTCTGACATCTCTCCTAAAAACAGCAATGGCCATTTTGGACAATAAATCGAGCAGCCCAGC
The DNA here is from genome assembly GCA_948472985.1 of Iguana delicatissima. Lineage (NCBI taxonomy): Eukaryota > Metazoa > Chordata > Lepidosauria > Squamata > Iguanidae > Iguana > Iguana delicatissima. The sequence continues at coordinate 87,891 of CAOKZL010001213.1, read as the reverse complement.
GGAAACACAAATTAACTCTTCGATTTCACCGTGGACAAAAATCTGGCTTCCCTCCCCTTGCACAATCCTGGTTCATCTATCCATCTTCCTAGCGCCTTAAATAAACCAATGTCCTTCCTTCCCAGTTGAAAAAAAGCTCTGCAAAGCCAGAAAGGGCAGAAATCATGGGCTCCAACCACTGAAGCACACAGATCAAGCCACAAGCAGTAGCAGGCCATTCACTTCTTCAGCCAGAACAGCAAAAAAGGCCACTTGGCACCTGGCTGTCAAGGTCTAGCAGCCTTAGTCAGAATTGAAGAGCTGCCCTTGAGCTGACAAAGGGCTCATCCAAAGACTCTTTCCTGTTCACAGTGCAGTTCAGAAGCCCACTGTTTGTGTCCTTCGGAAAAGGTGCCTGAGGAATGCACATATCTGTTCATGCAAGTCCTTGCTTGAGACCTTGTTGAGGGCCAGCAGAAAGCCTCCAGAGGCCAGATTTCCTTCCCAGGCTTCTAGCTGTCAAGAGAGCAGTGACTGAGTGTTGGACTTGGACTCCAACAGATCAGGGTTTGAATCTGTGGAAACCCACTGGAATGACTTTGGACAACTCGCACTCCCTCAACCTCAGAGGAAGGCCATGGGAAACTCTGAAGAAATCTGGCCAGGAAAACCCCATTACAGGTTTGTCAAAAGTCAGAGTTGACTTGACCTAAAACATCATCCACTGCTTTATTAGGTTAACCACAGAAAGCTATCACAAAGTACTCCAGATGCTGCCAGACTGCAGTTCCCAGCATGCTTCATCATTGCTTCTGCTCCATAGGGCCAGAAAACTGCTGGTGCATTACGCCAGCTACTGCATTTCCTCCAGGGTTGCACAGAGACGGTAAGGGAAAGCAGACAATGGCCAAAATCCTGTGTAGAGTTCCACATGCACAGCCACACATCTCCACACTGCCTGGTAGCTGTAACTCCTAGGAAGGGCCTCGGCTGCTATCACTTACCAGTGGGTAAAGAAGAGAGACATTTCAGACCATGGAGAAAAAGCTGGCTGCAGCTCTGTTGATGGAAGGAGAGAAATGAGGGTGTGCTCTCAAATGGAGTTCCCCCCTTTTCTTTCCCCCAGGAGCCCAGAGCAGCCACATCTCCACAGTCTGAATCCCTTTGCCCCTCCCTCCCATCCCTCCCAGTAAGAGACAGTTGCGGGGCAGTAGGAAGTTTTTGGGCAGAGCATAAGAGCAAATTAACATCCCATCCAAAAAGGGACTCACATGTACATAAGCTGCACTTGTGAGCACTGAAATCACAAACAGGATGCTAGCCTAGATCTACTAGCTCTGAGCAATTACTTCTCTGTCTTCCTTTTTTTTCTTTTTCTTTTTTTGGTGGCCGCTGTGCCAACACTTTTTCTTTCCACTGTCATCACCTATGCCACTGTAGCTACACCAGCAAAGCAGAAGAACAGGCCTGAGGCCTAAGACTACAGCATCTGGAGGGCCACAGGATTTCCATCTCTGATGTAAAGTGATCAAATGAGCCAACAGCACCTGTACCCGGTGTCCAAAATTAGAGAGATTCTGAAGTGCACATGAAATGATGACATCTTATCACCTTTCTCAGGAAGCCAAAAAAAAAAAAAAAACATTCAGAGGTGGCTGACATTTCTCAACAGAGAGCAGTAGGGTTACACTTGCTGCCTTCTCAGGCTTGCAAAGCGAAAGTCATGTACATAAAAAAGTCCGGAAGCTGTTCTACAAAGAGGTTTTCTCTTAAAATATAGATCCCTGGCCTACATGGACAAGGATTTCTGGAGGAGGAGTTCTACCACACAGGCTTGATGGCTGCCTTAAGGTGACTCACAACTTCTTTTCTGTGTGTTTTCTTCCTCGAGAAGTAGCAAAGGCGACACCAACACTTGCAACTCAGAAAAAGAATTCTGTGTGCAAACTAACATTAGATTTGAGGGGTCCCAAGAAAACAGCAACCTGTCAGGGAAGTATAGAAGATACAGAGCAGCCCTCTAAGCAGCCAGTCAATCACCTAGGGCGAGGAATTATCATCTCCAAGCATCCAAAAGTTGGGTTTATGTTTCTCCCCCTTGCAAGGGTAGAAATGCTCTACAAAGTCTTAACAACCTTTCTAGACACCAGTAAGTTATTTCACATTTTCACTGATCCCAAAAGATTATAAAGAATTTCACAGAACCCTGTCATTTTCATAGAAAGGGGGGAAAACACCAAAGGATTCTCAATCGTTGTCTCCTCTTTTTCAAAAACTTATTTGGAGAAGGCTGGAAAGTGCTAAGATAAAAACAGTCAGGGGCCAAAGTGGCCCAACTGGACTCCTGCCCAAGCCAAAATGCTGCAGCACCTTTCCCTCCGCAATGCACTGTTTGCTTGTGCACTTGACACTGAAGGATTGGTCTGAAAATATTTGCAGTCCAGGTCCAGCGGGTTTCACACCTCCATCCCATCCATCATCATCACCTTGCTGCCTGGAATTCAACCTGTGAGTCACCTGGGCTGCAATCTCAAACACACCAACACCATCGCCCCCCAAAATCCAAAGAAGTCAGATTTTCTCAAGTGCTAGAAAAGCAACTAGGGTTCCTTTGGGGAGGGGGAGAGAGAAAAGAAGGCAAGGCTAATTGAAAGACGCCCTCCCCCACCCACACTTTAAACAGTGCAGAGCTCCCAAGAGGCGGAAGAAAACAGGTCGGGTTTAGATCTGAAGCCTGGATTCTTAACAGCACCAAAGCCACTGTAAACGCTACATTTCCGGGGAGAGGTGGGCAGGGAAAGTGAGAAAAGGATGTTGCCCCCCCAAAAAACCCCACAAGATGTTACAACGACGCTTCCAGAGGAACTGCCTCATCCCCTGTCCAAATTCCATGCGACGTTTTAAAAAGCGTTCAAGATAAACTCAGACGAACCAGGAGACGTCTTGGTTCGCAAAACCGAGGTGATACGCCGCTAGCTTGCAAAATGCGAGGGGAGGCCGGTTCCCAGCCGGTTCGCACATTTTAGGGGAGGTCGGCTTGCCAAATTTAGGGGGGACTCCTCACTTTGCAAATTTTAGGGGAGGTCGCTTTGCCAAAACTGGGGAAGGGAGGGACTCCTCCGTTTGCACATTTTAGCGGACTCGGTTTGCCAAATTTGGGGAAGGGGAACTCCTCCGTTTGCAAATTTTAGAGGAGGTCGCTTTGCCAGATTTGGACGGAGGGTGACCCTTCGAAGCGGGAAGGAAGAAGGCGGGGGAGAGGGGGCAGCGGGGGAGCCGGGGTGGCCGCTCTCACCTGTCCGTACACCTTGATGGGCTCCTGCGGCGCCGCGCTCCTCTTGCGGCGCAGCTGCTCGCCTGCCTCCCGCCGGGGGCCATCGGGACCCGGCGCTAGCAGCACCGCAAAGCCCCGATCCTGAGGCCGGGATGTCAACGCCGAGGGCGAGTGGAGAGTCCGCGTGGACCAAGAAGCGGAGGAGGACGACGCCGGCTGAGGATCCCGTGCAAGCAGCAGCAGCAAGGCGCCACAAAGCAGGCTTGCTTTGGATGCTGTCGCCCGAGGTGGAGCAGAACCGGGCTCCCCGGCGCAGCTTCTCCCTGTCGCCATGTTCCCTGCCTAGTCGGGTTTGCAGCGCCGGCGAAGAAGGGCGCCGCCACCAGGAGAGAATGCGCAAGAGGATGCAAAGGGAAAGGGGAAAAAAAATTAAAACCCGAGGTTGGGGAAGCAGCGGCAGCCAAAGCCAGCAGATTGAGGCCAGCTGCGTGCAGGAATCTTCTGCCTCTCGAGTGCTGCTCCCAGGGCAAAAAAAATCTCTTTTTTTCTTTTTCTTTTTTCTTTTTCCTTCTCCGTTTTTGCGCGTGCGGCCGGTGAGTGGCTCGCGCGCACCCGGGGCTTTGTGCGGGGTTTTCCGCGCTTTCCGGGGCGGGGGAGGAAGCAGCGGGAGCAGCAGCAACAAGCGGCGGCAGCTGTTTTGCAGCGGGTGCAAGTCACGTGTCGAGCCCGCACCAAACACGCACACACGGGACGCAGAGACACGCGCGCGGCCGCCTTGCCCTTTAATCTGCTTTAATTCCTTTCTTTGACCTCCCCCCAGCTTTGGGGGGAAAAGGGAAAAGTAGGACAACCCGCCAAAAAAAGCTGTTTGTTCAGAAATAATATTGTAAAACTGACTTTCTTTCCTTTTTTTTTTTCTTCTCCCCTTCTTTGCTGGATTTGGGTAGGGGCTAAGAATCCTTAGTGGGGGTTTCCAGCGGAGCTGTTTGTGTGAGGGACGTGATGGGCAAATATCAGAGGGAGACAGGGGGATGGATTTTAGAGCTTGGAAGGAAGGTTGCCAGGTTGGAAATTGGAGAGGGAGCCTGTCCCTGTAAGGGTTGCATAGAAAAGGGGATTTCGGTGCTTGTGGCTTGTTCTGCAGCCAGGGAGCAAGCGCCATCCTCTTCTAACACAGCCATGAAAGATAAAAGGTGCCCTCTCCGGTTCTCAACCTGGCTAAACTAGTTAGAATAGATAAGATCATTTCCACACTACACTGTTACAGTGCCATTATTCCACTTTCAACATCCTATGGAAGTCTGGGGTTTGCAGTTTAGGGAGAGGCATTGAGAATTCCCAGCCAGAGAGCTCTTTGGCCTCAGGAACTACAAACCCCGGAATTCCACAGGATGTTGAAAGTGGAGTAATAGCGCTATAACAGTGTAGTGCAGAAAGGCCCAACATTTTTGGTCTGTGGCACCCAGAATCCCCCAGCCAAAAGGCCTCTGAAAGAGGAGAGTTCAGCCAGCCCTGCTGGCTCAGAGCATCTGGGGGTGGGACCTAAATGAACCAACATGATAAAGACAAGGAAAGTTGGGGGAATGGCTAGGGAGGTGTGGGTCAGTATTTTAAAGGTTACATACAGTTTGGAGCTGGGAGGTGCATCTCTTTTGCTTCAGCTTCACTGGCCATACAATAACGGGTCAGTGGCCCAGTGTATTACCTCTTAACTGTTAAGTCTGAACTTTCAGGGAGTTCTCCAAGGTGCTGAACGCCATCTGCAAAAAAACCTTCAGCAGCTTAGGTCTGTTAAAGGTCAGACTAAAACCTGGAGTGGATTTGCCAACCCCCACTGACAACAGAAGCTGCCATAGAACAACCTTTAGCCAGCCAAGACGTGCTTTCTCTTCCTAGTGCTCACCATCATTTCACAAGGGCACATTTGAATTAAATGTGGCAGGACGAAAAATGCAAAGAGAAATTCAGCCACGGCTTCTCCTCCATCCATTTTTTTCCCTCAGCCCCCCATTTCAGCCATTCTCACTGCCTCTTCGGTGCTCTGTGGCTCCTTAGTCGTAGCAGAGCTGTAGCAGCAAGTTGTCCCACACCAAATAGCAGGATACAGGGTTTGCAACATACTGTCACACGTTGCTTTACCTTGTCTAGGATCACCAGCCTGAAAAGGGCTCCTGTACATTTAATGGGTGTGCAGAACACGCAATTGCAGCAGCTGTCGCTTGTCATGCAACCAGGTAACAAGCGACCCCTCCTGAAACTCCCTCTTCTTCATCACCATTAGGGATACGGGTGCCTTCTCCAGTTTTCACTCTGGCAACTCTCGTCAGAACATTTAGCGAACATTTTGTGAGGTCAGAGCAACTGAGCCAATGGCAAATCCTCCGGGCAAGCGGACAGCCAACAGAAAAGGGCTCTTCTGTTATAAGACCCTCTATGTCTTTGTTGTTGTTGTTGTCACGTGTTTTCAAGTCATGTCCAACTTATGGTGATCCTATCAGAGGGTTTTCTGTGGCTAAGAATGTGTGACATGCCCAAGGTCACCCAGTGGGTTTCCATGACCACACAGGAAATCAAACCTTGCTCTCCAGGGCCATAGTCCAATGCTCAAAAATAACTACACCACATTGGCTCTCCCTCTGTCTCTAGGTTCCCCCTAACTTTGTTCAGAAAGGCAAGTTATCTGACATTGCAAGAACTGCATCCAGCAAGGATTCCTTCTGGTGGTCTAACTTTGTCCCTCTTGTTGCACTGAAACAAACAAAGGACATTTTCTCCCTACACTGTTATAGTGCTATTATTTCACTTTCAACATCCTGTGGAATTCTGAGATTTGTAGTTTTTTTGAGGCCAAAGAGCTCTCTGGCTGAGAATTCTAAAGGCCCCTCCCTAAACTGCAAAGCCCAGGATGTTAACAACGGAATAATAGCACCACAACAGTGTAATGAAGAAACGGCCAAAGAAAAAAAAGCCACATTGGATCTACTGAGAAGGTTTCCGCTAATATTCGCAGGAGTCAGGTCAGACCCTCAAATGCAAATGCAAATGCAATAATGGATGGTGCAACCAATTCTCCACTAGCAACGAGATGATGGATTTGCTGACCTTTGAGGTCTTTCCCTGTGTTCCTGCTTTGTGTGATAAATGGGTTGGATGAAGAAGCACTCCACTTCTCCTAGGGTTACAGCCGAGGAGAGTTGGATTAACTCCTCCCGCATGTCACAGTGGTCCATTTTAGAATATTAAAAGCTGTGTTAAATATTCCAGTCCCTAGTGTCCCCTGTTCCTACCATTCTTGGCTACAGTTTTCAAGAGTACTTCCAAGGCTGATTTTAATGCTAGGCAGCGGGGACATCGTCGTGGATGGTAAAGCACTTTTGCTGAGGCAGCAAATAAGAAAGGCTCTCTTGAAATCTGCTTCGAAGGTCAAGAAAGAGGAAAAGACAGGCTGTGTATCCAAATTGTACATATACATACTTGTGAAAATTGTTTCAATTTGTTATCATTATTATACTTCTTATACCATTCAACACACTAATAATACTAAGAATAGTACCAATTGTATAGTTTTGTACATTTTAGACTACTTAACTTATCTTTTAAATTTCAGATTGTTTAAATCATTTAAACCAAAGTTTTGGTACTCTGCTGTGAAATCTTTTGATATACAGCAGGTTACAGATACATTGATTGGTTGAGAAATTTTGCCCTTCCCAATAGGCAAAAGCAAATGTGCTGCCTCTCCAAGGTTGTGTGTTCTTCCTCATTAATAACTTTTGCCATGTTAATCTTTCTTCCTTCCTTCCTTCCTTTCTACCCTGCCTTTCTCTCAGTGTTTAATCTCAAGGTGCCTAACAAGATTAAAACAGAACAAATTAAAACATCCATGAAAGTATAAAATTTTAGAGAGTCAAACAGGTTAACCACACTCTGATATTGATGATCTACGTGCGTTGCAGTTTTCATCTGTGAAATGTTGGAGGGGGGTGCACTTTTCAGATGGAGAATGAGTGAATCTGTGGGCATGGTGTTGACATAGCTACCTCTGAGACTCTGGCCATTTCCGCACTACACTGTTATAGTGCTATCATTCCACTTCCAGCCTCCTATGGAATCCTGGGGTTTGCAGTTTAGGGAGGTGCCTTTAGAATCCTCAGTCAGAGGGCTCTTGGGCCTCAATAAACTACAAACCTCAGAATTCCAGAGGATATTAAAAGTGGAATAATAGCACTATAACAGTGTAGTGCAGAATGACCTTAGTCCTGTTGATACTGATCCCAATTCATTATAGCGGATGGCGCTCTGTAACAGTGTAGGGAGGAAATGACCAAAATTCTGGAAGTTGTAGAGTCCTCCACCCTCCAAACAATAAGTATTCCAAACTCTGAATATAGAGGGGATTGTGAACAACTTTATATTGTAATGGATTCTTTGAATTAGTCAGCCACACCAGCCCTGCTTTAACTGCAGAGAGTGATGCTATTTCCAGATGCAAAAAGGATGGATAAGAGGGAGGTAAAATAGGTGTCATTTTCAATTATGCCTGTAGAGTTAGAGACCCTAAAAGGCCTCTCTCTGTATGTAGGTGTAGGAAATACTTAATGGTGTTTCTAACCAGTTCCTCCATATTATAAGGTAAGAGGAGGGAGGGGGGCTGCAACAGAGTTAATTTTAAAGTACATCTGGATCCCATCAGCAAGAAACAGAGTGCGCTCTGGGGATTTAGGTAAGGAGACTTTTAAAAAAGGAAAAGAAATATGTCCCTGCCACATTACTTCATTAAAAAGAAAGAGAGAGAGAGAATGTTTGAGGAATATTTAGTTATGTGTTGCAGTTGCTGTGAAGTGAGTTAAAATGCAATCCAGCATCCCTGAACTGTGGGCTGCATTTCACTCTGCAGAATTTATTTTGTTAAAGTTATTTAAAAATAATGTTCCCTCTTGTACAGTATGGCTAACACTTGCCTCTTCTGGTGGATGTGAGGCCTAATCAGGGTCAAAACTCAGAGAAATTACTTTTGGGACTACAGCTCCCCAAATCCCCCAACCTAGGATTTGTAGAGTTGCTTTATTTTTTTAAAAAAAGCATTCCAAGATGTGCCCAGAACCAGTCTTTTGTTTAAACAAGGTAATAGGATCAATACTAACTGTTAGTGCAGTGACCGTGATATGAACGGATTCCCGCTCTGGTAAAATACATTCCAAATAATTTTGAGAGAAGGAAGGAAAATAGGAAAGAGGGAGAGAGGGAAGGAAGGAAGGAAAAAGCAAAGAAAGAAAGACTGACTGTAGTGTCCAACATTTCCCCAATGAAAATGAGGACATGTGTAGCCAAGCACATGTGATCAAGATGGCAAAATTATTAATGAGGAAGCATACACAAGATGCAGCAGTTTGCACTAGCCTGAGCCCACTGGGACTGGCAAAATTTTGCTTTCTCTTCTCCCCTCCTTCTCCTGTTGCTGCAGTTGGCTGTCCTCATTCGGTAGGGTTAGAGGGACAGGACCCCCACAAAAGTGGGAACACTGCAAATATCAAAAAGTGTATGCATGTGTGTCTATGAGAAGGGGACTGGGGCATGGTGGAGAGAGAGGGCACCCAGGGGCCCAAACCAGGTCAAGGGAAGGAGAAGGAAGGGGGTTGGGTCGACATGGCGGCTCTATACATCCTCTCTCAGGAGAGGTGCTGAGAAATTGGGCTGCATGGCATCCTTCACTGGCTGGGCTGCGGCTGATAAAGGAGGACCAAAGGTGGTTTTTTAAAGGGCTGCGTAGCCTGATTGGAGCTGCCGAGAGAGATTGCTCCCCAGGAAAGAAACACTTGAGGTGAAACTCAAGAGGAACTCGCAAATAATCAAATCTGTAAAAGTGAAACACACACACCCCCAGCGTAAAGGGTGGACTGTACTTTGGAACTCTGAACTCAGTTTGCAGCAATGGATGTAAGCTGAGGACAAAGGGAGAAGTGGGAAAAGGAAAGAGAAACTGGGATGTTCTCAAAGCAGCTGGAAAAGTGAGATGATAGACTATTATACAGGTCCATCTCAGCAAAATCAGGATAGTTGGAGGGCATGTAAGATTACCAGCATATTTTACAGAGGAAGTCAGCCTAATATCTAACAGGAGCGTTTCTCTCTGATGGTTTATTTATTTTTAAACATTGTGTATGCTGTTAGTTTTGCAAGCCACCCTGAGTACCAGAACTGGGGAAAAGGTATGATGAAGATAATGGTGGTGGTGGTGGTGGTGAGAGAAAACATGAATGTTTCCAGCCTCTGCTGAGCACTCTCTTTTAGGAGTTTCCTAGCTGCCTTACAGAATTCCGGTTCCCTGGAGAGAAGCAATGACTGTTGAACCAAGGTTAAGTCTTGAGCAGACATCCAGCCAAAAAGCTCAGTTTCTTCAGTGGGGAAGAAGGGGGAGAGCTTCCTCAGAAGGTAGCAATTTTGAGCATTCAGTCTCAATTTGACTGGCCTTCTCATTCTTATTGGAGCAATTAGGCAGCACTTTATTAAAGTGCCAGATCTCCTGAAGTGCGCACAAAGCAAGCTGCCCTGGTCACTGCCTAATCCTCTCTGATTCCTGCACAGTCTGGCCGAGTTTTCTTGGCTCGTAAGGCATGGGGCAGAACTGTTTCCTACAGGTCTTGGATCTTATTGTTAAGAACATCATGGAGGCAGAGAAAAGTCATTTTTGGTGTCAAGCCGGGGGAAGTAACTCTCTTGAAAGGAGCAGAGCACAGCTCCTGGGAACTGTAGTCCAAAAGAGGCATTTTTCCGAGTTCTGCTTGCACCTGCAACACAGGATTATCTGAAAGCAATGATCCAGGCCCTGATTATAACCTGGCTCTCACCTTTCTTTTCCTCTAAAGTGTGTGATAAAGTGTCCTCCATCTTCCTCCTTCTTCTAGAGGAAAGAGCTGTGCATCACTTCTCTCCTATTCTTTTTCTAAGCCTGAGAATAACAAAGGACTTCTCTGTGCTCTCTTCATCTCCCCAGAGCGTGAGAAGTTCTAAGGGCAACCTGACCTGGTTTGGTTGCCTGTAGGTGAGAGAACACAAAGAGAGAGGGAGGGGGTGTGTGGTGTTGCAATATGCTGTATTTACGAATCAGCAAGCAAAGAGGAGAAATAAACACAACCAACACACTTTTCTAGAAGAGAACAAATCAGCTTCCCCTCACCAGAGGCCCTTTCACACTACACAATCATACCCTCCAATTGTCTCGATTTGGCAGGAACGGTCCCGATTAATCCTCTGCTGTCCCTCTTTTTTAGCCGCTTTTAAAATGTCCCAGTTTTTTTCTCCCCCTCCCATTTTCCTCCCTTGTCCTCAGCGTACTTCAGTTGCTGCAAACTGAATGCAAAGAGCAAAAGTTATTTCCACTCAATTAACTCAGTAGGAGGGGAAGGGAGGGGAGAGATGGGGATCTTGCCCTTCCCAGTAGACTCAGGCAAAAGCAAACTACGGTAAACAGCAGGGCAAATCTGACTGCCTCATCAGCTACTCCCAGCATTTTTAAAAAACATAGATTGACAGGTTACTCTACCAAATGGAAATCATACAAGAAGTGGACGTTGAAAAGAAAAGTCATCCTTGGAGGGACTTTGGAAGAGGCCTCCAAAACATCTCTAGAAGGTTAAAAATGTTTTTATCTATTTATCTAAGGCTTATCCCATCTGGTTATTTCATTTCATATGTCCATATTGTTTTGAATTTTAAAAAATTGCTAAGACACATGGAACTGCTATTCTTTTCATGGTATAGATACCTATCCCGATTCTTCTCACATTATTTCTTCCTCTAATAATGCCTCTGCCTTCACATTATTTCTGCCCCAGATTTTCTGTTGAAGAAGCATTGCCTGGGCACACATCTCCTTCATTAACCCTGTCGTTCTGCCATACTCTTGACGGGCTGCGTAATCCATCTGCCAGGGAGAGAGGTTGCACGGTTTCTCCTGGCGTGTTAATTGCTTTTGTGGGTTCTGCATAAGCAGATGGGCTGGTCATTTCTGAAGGACATGTTGAAGAAATCCTTGAGGGGTGGGCAGCAGAGAGAAAGGTGGCCAGGCTAACGTTTTCTGCCCTTACGTGCCGCTGCGGCACAAGAATGTTGGAGATACAGGAAATGCAATTCTACAAAGCGGAGGAGAGCCAGGCCTCGTAAGGTGCATAATCATGCAAAGTCACCTGCCAAGGTCTCCACTTCCCCACCATGCAGTGAGATGCGCTTCATAAACCCGCAGGCCAGAGTCGCTCCCCATCAAGCAGCTGCTAACTGTCTCTAAAATGGAGCTGCGAGAGCTGTCGCCGTTGAAATATGGCGCTTTTAAAAATGCCACTCTTACAATTATGAGTGTGGGAGGAGAATAATGATGCAGTCCTGCTCTGTCAAGGAAATGCTCTTCTGAGACCTGGCCCATTTTGGTACAGAATCCAGCTTGGAATTAAAAATCCAGAGAAAGGCAGGCCCACGACCTCCTGGTGCTTCAAGTGAAGGTCAAGATGGTGCCTCCTCCTGGCCAGTGTGAGCTGCAAAGGCCAACCAGACTGGCCATTGAATTTTCTTTCAATGTATGTCCTACGTGAGGATAATTAGAGGGCAGTAGGACACATTGTGTGGGACACACAGCACGCCCCCATCTCCCCCATTGCCCCAGACCCCCTGCAACATCTGCTGCCCGAGGTAGCTACCACACTCTGCATATTTAACAGTAGACCCGGCCCTGATTCATTGTCAGACTTCTGGTACTCCTGAGAGGATATTGAGATCTACAAAGGGAGATTCAGAACCTCTGAGAAAAGAAAACAAGCATGGCACCGGTAGTAAGAAGTGCCCTGGGACTGAGAAAACATCTGAACAAAATTGCCATAGACAGGGTCACAGAAGTACAATTACAGAAAGCGTCATTGTTTGGAGCTTGCCACATTATCCAATAATCTCTCACTGATTCCTAGATCTTTAAAGAAAGGGCAAAGAGGGAGGAACCGAGAGAGTGGTCTTTGTTGTGGCGTCAAGGTCTTTCAGTAGATCCAGCACCTCTGGAGCACTCTTCTTGTGAACTGAAATAGCCATCACACACCATCTCTAGTGAGCCTCCATAATTCCCACATGTATCTTACAGGAACAAGGCAAGAGGAGAAGAACTGACAGAAGACTGGGTTACCCTTTCAACTAATTCCAGTGCTCTGATTCCTAACCCATCAGATTAACAGGGGGTGCCTGTATTGTAAACCCCCTTGAGTCAGAGAAAGGTGAGATATAAATGCATTTAATAAATAAATAGGTTCATGGATAGAACCTGAATCATTGGTGGTCCAAAACTCCAATCAGTTACAACTGTTAGATTGTGAAATCGATGATGGTGATAATACTGATACTGGCTTGGCCAGTTGCCATGTTGTGTGGAAGCTCTGGGAGTTGTAATCCAAGAAGATAACATTTTCCAAGCTCTGGCCAAAACTTTCTCAGTTCACCTAAGTTTCCTTTCTCCCATCTTTTTTTCCATCAGTGAATTTCCATCAGTGAATTCAAGATGAGGTACGTGGACCTTCAGTGCAGTCTCACACTCGATACAAAACTTGTTTAGCTTCAGTAAAATGGCTGCACTCAGATCATCACTGGGTTATTCTAGCACTCAGAGCCCTCCAACCAGTCACAGCTGGAGCGATCTGCTCTGGGTTTTAGTCTGAACTTTAAAGAAGCCACCCAAGCTACTGAACCTTATCTCCCTCCTTCCAACATGTATTTAGCAGCTTGACTAAAATCTTGATTAAAACCTGGAATGGATTTTGCCACCCCTTTGATGTGGACACTACTAGCCACCATTGATTCTCCCTTACAAAACTAAAGTGATAATGTGAACAGCTTTGCAGGACTGGTAAGCACTGATGAAATTATCTTTTCTGAAATACTCTGAATCCTTGAAAAAGCTTCTATTGTCATGCAGTTCAGAAAAAACAGCACCAAAACATCCTTTAAAAAAGAAATCCCATTTGGAAATGCTAAGCAGACAAATACGCAAAATTAACATTGCTCGTCAAGGAACAGACCTTTTATTCCATCAACTGGCTCCTCAGTGTTTAAGATGGGGTCTTACACATGGAGGAGCAAAACAGTGAATCATCACGCCCGCAGTTCTTCTTGAACTAGGATAAATGAATTATGCAGCATAACCTCCCTCTCGTTCCCTCTGCAGCTGTCTATAGCCACGTCCTTGTGACTTTGATATAACGGTTATTTCGCACTGGCAGAGGCAGCAACTCCATTTTTTTTTTTCAAACCATAATAAACTGGCTTGTTTTTTAAGAATTCCATCTTCTCCTTCTCTCTCTCTCTCTAAATAACCCAGGGCACTGGAGCGGGTGAAGTGTGCTGAATTGATTAGCTGCAACACTCTCTGCCTTCAAAATCACACAGTGCTGAGTTATTAAGGAACTGCAGTGTGTCGGAAGAGTCCAAGTCACCTAAAAGGTAACGTGGCTCAGCATGTCTGCTGGCGCTCTTAGGCAGTGCTTGAAAAAGTTACTTTGGGGGGAAGTTACTTCGGGTTGTTGCATGCTGTCAAGTCATTTCAGACTTATGGCAACCCTAAGGCTATCACGGCATTTTTCTTGGCAAGATGAGTTCGGCAGGGGGTGTTGCTTTTGCCTACCTTTGAGACTGAGAGAGAGAGACTTGCCCAGAGTCACCCAGTGGGTTTCCATGCCTGAGCAGGGATTCAAACCCTTGTCTCCAGGGTCATAGTCCAGCACTCAAACCATACACTACTCTGGCTGTACGTTAAACCATGGTACAGGACTCCTCTCCAGTTTTCTGATGTCGATCGCCTCCAGGGCAAGGCCAATGGAAGATGAGCTCTCAAGGGTTGTATAGTACCAAAGCAAACAAAGAAAACCAAAGTGAGCAAGTATGACAGACCTCCTTACCCGTATTGCTATGAAAACTGTGATAGCAGGTTAGCAACAGAGGAATAATCATTCTTCTCAACCTTCATATCTCATTTCCAGCTGCAAGTTGCTAAGTTAATGGAAAATGTCACATTAGGTCATTAAACAAAATGGACTCTTTCATGCCACTGGACACCTGTTAAAGTTTGGCCATGATGGCAAACAAGGAGTCTAAAACCCATCTGCTTGGGGCAGAGTGCCATCTCATAGATAACCTTTCGGAGTTCTCACTGAGAGACCTGATAACGATGTGAATACAGCGTGTTGGTGTTTGCCTTTAAGTGATTTCCAACTTATAGAGACCCTAAGATGAACCTATAGTGGGGTTTTCTGGGGCTGAGAGAGTGTGATGTGCCCAAGGTCACTCAGGGGGTTTCCATGGCTGAGTGAGAAATCAAGCCCTGCTCTCCAGGGTTGTAGTCCCATGTTCAAACCACTACCACACTGGCGCATAGCTCAGTATAAATTGCATCTGGACTTTCAGAAAGCTTTTGACAAAAGCTCATGTCATGAAGAAGATGAGACCTATTAGGGACTGCCGACTGGTTAATGCCCAGGAAGTGTCTCTCCAAACTGGGTGGATATTAACAAAACGACAAACATGGTTCAATGTGAGTATAAAGTTATGCAAGCCAGAGCGAAAACCATATGACCGACTTCACATGCACACAAAGTCCAATGTCAGCTGCTGACTCCAATGTTAATGGGACAGTGGATCCACTTTGGACTTTGGTCTGAGCTTTCAGGAATGCTTAACTATATCTTACACAAAAACGTTTGGTAGCTTGGATTGCCCCTTTAAAGTTCAGACTAAAACTAGGGGTGGATTTGCCAGTACTATCAGCTGCCGCTGCTAGGAGAAGTACCAGCTTTGCATGGGTTAGAATCACTTTAGTCTTCATCCCGCCCTGGTGCTCTTTGAGATTTCCTTGCCTGTCCCCGGAACCCTCTTTTTACCTCTCACCAAGCTTTCTCTCCCTCCACCTGGTGCTAATTCGGCCTTTCCTTCTGCTCAGTCACCTGCCCTGTGCCTTGATAGCCACCAGTTCTCTTGCTTTTTCTTTAAACTATTCAAATTCTGTGGTGACCCCACAGAGGAAAGCATTATATTGAGCTGCCTGGAACCCTCGTAGAGAAATGAAAATCCTGTCATTTCTACAGAAGGTTAAGGTTGCTACTGCAAACGATGGCAGATTTTAATTAATTAAAATTAATTAATCTGTTTTAAGAATTTAATGATTCTGAGATGCCCATTCCCCGGGACTCCTGAGCACCCATCCTAAATTTCAGAGATACCGATTTTACGATCATGGAGCTATGTTATTATTGCAGAGGGGTTTCTGAACTAGCAGTGAGTGATGGGGTGGTTAGCTGAATGCAAATGTCACCATGGTGCTTATCTGCTGTGAAAATGGCAAATCCCATGCTAAGGATTATTAGGAAGAATATTGAAAATAAAACTGTCAGTATCGGAAAACCTTTGTAAAATCTGTGTGCATAATATTGTATATGGTTCTAGTCATTGCACCTCAAAAAAGGATTACAGAGCTTGGAAATTAGCCAAAGAGGACAGACGACATGATTAGGAGCCTCCTCTGTGATGAAAGGTTACAACAGTGGGTGATTTTTATTTTAGAAATAAGCTACCGTATTTTCCGGCGTATAAGACGACTTTTTAACCCAAGAAAAACTTCTCAAAAGTTGGGGGTCGTCTTATACGCCGGGTGTCATCTTTGCGGTCGCCGCACACGGTGGAGGCAGCTCAAAAATGGCCGCGGCCGCATCCCCACCATATGCGGCCACCGTATGAAACCACCCAGGGTGGTGCTGTGCACTTACCTGAAGATGCGGGGGGGGGAGGCTCCTCGCGCTTGCCGCTCTTCCCCCTCGCGCGAGCGCCGGTCGCGCTGTCTCCCCGCTTCCACCCCCACCCCCGCCTACAGCTCCCAGGCCAGGGAGCGCTGAGGCAGGGGGGAGCGGCGGCGTTTTGGGCGAGGCGAGGCTCCTTGCGCTCGCCGCTCTTCCCCTCGCACGAGCGCCGGTCGCGCTGCCTCCCCGCTTCCACCCCCACCCCCGCCTACAGCTCCCAGGCCAGGGAGCGCTGAGGCAGGGGGGAGCGGCGGCGTTTTGGGCGAGGCGAGGCTCCTCGCGCGAGCGCCGGTCGCGCTGCCTCCCCGCTTCCACCCCCACCCCCGCCTACAGCTCCCAGGCCAGGGAGCGCTGAGGCGGGGGAGCGGCGGCGTTTTGGGCGAGGCGAGGCTCCTTGCGCTCGCCACTCTTCCCCCTCGCGCGAGCGCCGGTCGCGCTGCCTCCCCGCTTCCACCCCCACCCCCGCCTACAGCTCCCAGGCCAGGGAGCGCTGAGGCGGGGGGGGACGGCGGCGTTTTGGGCGAGGACGGAGGTGGGGAAGAGTCCGGCCAAGTTGGCAGAGGGGGGGGAAGGAGGGCTTCCCTCCAGGCCGGTGGGTCAGGTGAAGGGCAAGGGCCAGCGCTGGCCTCTCCCGCTCTCCTCCCCTCTGGGCACCCACCCCCCAGGCCCCCCCAGCCCCAAAGAGCCGGGCGCGGGGTGCTGCCCTCTTCCCTCTTCTCCTCTGCTTCCCTTGGTGGAAGCAGCTGCGGTGGCTCGGGCAAACATTTTGTTTCCTTCCCAGCCCCAGCGGAGGAGGCCAACGAGGGGAAAGCGGGTGAGAGCCGAGGAGGGCGTTGGAAGAGGGGTAGTCTTATACGGCGAGTATATCCCAAACTCTATATTTTAACTGGAAAAGTTGGGGGTCGTCTTATACGCCCAGTCATCTTATACGCCGGAAAATACGGTACCAAAAAGGGGAAACATTGTAGAGTCTTATAAAATTATGTATAGTATGGAGAATAGAAGGCAGTTTTTTCCCTTTCCCATGATACTAACTCCTTAGGTCACCCAGTTAAGAAAAGATTCAGTAGAGAGAAAACGAAGTACTTCCAGTGCCTATGGAACTCATTGCCACAAGATGTGCTGATGGTCACCAACACACTTGCATTTATAAGAGGATTAGACAAACAAGAGCAGGATAAGTAAGTTAATGGCTGCTGGTCTTGATGACTATATAAGTCTACAGAACAAAACACAAAAGCTTCAAGTATGGCCTCAGTGACAGGCTGTACATCTGTCACTGGCACACGGGCCCAGCCAAGCACAAAAAGGCCTGTCGCTGGTAGGTTGGCCATCAGATGAAAATGGGTCACAGCAAGTTGTGGATTTTGACTCACAGCAAAGAAAAGGACGCAATCCTATAACATGGTCCTTAGACTACTTCCCCTGGAAAACTGTATCAACTTAAAACCTATATGCTGGTTAGAAAGTCTGCCACCAAATGGCTGATGCGGATACTGCATGCTTCATTTTAATTAGCTATTTTTTAAAAAGTTACTGCCTTGTACACAGCCCAGGGGTATAGCAAGTGTCACACGTCCAGGCTTCATGGCCTTGGAGCAGAAAGTTCTGACAGACAGGCCCATATCCTCTTTTATAATCATGGATACTTGATTGCATGCCAAACATCAGACCTTATCCAGTAAGGTGGGGTGAAAAATGGGACCATTTGCCACTCTTGCATTCCCCGCATGGGCACAACAGTGCTCTGGACACAGCAGATGTCCAAATGTCACTTCTGGTTTTATTTTTGGCCATTTTGGAGTGGCGTGGGATTTAAAAAAAAAAAAAGTGGGGGAGCTGGTGGGAGGGAAACTGCTACAGTTTTGAGATGGCTTTTGGCCCAAAGAATATAATGGGGGGGAGCTAATGGTTTTGGAGGCACTTGGGGGCACAAAATGGGCTGCAAGGGCTTCACAAGACCTATAGATCTTTAAATAAGAAATACCAAAGCATCTGAATTATCGAATGCAACCAGATACTATCTACTGTTGTGGGCCATGCATCAGATATAGGCCATTTGCACACTACACTGTTATAGTGCTTTTATTCCACTTTCAAAATCCTATGGAATCCTTGGGTTTGCAGCTTAGGGAGGGGCACTTTGGCCTCAGTAAACTGCAAATCCCAGAATTCCACAGGGTTATGAAAGTGAAATAATAGCACTATAACAGTGTAATGCGGAAATGATTATAGTCAGACTGAATCAAACATCACAAAATAGTAGCCGTAGATATCAACAGTTGAATGAGTATTTGACAAAGCCACTCAGAAATTGTCTCGAGAATGTTCAGCATCTATATTCACAGAGGAGATTTGATTATTTATTTAGTTACCTAGGCTTCAGCGCTGGTCACAGGCTGCTTACAATTTTAAGGTTCAGATCACGGTGACTTGCCTTCCTTTTTTTCTTTTTTTTAATAAAGCCTTCATATACCTTTGAATGTTCTTTGTCCCAGAAAATTAGGTTCCAGTTGGACAGAGAGTAATGTTCTTTGCAAAGAAAGTCCTAGCGGCAATACCAAGTTTGCATTCAAATCAGGGATGGCGACATTATTCACTAGGAAATAGAAAGTACTTCCTTTGCCTCCAACAAAAAGGAAAATACTCTGTAGTTGTCTTGTGATTAAGGAATCATTATGAGTAATCCAAAACCCATTTGCTAACTTGTGGAGCTTTGACCTTAGTAAGTGTGTGTGGAATTTTATGATTAACAGCACACATTGCTGTTGCATTTTATGATTAACAGCACACATTGCTGTCGTTGTTATTGTTGTTACCATTATCCATCTTTTCTCCAAAACAAAAATGCAAAAATTAAAATAAGTGCAATATAGCTAAAACATACCAAAAAAAGGCAACATTAAAATGGAATCAAACTATCGTCAATACTGACAGCAATATAAAACAAACAAAAAAGTTTAAAAATTGTTTTAAAATAGTACAATCTAAAGAAGTGATTCTTAACCTGTAGTCCGGGGTACCCAGGGATTCATGCTGTCCTCACAGGGAGTCTGTGAAGGCTTGAAGAAATAGTAAGTTTTATGGGATCATTCCAATAAAAATATTATAATAGGGGTGTGTGCATTTGCTTATTTCTCTCCTCTCTCCAAATCTGGAGACCCCTGATGAACAACTTTAAATAAATATTTGATGTACTTTAGGTTTTTAAATTTTGAGTTAAGTCTCAGAGGTCCAAGACAACAAAAGATATTTGAAGGAAGCCCATGGGAAAGAAAAGGTTAAGAACCACAGATCTAAAGAGTACAGCATATTCTCAAAAGTCCTCTCTTTAAAAATCTTCAGTTCTCAAAAACTTGTTGGGTTAAAAAAAAAAGTCTTGGCCTGCTAATGGAAAAAGTGCAAAAAAGAATTTTTCTAGTTTCCCTAAGAAAGGAGTTCCAGGGCCTAGAGGAAAGCATGGAGAAGGCCTTATCACAAGGCTTTGTAGTTTCCTGAGGCCCAAGAGCTCTCTGGCTGAGAATTCTAAATGCCCCTCCCTAAACTGCAAACCCCAGAATTCCATAGGAACGTGTTGGAAGTAGAATAACTGCACGACAACAGCGTAGGGTGAAAATGGTCCAAGACTTGGAAAGGCAGTCAGTTTTTAGTCTAAGCGTTAAAGGAGCTGTCCAGGGTACCGAATTACATCTCTACAACAGGCTTATTACCTTAGATAGCTCTTTTAAAGTTCAGGCCAAAGCCCAGAGCACTTTCACTGCCTCATTAATGTGGAAGTCACCCGCCACGACTGCCTACCCAATTTGCCTTTGCTGCAGTGTGCCTTCAAGTCGTTTCCGACTTATGGCAACCCTAAGAACAACCTATTACAGTGTTTTCTTGGCAAGAGTTGTTCAGAAAGGGGTTTGCCTTTGCCTTCTTCTTCTGAGGCTGAGAGAGTGTGACTCACCCAAGGTCCCCCAGAAGGCTTCCACGTCCAAGAGGGGGTTCGCACCCTGTTCTCTAGAGTCGCAGTCCAATGCTTGACCCATTACACTATACTGGCTCCTCCCCTTGCAGAAAACTCCAGAAAAATCATCCTTTCACCAGGCCTGGCCAACATGACAAGAACATCTAGAGGCATGCCTTTTCTGCTCACTTTTTGGAGATAGCTATTATTATCGCCACATTGTTCACAGCTCATCCTCATCCTGGGCTTTGAAGAGAGTCCAAAGTGACTCCCTCTAAATAGCTTTGAATAGATTCACTCATCCTTCACTCAGAGGGTAGCATTAACCTCCTCGCGTTATTATTTCTAAATTCCCTCTCCCACAAATGCCACAATTATTTTCTAACCCGCCCTCCTCTTCTCCTCGTGTTTGAAAGGTTGCATCCAGTGAAGTCTATCTGCTGGCTGAATTTTAAACAGTGCCTCCTCTTTCTCCCAGCACCACCAAGCACACCCTCAAATCTCTAGTGAGGGTTGGAGGACCTGTTGGAGCAGATCTAGGTGGGTTACAGGGAAGTAGAGGGGATGAGAGGAAGGGGAAGTCTCACTGTGCAAGCAAAGGTCCATCCATGCAGGCTTAAATGTCTATGACTCATGTGCATATGAGTGCCTGCACATGTGCTGCTAGAGACAATCAGAGATTTGAATTCTAGAGAACCTGGGATAGAAGGATATTGAAACTTCAAAAGTACATACAGTTGGCCTTCCACATTTTCTAGGAGCAGGGTGCAAGACCCTTGCAAAAGTGGAAAAATTGCAAATGTCAAAATGTGTATGTGTGTGTGTGTGTCTTTGGTGAGGAGGCTGAGGCGTGGTGGGGAAAACTGACATCTGGTCAAGAAAGGGAGAGGAAATGGGGTGGGCCAGGAGGGTGGCCCTATACTTCTCTCTCACACCAATCTCCTTCCTTGGGTGTGTGTTTGGAGGGGCATCAGGAGAAGATTTGTGTTGCTGAGAAATCAGGCTGTGAGACATCCTTAGCTGGCCAGGGAGACGCTGGTGGAGGAGGAGGAGGAGGAGGAGGAGGAGAGGTGGGCTTTTAAGGGACTCTGCAGTCTGATCAGGGCTGCTGAGAGGAAATGTTCTCCTGAGGTGGGAGCAGGGGAGAGGTTGAAGAAACTTGCAAATAATCAGATCCATGAAAGTAAAACCTCTCAAATGTGGAAGGCTACTGTACTTTTTTTTCCAGTTGTGCATTCCCGTGTGGTACAGGATTGGACTAGATGACCCGTGCTGTCTGTTCCAGCTCTATGATTCTTTGGTTCTCTACCAGCCCAATGCCAACAAAATGTATCACAAGGCGTTCTCAGAAGTGGGAAAAAAAACTAGGGACAGTTGAAGGAGAGGAAGCAAAGAGTAAGGACAACCAGAAGATATATGTGTGTGCTTTCAAACACCGCATGGCAAACCTGTTATCTCACCCTGGGAAATTTCAGAAACTCTTTGTTCTCAGGAGTCATAGTTCAGTGAAAAATCCGACCTGGGACACAAAGTTCCTTGGCTTGCTTGAAGTCTGTACTTCAAGTCCTGGCCAGACATTGTACAGCTTGATCTCACCCCAGCTAGGAAGATGTTGCCTGAAGGATTTTGGGAGTGTAGTCCAGGACCATAATGTTTCCAAGACAGTAATGCGGTAGTCCAGTAATACAATTGACTGTCCACATTTGCTAGGGTCAGGGATGCAGGACCCCCACAAAAGCAGGAAAATCACAAATATCAAAATGTGTGTGTATCTGTGGGAAAGGGGCTGAGAGAAAGGAGGATAGGTTGGCATGGTAGCCCCATACTTTCTGTTTCACACCCATCTCCTTTCTTGGGCATGGGGGAACATCAGGAGAGGGTTGTGATGTGATAAAAATAATAGTAAAGCCCTCACTCTCAAAACTAGACATTTCCCTTTTCCAGTCTGCACCCTTAAGGTCTTCAGATTCCATTCCCTAGAGGCAAGAGGGTCATGTAGACTGGTCTATGAGCCTTGGCCCCATCTTGTGTTTTAACATGTAGGTGAGAAAAGGGAGCTTCCCCCTTGATTTGCAACTGTTCATTACATTCTTTGTTTAAGGCAACAGACTCATTGAGGAAATCAAACACCTAAGTTCCTGTTGAATTACCATATGCTACCTGAAAATGCTAAACAGATTGGGACTGTTTAATGTTGATAGATGCTGGACAGAGAGGGTGTGCTTTGAACTTAATTGTTTTCTCAGTATTTACGTGGCGGGACCTACCTGTTTATTGTATATAAGGCTGGCTCAGGGAAATATGTTTTTGTCTCACTTTGGACCTCTACAAGGTATTGACCAATTTTTGCTGGAGAAATAAACCCTGCAGAAATAAATATTAATTTGCTATGTTGGTTTTTGTTATTGAATATAGATGAATCATATAGTGATTTAATGCTCAAACAACAAGGAAATGGAACTGTGAGAGTTATTTATAACCAAAGATGAGATCTGGTGAATCCGATAATGGGAAAGTGTAATATAATGAAAACGTGATGAGAAATTAGCTTAATGTTATGGAACGTATGATGCTGATGTATTGAATGGATGTCTAAATGAGGTATGAGTGTCTATTTGCTTAACTTTTATGTCTTAATGCATTAAAATAAAAATTAAAAACAAAAAAGAATACCAGAGGTGGGTGTTTAATGGTCTGTGCCGTCTGATCAGAGCTGCAGAGAGAGAATGCTTCCCCAGGAAAGAAGCACTTGAGGTGGAGGGGTTGGAGAAACATGCAAACTATCAAATCCGTGAATGTTAAACATGCAAATGTGGAAGGCCAGCTGTATTTCCATTTTCTTAACTCAAAAGCAAGTACATCCCCCCGCCCAGCTCTCCCACCCAATGCTAATTTCAACACCATTTCCTCCCAAGTCAAGCGTGCCTAGGATGGCAGCCTCACTAAAATAGCAGGATCAGAAAATTTTGGTAACTTAACATGCTACCAGTTAGACACAGATGTAACCCTGTGATGTTGCAAAGAATGCTCTAAACACGGTTTCCTCCCTTACCTCGACTGAGCAACAGCCTTGCTGTGTTTTCTCTGCCAAACACACAGTGTTTAATAATTAAACGGGTCTCCTATTTGCTCAGCAACACCAACATGTACACACAGACCATGCCAGCTGTGAACAGCAGACCGCCAGGACGACGGTTCAGAGGATTCACGCGGACCTCTCAGGTTACCAAACCAGGTTGTTCGGCTCAGTCAATGTAGACCGTAATCAGAGTTTCTAGAGCGTGTGCTCCTTCTTTGCGACTGATTCCCCATCACCCCTTTTCTTGTACAGTTTCTGTAGAGCTCCACGTGGCCCTAGTACACTCCCCCCTTCTTGTAGGTTCTTGAGAAATCATTGCTTCATCAAATGTCCTGATTTGGCAAGAGCAATCCTAATTAACCCTCCATCATTGTACATGTTCAGCTGCTTTTAAAATGTTCTGGTTTCTCTGTGCTCCTTCCTCTTCCCTATTTTGTCCCGAGAAGACTGAATTGCTGCAAAATGAGTTCAAACCGCAAAAGCCATTTGCGCTCAGTTAACTCAGCAGGGAGGAGAGGGGAGCCGGGGGCAGAATATTGGCCTTCCCAGTAGGCTCAGGCAAAAGGAAGCCGCTGCAGCATCTTCCAGCCTGTATTTGTTTCTCATTTATGATTTTTGCCAACTCTGATGTGGTTTGGCCATGCACATGCTAGTTTTCATCTGTGAAATAGCACAGGGTATGTTTCTCTTTGCCCTGATCTTAGCACCTCCGAGAGCAGATCTTCTGTCTTAGGAGAAAGCTGCTTATTTTCAGACAGGAAATGCACTTCATCCGTGTCCAGAAGCACTTTGCGCTTGGGTCTCTTTTTAAATAAAATGTGCAAGCCAACCACCTGTATTTAGATAGAACTTTGGTTCTTGCCAAAGGGTGTTTTAAAGGGTGAACAGCTGTATTTTGATCCTTCCTGCTAAGTTTTAAATGTTTTTAAATTGTTTTAAGTTAGTGTTTTGAGCAAGATTCCTTATTTTTGAATTTTTTTTAAAAAAACTGTGTTATAAATGATTTTAGCTTTTTCTTTATTTAAAAGAAAAACATCTATGATGTAAGCTGTCTTGGGTCCAATATTGAGAAAAAAAGAGGGATATAAATGTAATAAATAAATATTTATACACACACTCAACATACATCAAGGACAAAAATGCTATGCATGTGATTTACTTCCAGCGGGTTTTGCTTCTTGAGCTATCCGCTAGCTTACACTCTCTTCAATATCTCACAAAGCTTATAAATATTAAAATTCAGGTGATTAGTTGCCAGACAGGCACTGTTACGTCCAGTCGCTAATAGTAATCAGTGCTAGTCCAAAAGGAGTAGAGCCTAAGGTCATTTCATGCATATCACAACCATATAACAATATTTATTATTCATTAGATTCTAGGACCTAACTTGAACTGCTAGCCCCAATTAGAATAAACCTATTACATTAACAAATTTACATAAGCCTGGGATTACTAATTTACAATTGATTCAATAGGTCTCTTTTAGCTGGGACTAACAACAGGTTTTAGGTCGAGGGGGGAAATGCTCCAAGCCTGGAGAATTCAATTTTTTCTGCAGCTCCATAGGATTGCAGAGCCCCGTTGTGGGTGCAATTTTGGAGAAGAGGAACATTTTGGGCTGCCATTTAAAGATAAAACAGGGCTACTTCATAGGCCCTCCCTGAAACAGTTTGGAATGCTTGAATTGGAGATGGGGAGTTGGCCAAAAGTAAATGGCCAAAAACTTCTTATAGTAGGGATCTGAGGGCTAGGGGTGTCTGGAAGGCAATGAGGGGTACACAAGATTTCCCAAAGAGGACATGGTTCTCACACCTAATTTAAACATGAAGTACTGTTGGAGTTTGGTTCACACAGTTGTGAGTATTGAGATATCAAATTCTAATCAAGGGAATCTGATTTGAGAGACACCTTTGTGTCACGGTCAACCAAGACAAGCCCAGGCCTTTCAATTCTTGGCTTTCCAAATTAGCCTGGCTTGTCGTCAGCATGAGCCAGCAGCTTAAATCCCTGCAGAGACAAACGTCGAAGGCTGGACGTCCATTTCTCCACTCCCTCCTCAGCCGGTGACTGACACGGAGAGATATTCAGGTGACAGGGCTGGGGAGAATTAAGAATTCCCAAAGCAGAAACCACTCTATCAAAGTCATGTCCTCTGGCCACTGTCTGCACATTTTGTCTTGCACCGTTCCCCAGATGAATGGAAAAGTCAAGCCAGAGACAGCCGTCCCTGCCAGCGCCTGGAGAGAGGGAGCGGAATGAGGGGAAGTTGTTCTTCAAGCTTTGTCCCTGTGTCCTCTGCACTTCAGAAAGGAACCGTAAAATCAGAGAATCTTAGAGCAGAAGAAAGGCTCTCCTTCCTGTGTCTTCAAATCGTTTGTGACTAAACTGTCACTTTGTTTTTTTTAAGGGGGGAGATTTGTTCTGAGGAGGGTTGCCTTTGCCTTCCTCTGAGGCTGAGAGAGTATGACTTCCTCAGGGGCACTCAGTGGGTTTCTAATGAATATTGTCATTCTTCTTGTTGTTGTGTGCCCTCAAGCCATTTTCAACTTACAGCAACCCTAAGGCAATCCTATCATGGGGTTTTCTGAAGGCTGAGAGTATGTGACATGCCCAAGGTCACCCAGTGAATTTGTGCGGCTGAGCGGGGAATCAAACCCTGGTCTCCAGCGTCGTAGTCCAATGTTCAAACTGCAACGCTACGCTGGCTCTCTTGCAGTGAATATACCATTGGATAAAAGGAAGTGTTTCTCCACACAGCATATAATTAAACTGTGGAACTCACTTCCACAGGATGGAGGGATGGCTGCCACCTTAGACAGTTTTAGAAGGGGACTTAATAAATTCCCAAAGGTTAGGGCCACCCTTGGCTATTAGCCAAGATGATGCCTTTATATCCCTTCCGTAGGGTCAGAGACAATATGCACTGTTGGAGAATATGGGATAGGGAAGTGCCTTTACATTCATACTCTGCTAGTGCAGACCACTGATTGGCCACTGTGTGAAGAGGCGTTTGACTAACCAGTGGTTCTCAACCTGTGGGTCTCCAGATGTTCGTGGACTTCAGCTCCCAGAAGCCCTGAGCATTGACCATAGTGGTTGGGGCTTCTGGGAGCTGAAGTCCACGAACATCTGGGGACCCACAGGTTGAGAACCACTGGACTACACTAACCTTTGCTCTGATTCAGCAAGGCTTTCCTTATGTTCTAACATCTAGGCCCTGTCCTACCATTAGGGAGAGTGAAGCAGACACCTCAGGGGGCAGATAATGGGTTGGAGCAAGGGTTGAAGCAAAGGGTTGGAGGAAGGGACTCTATGCCATGTAATCTGCTTTTTGCTCCTAAAGCAAGCCTGCTGTCGTCAAATGTCAGGCAAGACACCCTCCCATCATTAATGTTGAAGACATATTTAACTGTAGTTCTGTTGACTTTTGGATGTAGAATGGGAATAGGCACCATTTTCCTATGCTGGAGCACAAGGGCTGTCAGATAGCTAAGCCGCTCCAGACCAAGCACAGGTTATCCATCGTTTAAGAAATGTCGCAAATGCCCTTTCTCTAATCAAACTGGACAATTTGCCCATTTCTGCTAAATCTATCAATTTCAGGAACCATTCCTCCCTGACGAATAGTGCTGAATTCTTCCATCGTTGCAATCTTGAACTCAATACAGATGTTCTTCGTTGAACAAAATTTTCAAACCATTGCTTAGGTGAACTTACACCTAAGACACCAACATTATTCTGGCTCATATGACTGGAAAAAAAATTGTGACTAGGGTACACCTTAAGAGCAGATTCCTACATACAATGGCAAGATGAATGTGGGATCAGAGTCTGTCTGACACTAGCTGGCTCCTAACCCACACAAATTTTGGGTAGCCCTGAGTTCAGAAAAGTTATAATTTAGACTACATTTCCCAGAATCCCCCAGTGAGCATGGCCACGGTAAGGTCAAAATAAGTCAACTCTGCAGCGGCTCACTATTGGCTGTTATTCCCACTCCTAACCTTAAAGCCAACATATGCTTCTGGCTTCTGATAAGATTGTTTTATCTTTTAGAAGCAGCGATGTTTCCAACCACTTGGGGATGCATATAAGTCCTCTTCCACATACTCTTTTCTTGAAGCATGTCAGGAGAGATTTAAACAGCTCTTAAATATGCTGCAAATATGTAGTTGTGGAAACCAAGCAAAATCCCTACTTGGATGGAAGCAAAGCAAGATGAATGCACCATTGACTTGTCTTCATTGCTTAAAAGTACAATTAAGTCTGCCTTTTAAATTAGATATGGAAAAAATTCTTGCATGTCTTAATTTTTTTCATACGTTTTCTGTGTCCTGTAGTTGATTCTTCTCCAATTCCAGGTTTAAGGAAGCTAATTTTTAAAGCTCCAAGCTATGGAGCTCCAAGCTTCCAAATGAAAACCGCATATTTTCTAGAAGTGAAGCAAGACAGCTGTTTGCATAACAATCGAGTGATTCAGAATAAACAGAAGGGTTATAATAATGATTAATTTTAAAAATCTGATCCTAAGGTCTTCTGTGTGTTATCAGTGTGTGTATAAGATGGTGTTTCTCTAATTTTAAATGTTCGATATTCTGCCATTTCATTTGAAACAAAGCTTTAAGGATTGTTTGCAACTTTTGTTTAGAGCTCCAGTGAAGTCACATGGGAGTAAGAAAGTTCCCACGTGAGTTAATTCTGAGCAAAGATGCAGAGCACTGTTAAAAACAAAATGGAAAAAAATGTAATTAAATAAAAAGGAATGAGCAAAAGCCAGCCCAAGAGACTAAATAAACAATTGACAGCATGATCTTCATACTGTGTATAGTCACTGTGGAATTATCTTTCTCAAAATGTGAGAACCACAAACTTAGATGGCTGCCAATTTAGACCCCCAGTAGATGAGGGAAAAAGGATATTTGAAATTCCCAGGTTTTGTTCCTGTACACACTGGAGTTATTTTGGAGATCTACATGACTTTTTCTTCTTCCAAAAGTATTTTCAGGGAACTGTCAGCATTATCAAGGACTTTTCATTCCTACTTTTCTGTTCAGTTTAAATTAACCCAGTGTTTTCTGAAATGAAATGTGTCTCTACTGGGCTGTCTGTATTGCAGTGTCCCAGAACTAGCTAAGACAGCTACCGCCAATAAACACAACTATTGTTTCCAGGACACAGATTCAAGAGAGACCACTTCCGCACTACACTCTTATAGTGCTATTATTCCACTTTCAACATCCTATGGAATCTTGGGGTTTGCAGTTTAGGGAGTTCAGGCATTTAGAATTCTCAGCCAGAGAGCTCTTTGGTCTCAGGAAAGTACAAATCCCAGAGTTCCAGAGGATGTTGAAAGTAGAATAATCGCACTATAACAGTGTAGTGCAGAAATGGCCAGAGATCAAGTGAGAGAAAGATGAATGTTTGCAATAAAGCAAAATGATCCTAATGTTTAACTAGTGCAATTGCTAAAGCACTTTAACACTTTGTCTGTAACTCCCTCAGTGGAAATTGCTGAAAATTAGTTTCTGATGTTCCATGAGACTGGAAGAACAAGGGCCAATTTCAAAGAAGGTTTTGGGGACCACATTCCTTTGGTGGCTAATCCCAAAAGCAAAAAGGTGGAGCCAAAAATATTGGCAAATCTTCTCTTAAAGCTCCTGTTGCCAGTAACTAAGTCTCAAGAGAAGTGTTTCAACCATTTAGAAAGGAGAGAAATTCACACAAAAGCTGGGAAATCACAAATCGATGATAGTATGGGGAAAGAGAGGTGCCAGTTGGAGAGCCCCGGAGGGCAGACTGGGATTTCAGGATGGTCTGGTTCAACTCCCAGGCCATGAACTACACCACCCCTCACCTGAGCAGTCTTTGGGGCTAAGGTTTGACATCTGAAGGAGCAAGTCTCTCTCTCCTCCACTGACCTATTGGATTGAAAAAGTGCAACAGAAAATCTAGTCTGATTCACAGTTTGCAGGTATGCCTGCAGATTAGGATGGTGTTTGAGTGTTGGACTCGGGCCATTTCTGCACTAGACTGCTATAGCGCTGTTATTCCACTTTCAACCTCCTATGGAATCCTGGGCTTTGCAGTCTAGGGAAGGGCATTTAGAATTTTCAGCCAGAGAGCTCTTTGGCCTCAGGAAACTACAAATCCCAGAGCTCCACAGGATGTTGAAGGTGAAATAATAGCACTAGGAGTGAAGTGTGGAAATGGCCAAGAGAACAGAGTTCAAGTCCCCACTGAATCATGGAAACACACTGGATGAATTTGGATAAGCCGCAGTTGCTCAGTTTCAGAGAAAGGCAATGGCAAACCCCCTCTGAACAAATCTTGCCAAGAAAATCTTAGAAGAGAGTTTCTATAAGTCACAGCTGACTTGAAGGTACGTTACAGCACTGCAGATGACGATGATTCAAATTTAAGACAAGGTCCCATATCTGCTCTTTTCAGCCATTACAAAACAATATCTCAATGAGCATTCCTTTTACTTCTCTCCTTCATTGCCTTTGTTTCTGACTAGAGGGGGGAAAGACCTTACACATTTCCCTCGACAGAGACGTTTATTACTAATGGGATAGGAAATTATTCTGCAATGACATTAATGCTAGGTATTCCTGCAAATAAATAACAACAGCTGTTTTCCTTCAGGGATCGCATTCATTTCCTTTCATTCTGAGGGTTCGCAACAAGGTTGTGTTTTTGTTTTCTGCTGGAAATAACAGGGGTAGTATTTTTAAGAGGGAAAATTTAATCTGTTCCTTTTTGCAAAACAGGAGGTCTGTCAGCTACTTCGGACAAACATTCCACCTCGCTGGACCATGTGATTTCTGGTTTCTGGGCATGTGGAGATTTGAAATATCCTTCATTTTTCACCGTTTCCTCCTGTGAAATACACTGGAATTCCCACAGGGTCTCTACAACTGTAGAACCAGGGTGGTGCAGTGGTTTGAGTGTTAGACTACGATCTTGGAGAGTGGGTTCAATTCCCTCCTTGGCCATGGAAACCAAGTGGGTGACTTTGGGTATGTCACACTCTCAGCCCCAGAAAATCTGTGATAGGGTTGCCTTAGGGCCACCATAAGTCATAAATGATGTCAAGGCACACAACCACCACCACCACAATTCTACAATTGTCCTGATTTGGCAGTCCCAATTAATCCTCGGTCATCCAGCTTTTGCAGCTGCTTTTAAAATGCACCAGTTTGTTTCTCCTCTCCAACTTTCCGCCTTTGTCCTCAGTTTACTTCAACGGCTGCAAACTGAGTTCAAAGTGGAAACATAGTTTGCACTTGTATTTAATCAATTGCACTCAATTAATCAAGAGAGAAGAAGGTGGAATCTTGCCCTTCCCTGTAGGCTCAGGCTAAAGCAAACTGCTGCAGCCTCTCCAAGCCTGTGTGTTCGTCATTGATAACTGCTGACATCTTGATGTTGCCTGGCCAAACGTGTCCCAAGTTTTGCCTGTGAAAAGCTAGAGGGTAGGCAGAAGTTATTTCTTTTCCTCTTGTCTTTTTTTTTTTTAAATCCATCTGGATGTAGCTTTAGCAAAAGTTTTGATATGTGGTAATAAAAACATGCAAGAATGGTTATAAATATTGTCGGCTTTAATCAGCCAGGGCCGGGGAGGAAAGCAAGCTTGCTTTCCTTGCCGGCATATAAATAGAGCGTGGGTGGAAGTTCTCGTTTTTAAAATGTTTGCAAGGAAAAGGGCTGGCTTTTCTTTCATGTTATTATTGAAAATGATGTAAAGAGCATGCATTTAAACATATACATATATAAAGACAAAATATATTGGATTGACCCAGGTCGCTTACAGACTTCTTTCATGAAGTAAAAGCTTCAGGAAGTGAATTGGAGGTGGCTGATTATTATTGAAATGTGCTGTGTGTGAAGTGCTCCTTGAAGGCTATTCTGGAGCCATAATGGATGCAGAATATGGAAGCCAGATTTTTATTGCCATATCCCATGTCCTCTAACTGTTGCAGTTTAACGGGGACAGTTCCGGATAATCCTCTGCTGTCCCACTTTTCCAGCTGCCTTTAAACCATCCCAGTTTCTCTCTCCTCTTTCTACTTCTTCCACTGTGTTCAGGTCCCTTCAATTGCTGCAATCTGAATTCAAAGTGCAAAAGCAGCTTGCAATCCCTTAACACGCTTCTCCTCCTATTTTCTCTTTTTTTCTTTGTGGACTTCCCGTTGGCTGACCAATGAAGAAACAGAGGCCTGAACTCTTTAAGGGTGGATTCGCACACAGGCTGGTAGTTGGACTAGATGTCTTTTGCGGTCACTTCCAGTTCTGTGCCTCTAATTCATAAGTAGAAACAAATCAATAATATTTACACAAGTGTTTACTCATTATTTAAAAATTCCAGCTCTATGATCCTAAAATTTATTCAGTGGGTCTACTTTAATTTGGACTCTCAATAGGATTCAAGCCAGAGATAAGAAAAGACAAGACAAAATAGAATAAGATAAGATAGGTATTTTCTTTGATCTGATCCAGCACGGAGGTTCTTATATTCTAATTTATCTCCAGAATTTTGTCCCCACAACCATTTTTATTTGATTTAGGTTTATTAGCTGTCTGCTGCCATCTGCCTTTACTGACCGCATTATTATCCATCCCGTGCTGAAAAAGAGTATGGCATTAAATGTACATTTACTATAAAACGTGCCTTCAATTTGAAAGCTGTAAGGAGGGATGGTTTCATTAAACAGAAGATCCTCAAGCAAAATTTAAGTCTACGGCAGAGCGCATATGATTAAACCTACCACGGGAGGGGAAAAGGTACATCGTTTTTCTTATTTTGTAACAGTATTAACATAATACAAATTAAAAATATATATAATATTCATGCATTCTATGCCATATTTAGGATTCTGCATAGATGTTCTGCTGCAGAGAAAATAGAAATGGGGATGAGAATTCCTTGATGCTTGATTTCAACTTCTCTGACACCTCTCCACCCCTTTTCATTCTAAGGTTTCCTTTTTAAAGGATATCAGAATGTCAACAATTCACATGTAATGATGATGAAAATAAAGCCAGCTCATTACCGCCTCTCTAACCCTCTCTTTTGGATGAAACAAGCCAAAATTAGAAAAGCGGAGCCAAATCCCCACTGCAGTCCCACTGGAACATGGCACAGATCATACGCAGCCTGCCGAAGACCCCACTTTGGCCCCTTTGACCCTATACAGTCTGCTGAGCCCCACACCTGAAACTGGAATATAATAATGGTGTGACTCCTGCCATGACCGTTTCCACACTAGACTGTTATAGCGCTATTATTCCACTTTCAACATCCGACTGGCCCCTCCCTAAACTGCAAACCCCAGGATCCCATAGGCTGTTGAAAGTGGAATAATAGCGCTATAACAGTCTAGTGTGGAAATGATCCATGATACCATACCTCCAGCTGCCCAGATTTGGCAGGGACAGTCTTGATTAATCCGCTATCATCTCACTTTCTCCAACTGCTTTTAGAATGTACCAGTTTCACTCTCTTTCTCCCCCTTTCCCCTCAGTTTACTTCAGCGGAAAGTGCAAATTGAAGTGACTTCAAAGTGCAAAAATAATTTGCACTCAGTTAACTCATCAGCAGGGGAAGTGGAGGGAAAGTCAGAATCTTGTCCTTCCCAGGAGGCTCAGGCAAAAGCATACTTTTGCAGCCTCTCCTAGCGTGCATGTTCTTCCACACTGCTAACTATTGCCATCTTATCCACACTCTGATGTTGTTTGGGTTTCATCTGTAAAATGTTGGAAACTCTAATTAAAGTTATCAGCTTTCAGGGGGAGGCAGACGCGTGTATTCCAAAAAGGTCATGCCATTCCTGAAAAAGCCCCCCAATCCCAAAAAGACTGTGTTCTACAACTCATTCCCTCCCCCCAATTTTTCTATTAAAAAGTCACGGGCGAAAAAATAAATATAAAAAAGTTTCCCCTGATTTATTATTTTATTCTGGGGCATCACATCTCTGGGCTGCAAGTGACATGATTCCCACGACTGGATTAAATAAAACAAAACTGAAGGATGGATTTTCAGCCTTACTTAGTGAGTTACTACATCAGCTGAAGATGTATTTTGTGGACGTGCATCACTTGTTTTGCTTAGTGTGACCTTTTACAAAGACTTTTCCCAACAACCGGAATCTTTAATAACAAAACAGTGGCGGATATTTATTACCCATCTTAGCCTATCGTTTTCTCCATTTAAAAATATAGAACATTTGCAAGGGCCTGCATTGCAGCAAAACAGTGATTTGCTGCCTGGGAGACTGTCTACGGCAGCCAGCAACCATTTATTTACCGTGCCCTGGTGGTGACCTGTGTCGTTCACGGACACTGCCGCTTTGTTAGATTTCCTCCAGTGCTCTCCAGCACGTGTGTGAACTTGGGCGGCTGTTTGCAGATTAACCTGGGATCAATAGCAGGGTCAAAGGCTAAGGAAGAATAAATAATCAATATGGAGAGAATAAATTAAAGCCTTCTCTCAGGTTATTCGTAGATCAACTAATCTCTTTGGCTTAATGTACAACTCCAGGATCTCATAGGGACAAAGGATGTTGCTTGCATCGAACTGCAAAACAAAACCACTTTTTTTTTATCGTTCTTCACAGTTCTGGAATAATTTGGAAAAATGACTTTCTGCCTAAGATTCTCAGGCCTCAGGGCTTGGTCCCGGCACCTCTCCTCTTGTGCTTAATTCAAGGGGGAGGAATCTCAGGGCGAGAGCACTGCTTTGAAAAGTGTGTGTATATTTTTCTTATTTATTAACCTGGGTGGTTTTTATCTGAATGATGTGCTTTGTGCAATTGTACCTGATGCTTAATATATCATGCTAAGTGATAACACCATAGAATCATAGAGTTGGAAGAGACCCCAGGGGCCATCGAGCCCAACTCCCTGCTATGCAGGAACACCCATCAAAGCATTCCCAACAGATGGCCATCCAGCCTCTGCTTAAAAGCCTCCAAAGAAAGAGATTCTACCACACTCCATTGAGGCAGCGTCTTCCACTGCCTGGACAGCTCTGACCGTCAGGAAGTTCTTCCTGAGGTTCAGGTGGAATCTCCTTTCCTGCAGCTTGAATCCATTGCTCCTTGTCCTGGTCTCTGGAGAGGTAGAGAACAAGCCTGCTCCCTCCTCGACATGACATCCCTTCAAATATTTAAACATGGCTATCATGTCCCCTCTCAACCTTCTCTTCTGCAGACTAAACATAACCAAGCCACTGTGATCTCAGGTCCTATCAGCCAGGGTGAGACTTATGCTCATGACTGGCCCTGTAGTCCAAAAAAGTATCTTTTGGACTACAGTTCCCATTATTCTAGTAGCCATATAGGCTTGGGGGGATTCTGGGAGGTATAATTAAAAAAAAAACATTTCCAAGTCTTGCCTCGACTTATATTGTTATT
Organism: Iguana delicatissima; assembly: GCA_948472985.1. Classification (NCBI taxonomy): domain Eukaryota; kingdom Metazoa; phylum Chordata; class Lepidosauria; order Squamata; family Iguanidae; genus Iguana; species Iguana delicatissima. The sequence continues at coordinate 53,381 of CAOKZL010001213.1, read as the reverse complement.
AGCCTTTCAATATCACAATAGTAAGTGGGTGGACAATTTTGCCTATGCAGAATTTCAGACTTTTGTGTCTTTTATTAATGTAAATACTCCATTTACCTTCAACAGAACTTTACTCTGTTTACATCAATGGGGTGCCTGCTGTTGGCTTCCCTTGGCATTGGATTTTCACCATCAGGGATGCTGGTTTAATGTCTGCGCTTTTTTAAAAAAGAAGAGAAATACCAGAGAAAAATTTAATGAAGTACTTCATGTGCCTTTTATCTCAAAAGCTGATGAAATATCTGCTCATATGCACGTTTTACAATCCACCCATAAATGAGGGCTGGCTAATTAGCTTTCAGTGAGCTGATTGGAAAGGCAAATTGAAAAAAGGATTGGGAAGAGAAAACTAATCCATTTTAGCAGCTGCTGTTGCAAATGTCACTTTAATTCAGTTATGGGGCAGTTAGAGTGGCTACTTCTATGTCCGCTTGCCTGCTCAAGTGTTGTTGTCGTTACTACCGACTGCAATTAATTTATTGTTAAAAAGCTATGTCAGGAAAGTACCTGTTTGACATTCAGAATGTGGACAGAGAGCCAGTTGCAGGGGTTTGAACGTTGGGCTATGACTTCGGAGATAAAGGTTCAAATCCCTGCTCAGATATGGAAACCCACTGGGTGACTTTAGGCAAGTCACACTCTCTCAGCCTCAGGGAAAGGCAGTGGCAACCCCCCCAAACAAATTCTGCCAAGTAAAACCCACAACAGCTTTGCTTCAGGGTCACCATAAGTTAGAAACAACTTGAAAGCACACAACAACAACAATCTTTGTACCATAAGCTTTTGTGGCAGCAGGGAATTTCCTTTAGGTTTTAGCACAAACTTGAAATGAGCTGTCCCCAAAATATCCAAAAGTAATTTCAGGACCATGGAAAGCCCGTGTGGTCTAGTGGTTTGAGCGCTTAAATCAGATGCTAGGTGACCGGAGTTTGAATCCCCCCCGCTCAGTCCTGGAAACCCAGTGAGTGACTTAGGATAAGTCACACTCTCCAGCCGCAAAGGAAAACCCTCTCTGAACAAATCTAGCTGAGAAAACTCTGTGATGTGTTTGCTTAGGCTTGCCATAAGTCAGAAATGACTTGAAAACCCACACCATGTGTGGAGATTTTTTAAAAAATCCATACACAGATTTTGCTGCAGCCTCTTCTTGTTTGTGTGTCCTTCCTCATTTAAAACTTTTGCCATCTTGACCACACTCTGATGTTGCTTGGCCATGTGCGTCCTGGTTTTCATCTGTGAAACGTTGGAGGGTGTGCCGTTGCTCCTACAAGCCTTTCCTTTCTCCATTTGCCTTTATCAACCACGCGTTGTACTACATCTGACACTTAAGAAACTCCATTCACTTGGTGTGTCGCTTTGCATTTTATTTTCGCACTCTTTTTGATAAGACAGTGGGAATCCCTTCCATGTGATGATCTCTTGTTTGCCAAAGTTTTAAGATTCAGGCCATGCTCAAAAGCACCCTCCAGTGGCAGCCTGCTATTTTTTTTCTCCCCAGCAAGAACCTCTACGGCCACTGCTTTTTGAGAACCCAGCTCACCCACTGCTAAGCTAGACCTCAATGGCGTGTTTAAATTTTGTGGTTAGATTGCTGGAACCAGCACAAACTCCCATCCATGGCCGTGCTACCTGGCAAGACAGACAGCTGGGCTTCCATGCAAAAAGCAGGGTCAGAAAGAATATTTCAAGGACCGCATTCTTCTTTACAAACCTGCCCATGTTTTGAGATCTGTTTTAGAAATCCTTGGGGACTGACTGTGCAAGGCCTCTCCAGCGTAAACAATGTGCTGGACTTTCTGTTATTTTTGTTGTGCTGTTCCCTTCCACCACCATGGTTTATGGGTTGTTGTTTTTTTTAATAATCTTTTAACTCTTTATTTTTGTGAATTTTTCACTATTTTTTATATATATATATCTGTTCTAAGCTGCCTTGAATCCCAAACTGGGGGGAAAGGCAGGGTGTGAATAAATATAACAATACCAGCAGCAACAATTATTTGTCCCTGGATTGAAAGATAGATTTCTTGAAAGTTGGGAACCCTGACTGGGCAGTATAATAGACCAGTGAGAATTTCATGGATTTTTCTCCCAATATTTGACATCTTGAAGTGTTGAGCAGGAACTATTTTGCAGAGAAAAAACATATAGTTCTTTTGCACAAAAGCGCCATTTTCTGCACAGAAAACGGGCATTTAGTGAAAAAAAAAACCTTTTCTTGCACACACAAAAATGCATTTTCTTTCACAAAACACTTTTCTTCTCTGTTTCCATGTTTTTTTCTCTGTAGAATAATTCCAGCCCAACACTTCAGGATGTTCAGTATTCATGGGGAGAAGACAGCAGAGGAATATTTGCTTTCTTCTGCAACAGAGAGAAAACAACTTTAATTATTCACCCATACATGTGAGGATGAAATAGTCAAGAATTTACCTCCCTGTCCGTAAGTCTCACTGGAACTCACTTTACTTCTCACTTCTGGAATAGCATTGGTTGCCCATTTGACTATGCCCTTCAGAAAGAAAACAACCCTGCCTTCAACCTAAATTCAGTTATTTTCATCTTTTCTCCGATCCCCATTTTTCATTTTGGTTTGCCTGTAGAAGCTGGAAATGGAAGCTATTCCACCAGAAGTTCTGCTCATTTTAGGCAAACAAACAAACAAACAAACAAACAAACAAACGAATAAACAGCCAGCCAACCAACCACTTTAGCAAAACAGCACAAAAAGTGGTTCTTGACCTTTTTGGGGTTATGGACCCCTTTGAGAATCTGGTGCACGCTCTGAGAATGTGGTGCATTAGCCCCAGAAAAATGCACTTAAAACAGAATTCTCAGCGTAACAGGAAGGAAACGGAAGAGGAGGCAGAATTTTTTTTTTTTTTTTTTGCCATTACTTCACGGAGCTCTTGAAGTTCTGCCACAGTTCCCTCCGGTCTACAACTGGGGTGTGGAGTTTGGGACCCCTTACATGTGGCCCTTGCAAACCCCCCAGCCCCACTGATTTTTTTTTTAAAAAAACTGAGGGCTGTTTCTCGGGCAACGTTTTGCCCCTAGATTAAATGTTTCCCTTCCCCTAACCCTGCAAAGCCACTCAAACCTCCTCAAAACATCTAAAAAAGAAAAAAAAGTCCCCAAATCAATCAACATCATGTCACCTTGGGCTCACTGAAACTTGCAGGTGCAGCCTGCCGGGCAGGCACTTAGAGGTAAAATGGGCCCCATCCACCGTATAGTTGCCCATCTCTGATCTCCAGGTTAAGAACCACACCTAAATCCTCAGCCACGTTGAGGATTTAGTAAGAGTTAACTGTGGTAGCTGGTAGAACAAACACGCATGACTTGCGCTCTTCTGGAGGAACTTGAGCCCTGCCGCTATCACAACGTGCTCCTGATTTCTTGTAGACTTCATATGGACAGCACTTCCTTTGATATATCCTTCTACTGTGACCAACCATACTTTCTCTGCTAGAAGGGCTGCCCAATCTCAAATCTAATTCAAAGAGGTAAGAAAATGGTTAAGGTGGGAGATCACGAAGCTTGAAACTGTCCATCCTCAAGTTGGTAGCACCTGAAGATCAGACTCAGTCTTGACCTGGTGATATGTAGATGGCCACCTTAACTCCATCCGAGGAAGAAATAACTGGGTCGGATGTGTTAACATTGCCAGGTGGAAAAAGAGACAGGGTTATGCGAGCAACACCTGCTGGAATCTCGCTTCGGCCCAACCATTAAAGCAACAGGAGCCACGTCCCTTATTTCACATGGCAACCCGAGTGTGCGTACATGCATGTGTAGCCTCTGTGCAAATTGTGCAGACAGTTGTACACTGTTAGAACAGCACCATCAGCTGGTATTAAGGGATGGGGTGGCAAAATGGGATTCCGTGATAACTGGGATGAGACAGAGGACGAAAACATGGCTTACAATTCTTCAAAGACACCCACGCATAGTTTGATCCACCCTGAGCAAACACCCACCCCTTTGAAGCAGTATAATTAATTATACAACAACAAAAAAGCTTTTACATTTTAAAACCGGTAGATGAGGGGTACGGAAACAAAGCTTCAAAAATTGTGTCCTTTATCCTCTGAAGTTTTACAAATTTAATGCTAATTGTACAGCTCAACTGAAATCTATGCCTTGCTGTTTTTATTTCAACGTCAACCTTTTCATCTTGAAATAAATTCATTTATTGAGCATTAAAGCAAGCGACACACTTACGACACACTGCCACGAACCTTCAGAGAATCATTCGAACATGATTTCAGTCTGATTTGTGGACTCTTGTGCTTGTCCACATTAGCAATTAATCTGCTACTCTGTGAATATTTTAGCTGGGTGTAAATCTATGCATGTAAGTGGACCCTAGGGTATCTTTCAAATGGACAAGATTAGCTTCCGGAATTCCTCCACTTCTAAAAAATGTCAACATTTAGGGCTCTAGTTTCCCAGATCTGACACTCCTTGCAAAGACTTAGGAACAGTTGTCAGGGAAGATGAAAGCTTATCTTTGATTAAACCAAATCTGTTTGCGGACATTTCCAGTAGTTGTCAGAAACATGGCAACTGCTATTTTCTACCTGCAATCTTATTCCTGGGAGGCCCAACAAAGCTTCTTTTGGAACTGTGGGTGGCCCAAAGTTGCAGGGCCATCTGCTCAGGAAAGCAGCCAGAATTCCATCTTGCAAGTATTAGTGCCTAGGTTTGCTTCTTTTCCTATTCCGTTTTTCAATCCCTTCTCCTTCCATGTTAAGCCCAAAGCCAGGAACTGCCCTGAATATTTTCTTTCTTTTTTTTAGAAACAAACTTTCTTTAAATACATAATCAATAATTCTAGCTAATATACGCAACCTGCTCCACCCAGGCCATTTCACGTCTTCTAAACTTGATAAGTCATTAATTTCATAAACAACCTCTAACCTGCTAAGCCACGTAATTATTACTTTTTCGGTTTTACAACACCACTTCCTGGTGGAATGCTGTGCACACAAGGCACATCATGCTCGGCCAGGACAGATGGACTTGGGCTTGAGCATTTAAGCTACTACTGGTACACTACCTACTATACAGCCACTATAACTACTGGAGATAATGGAGAAGATTCTCCATCGAGGTTATCTAATGGTAAGTCTGCAGAAACTGTGCATTCATTGTGCTATGGAACCCTTGCAGTGAATGGCGGCGCTGTGCAACTGAATCAAGACACCAAATATGCCACTAAATCCATGACCACATATAGAACGGACATCCTACATACAGTGCACATACGCATCCACACGCAGTGCTCATCGGGACTGCATATACAACTCCACCTCCACAACCTTAGCTGATTATGGCCACCCAGCATCGGACAAGCACGTCCAATGGCTCCAAGAGGGAGACATCACTAAGATTCCGGCCAGTACCTTAATTTCCGATTATAAAAGGATTCCTGCACAAACCGAAACCCAGAAATCTGAATATGGCCTGGCGGGAATCCAGCAAATTTTTTATGCATGCCAGGACTGCAACAACAAGAGGAGTTATTATGTCCCGACAAGGTACAATATATGTCTGCGAGGTTACTCTTAATAGTAGGTACTGTTGCCAGAGAGCCAGCATGGTGTAGTAGTTTGAGCATTGGATTACGACACTGCTCAACCATGGGAACCCACTGGATGACCTTGGTTGTGGCACATGCTCTCAGCCCCAGAAAATCCCATGACAGGTTCACCATAATTCAGAAACCACCTTCAAGGCACACAGCAAGAAGTGTTGCCAGACCAAAAATTGGAGAGCGCTCCTCTACCTTTAACGGTTATGAGGAAGAGGGAAATTTCAGCAGGGGTTGCTTGTTACTGGACTACCAACATCTGCTTAAATTCTCTTTTCTACACCACCATTAAAGGCACAGGAATTGCCTCCAGTTTTTAGTCTGATAATCCTAATAGCAAGTGGCCAACATATACTTCAGAAAAAGCCTTCTGACATTACTAAGGACACAATTAAAGGAATCTTGAAAAATCTTCACTACAAATCCATCATCAGCCTGGCTGAGAACTACTATGATGACACCAAATATTATTCGGGTTTCCTGCAAACACAGTGTCACTACCACAACCCCTTGAACTCCTTTCCCAAAAAATGATGTGCTTTCTTGGTAAGATCTATGTGCATTTTGTAAGGAAGCATATTTTTAACAACTGCAAAGGTATTTGAGCAGCACAGCCATTCAAATCTCCCCAAAAACAACTTATCTGAAAGTTCACCTTTTATTATTGATCACCAAAAAAAAAAAAAAAATCCCCCTACATTAGTATGAATGATGGATAAAGTGATCAATCCCCATTCACAAGCATTTGAAAATCACATTCATTTACAATTAAGAACATACAAAACCACCTTCTTCATTTTAGTTTGTTCCATGGCTCCAAGGTTCAGAAAGTTTCTTGTAGAATATTGGACCAACCAAAAAGTCACGGTCAAAATGATCCAGGCAGGATTAGGACTCAATCCTTTCAGCAAACATGTCCCTTTGGCACAAAACAGCAGAAGGCTGTGAGCATTTCTCACAGGCTTCTGGATGAAGAAAAACAAGATTCTCCCGTTGAGTTCCTCCTGATCCTTGTCCTACTTGCTCCAAACCAAATCAGCTGGCATCTCTATGGCAATAATTAAATGCATACGTGATGGCATCACTCCCTTTGCCAGTTCCTAGTTTTCAGAAAGCCCTGCCCTGAGTCACACAGAAACTATGAGTGAGAGCATATGTAAGTGTAGCTTCAGCCTTGAAGAACAGGAGTATTTTAGAAGGGAAAAAACCCAGGAACCAAAGGTGTATGTCCTCTGGATCTGCTGCTCCTGCCAGAATTGGTGAGCCCAACTTGTAGTCTCCCATATTCTTCTGTAACAGGATTTAGGGGCTCTGGGAAAATCTCCAATTCTGATCATGTTGGATACAGGAGGACACTCTTAGATCTTGGCCAGGGTGCTCAGATTCTCCCACAGGACAAAGCTATCCGTCATAGAGCAGTCACGAAATGAAAAGCTGGCTTTCAACATTTAAGCATTCTGAATTCAGCCTCCTGCAGGGCTTCTCATAAGGATGTGGATAGCAGAGGAGTAAATGCAATAGACATACGCTTGCTGGGAACACATAGGGATAGGCAGGAAGGCATGTGCTGAGAAGGGATTTTTGCAGGCTAATCTGATTCTTGAAAACACATTTTCATGCGCATATGTGAGAATGAACAGCCTTTTAAAAAGGAAGTCCAATCTCTGGTGAAATGTGTGTTTGTGGCAGCCATATAGTCAGAGTTTGAGACCTTAACCACTTCTCTTGGGTGGAGCGGTTGAACCTCAGACAAATTGCAGAGGAAGGAATAAATAAAAGGAGTATTGTCGGTGCAATTCATCCATGCTCTGGAGGGACTGTCCAAGCCAAGGACCCAGAAGAGAATATACAATAACCATCCATGACTCATCTATTTAATAATCAGAACCATCTCCAGAATGATACAGTGAACAGGGCCTTTGCTGTCTATTTCAGAAAGGTTTAGTCTCAAAAACATAACAGAGAAATGATAGGAAAGTTCCAGAGGCAAGGGAACATCACTCTCCTTCTGGATTACCTCTGTAATTTCAAAAAGAACACACTCTTCCTTCTCACTGACTTTGGATAATTTTGAAAGCATACGTAATATTAATAGCAATCACGCTTTCATCTCCTAAAAACATTTTTAAAGAAAAGACAGGTTCCACAGTCTGCCTGGCTTAACAGCCAAAAAAATAACAACAAAAAACAAAAACAAAAAAAAATCCTTCAGAAGATATAATTATTAAACAGATCTTTTTGCATTGTCTCCAGAACTCAGTGAAATGCATTTATCTTTATCAAAGTGGTAAAAATGTTGCATAGTGAATGTTTGGCTGTTTATTTTTTCTTTTTGGTGTTTAGACTTCAAAGAGACAGACGCTGAAGGGAGACAATGTGAAGAGCTAAGGAGACAGCTTGGTTAAAAATCTGCTGGGCAAACAATAAAACAACAGATTCTCCTATGAAAGTCCTAATGAAATGAATTTACTGACAGATTGAACCTAACAAGTAAGGCAGCTATTGGAAGTCCGTGAAGCATCAGTGCTAACCCCACAGAGATTCTGCTTATGTTTTCAACATAAACCACCACCAGCAACACAAACAGAACTCAGAAGAGTTATTTTTTGGAGTAAAACTCCCAGGCTGTTTTGGAGAGCCATTTCTCGAATGCCCCCAGCTATTCTTGCAGGCAGATTATGGAAACTACAGTCCAAAAAATAAATTTTCCAAGCTCTGCCTTGAAAATTGTGAAGAGTGTGCCAAAAACCTGAGAATCTCTTACTGTTCTTGGTTACGCTGCTTCGGTTGTGATAAAGACATGTATTCTATGGAAAAGCAGCACCACCATCTCCACTATGACTTCTAGCAAGTCACCATCCTTCTCAAAGCATGACAAAAGCATCTTCAAAAATACTTCATAGCTCCTGTACTTTACTTCTGCTGTGATGCTCTTGGGCAAGGGATATTAAAATACCCAGCAAGTGCCCATTCTACCACACCTGTGACACGACGGTCAGGCATGCCACCACCCTGCTCTAAAGCACCTGACAATGAAAACATATTTCAACATCATTCTGGACATACTGTTCTGTACACAAAGCTGCTATTCCTTGTATCTCTCTCCTCAACAGAATGGTGCATTCAGAAAATGGGTGCCTCGTCCAGGAGAAGGCGATAAGCTATGCTGTACATTTGGATACATATCCTGGAAGAAATATACAATTAAGGGATCCTGCCACCCAAACGATCTTCATCTTAGTGAATGCAGTATAGTCCATTAACTTTACAAAGGCAACTTGCACCATCTTGCAGGAATTGCAAGCGAACTACTGCTAAGTACAAACATGAGAGTCTCAGCATTAGTATTATTCAGCAAGTCTGAGCATTAGTATTACATAATTTCATTTCAAAGGCAAGAGGAAGATGTCAGGTTTCCCTTCCTATGTATCAAGCAAGGAACAACCTCTGAAATTACAATACCATCATGGAAATCAGGAGGGATGATCATTCTCCCCATGAGTTATCAACAGCAAAGGCATCGTTCAGCAAGTAGGTTGTATTTCTTTCTGCTTCTCCAAGCACAGTCCTCGTTAGAGAATACCATGGTTCCATCACCAGCTGACACTGGAGGAGAGGGAAATGCTAATCATATACAATTCTTTACATATACACAGCTTTCTATCCTTGAAGAGGAGCCTATTCATTTTTAAGCTTGTCTCCTTCTATTTTCTTCTCCCCGTGGCCATTTCTCAAATTGTTTGATGCACTTTCTTTCAGCTTTTTCAAGTAACCGTGGGGCCCTTTCCCTTCAAAAGAGGAAGGGTTTTTATATGAGCCTCCAATCCTATCCCAGAGTGTGAAATACTGGCCATAATTGTAATCAAAGTACAAGTGGTGATCAGTGTGATGGGCAGAGCCATTGATAATCTCCTTCAGTATGGAAGGGACACGATAGTCCCCATCGTGAATGGAGATGGTCCAAATATTGACAAAGATGTAGAGGCCCAAATAGGTCACCTTGTGCAGAGGGAAAAAGAATGGGTAGATGTGATAAGGGGTGCTTTGAAGGAAGCCATCGACAGGGTGGAAAGCATGACTGGCGAATGGAGTCGGTATCTTCCACGCATGATGAGGTTTGTGGAAACGCTGCAGAAAAAGAATGAGAAGAATTAGTACTTTAGTCTGAAGAGGAAAACATGGCCAAAGCACTTCCTCCTGAATGTCATCTGTGCTGGGGTCTCTCTAGCACCCACAGAAATAACCACTCATCTGATCTCCTCTGGTGAGGAAAAGAGGATCTCCTGGAACATGTCCAGAGGAGGGCAACCAAAATGGTAAAAGGCCTGGAAACCACATTTTATGAGGAGCTGCTTCAGGAGCTGGGTATGTTTTTATTTTAGTTATGTGCAGATTATAATGCTTGTTAGGGGTTTTGTTGTTTGTGGGTTGTGTTTGTGTTTAATAAAATAAAATTTATTACATAAAAAAGAGTCCCTGATTATACTCACTGTCCTCTTCCAGTGCCTCAAAATCTCAGCAGTGCAGCTGCATTCCTTCAGAGGCTGGACAAAAACATCTGCATGTCACCCCATGCCATCCCTGTGGCAGCAAGGCTAGAACCAGCACTGGAGTTCTGCCGTTGTCTGCAGAATGTGACTGGCACCTCCATCATGCCTGGGCCCCGGCACCACCTGACAGCCCCTCTCTCCAGTATCCAACCACCACTGCTTTGGCAGCTGTGGGAGAAGAAGAGAAGCCAGGCCCACTTCTGCCACGTCTGGGCCCCAGCAGCTGGAGAGAGCTCACCCACCCCTTGTTTCAAAATGCCATTATTCTGGCCCCTAAGGGAGAAGAGGAGCAGCCAACTTCTAACTTAATCCCCTCCACCACCACCACCACCCCCTTTTCCTTGTGTGTCCAGTTATTAGGATTGTAAGCCTGAGGACAAGGAACTATCAAGTTAACTATTCATCAACCACTTCGGCAGTCTTTTTTGGCTGAAAGTATATTTTAAATGCATACATACATACTCTAAGGTACATGCTGAAATCAGGACATTCTTGGTCTACAAGCAGCATTTCCACTTTGGCAAAATCAGGAAAAATTTTCTCATTCAGACCCTCTATGACATCATTCTGCAGCTGCTGCTGGCAGATAAAAGAGTCTATATTCTCACTTATTGCAAATACTTGTTATCTGTACGCATGGATTGCAACATATATTTGGGTCTAAGCAGTTTTTAAGCATGTTTTACCCTGTAATGCATACCTTGTAGAAAAATTTATGATGGAGGAATCGATGAATCCAATAAATGCACATATCCGTGAAGAAGAGAAAAGACAGCATGCTGAAGATAACACCGACCCAACCTCCATAAATGGGAGAAAGCAAAATGTTAGTAGATTTACAAGGCACCAGGTTGTGAGAACAGAAAAGTTATTCAGTTTCAGTAACAGCTCCTATAACAGTTTCTAAAATTCACTTAGTAGAGGCCTTTGGCAAAATGGAACAACCATTCAGTCTAAAGAACTAAAATTATAGGACAATCTAAGCAGGGAGAGTCAACTTTCCTTATTTATATTTATTTATTTATTTATTTATTATTTGGTCTTAATGGGACTTATCAGTGGGGCAGAAGAGAAATGATAGCTTGGCCTTTTACAGTTTTCTTCTTGAATTTTCTTCCCAATACTCCTAATGAAAGAGACATAGTTATACCCCTCTTGCGTCTCTGCTGTACTTTTTTTCCTGTTTCACAGGTATTTTGTGTGTGGTGGGGGGGGGCAAGAATGTGTAAGTTCTGAATCTTAAGAACCCTAGGCTTCCCTTGATCTACATCCCAAAATGCTACATGATGTGCAAACCTAACAAAAGCATTGTGTTCTCCATCCATGACAAGGTGACAAAACGGAACTCAGCTTTTTTCAAAATACGCAAGAGTTAAGCGGCTCCCACAGTTTAGACACCAATGAATGATGCAATGTTACAAGACTGGTACAGATCACAACCAAGCATCAATTGTCTGAAGGCCTCAAGGGACCAGGATGGAAAAGTAAAGAGCTGGTCATAAGAAGAAACATTCTGGATGAGGTCAGACATCTATCTACTCCAACAATCTGTTTCATGCATAATGGCCATTCAGAGAAGCCCACCAGTAGGCAGAACATGAGGGTAACTACAGTGTGCTCCCTGCCAGCCTTCCCAAGTTGCTCTCCATGGATGATTTTCTGAAAGGAATACAGCATTGGGGCTTTAATGTACAACTTGTACATGTAATTGTAACGTACAACTTTCTTAGAGTAAAATTCTAGGAGAGGGAGGAAACTGGTAGCCCCCCAAGATGCAATAAATAACACCTGGGATAAAAGAGCAAGAAGTCAGAGTTTTGAGATGAAGAAGGGGTTCCAAGCAGACTTTTAAGACAGAGAAGGGGCTTAGAGGTACTCCATTGGGCACACTACGTACGGCCAATTTCCTTACCATAAGGAGAGTCTTCAATGTTATCGTAGAGCTTGCTGTAGCCTCTAACTTCAGCAAAGAAGATGGCAACAGTGGGGATGCTGATCCATGGCAAGGATTTGAGGGTGTGTTTTATCTCGCGCTGCACTTGATTCTGAACACAAAAGCAGACACCTTGAAACACCACTTCTCCTTAATTATATATAGCACTTAAGAACGTTCGAAGCAAGTATTATCTCAGCTGCCCCTCCAACAATACTGCCAGAGAAGTAGTAATATTATCCCCAAACAGCAATTCGATACGGTAGTTAAGACAAAGGTGGCATAATGCTACCTCCTCGGTCCGTAGCTCGGTTTTATCTCATTTAGAGGCCTATCTTGAAAGTATGCTTCTTTTTTTTTAATGTTCACAGCAATCCTATCTTCTGCAAAAGAGGGAAAAAATAAACCAGGTTTCTCAATCTGCTACATTATTAAGAGGCCTCCTTCCACACAAACGAGGCTTAATAAATCTGGAAAGGGAAAATAAAACATTTTACCCATAGTAACACTGTTTGAGACTGAGCTGGCAGTGAGACTATCTTCACCCTGCACATGTTAAACTAATTATGCTAAAAACCAGCAAAATATTTCCAGGTTCTGTGACCTCAGTTCTTCCCTAGTATTACGTCTTTAAGGAGCACGTATTTATACCAACATAAAGCTGTGGGGTCTCAACGCACAAAGTTACCTGAATTTCATCTCTGCAATTCAGAAGGCCCTAAGTTCCTGATACCTCCCTATTAATAAAGGTCAGAGATAAAGTTAATGACTGCATATAAAAAAGGTCCAAAGTTCAATCTTCAGTACGACAAAGTCAACTTACAATTCAGAGCCAAAGTTCATTGTTACATGCAACATGGCCCAAAATTTCTCAGACGCTACAACATGAGAAAGATCTTCCCAGAGGCTTTAAATTCAGAGCAGACACTACTGAGCTCAATATGGCTGTTTTGTAGGTTTGTATTCTAGTAACCCACTCTGGCTTCCACCTGCTTTTTGTATTCCCAAGGAAGCTCTTCCTCTATCTGAGATTCACTGGTAACATTTTTATTATCAGAACTCTTGTCCCTTGATAAACTTCCAAGAAAGACTTCAATAGCTTTCACTCTACCATCAACCTGAGCCTAGAGCAGTCCATCCAAACAGTACACTTTCTGGACACTTATAATCGATGTATAAAAACCTCCCCATACTGGAAACAGACAGCTAAAGATACTTGTATGTTTCAAGCCTCAACCAAGAACATACAACAGAATCCACTGTATTGCAGCCAAGCTCTAAAATACCATGGCATGTGTTCAGACCGAGACAAACAATTCAAGGATTTAAATCAGGCATTTCTCACTTGTCCCAGTTGTCCACCCAAGTGAAAGGGGAACACAGAGAGGTCTACAAGGCTAGATTGGAACACAGGAATAATCCACTCCGTGACAAACACAGAAGGAAAAACAAAGCACCACCGGTTGTCACTAACAGTCTAGAACAGCTCACAGCAGTTACCAGTGCTCGACAGCTCATCCGAGACAACAGCTTTCTCCTCTTACAGACCATTGGTATGCTGCCTGTGGCTAGAATCCTGTTAGTTAGTCCCAACACCTACTGAATCAATTGCTGAATGGTGAATCAACACACAGGCAAATCCCATTAATTCAATCACTCTGCTCTAGTTAGAGCTAACAATAAGATTTAGGGCAAAATTTGCTTACAATCCTTCACTGATTTTAACAAATTTACATGTCAGCAACAACAGACCTCACAAGTGAGATACAGACAAAGTATCCGGCCTTTATCACATTGCACTTTTATGGTTCTATCATCCCACTTTAACAGCCATGGCAACCTCCTATGGAATCCTAGGATTTGCAGTTTAGGGAGGGGCATTTAGCTTTCTCAGCCAGAGAGCTCTTGGGCCTCCCAAAACTACAGGTTTCCACAAAATGAAGCTATGGCAGTTAAAGCAGAATAACAGCCCTATAACTGTGCAGTGTGCCAGGGCTATCAAGACTCTGATGCCAAATATGTTCCCACGCCATCTCTGGTGATACTAATACAAAGCCTAATGTCATCCATAAATATCAGGGGTTCATACACTTGCTTATCTTCCATCATTTCAGCAATGTCCCCCTGCAATCTATAAAAGACAAAGAGGCCAATCTTGTCAGGAGCCACAAATCTGGCATCAAAAATGGCAACACCCAAAAACCTGTGAAGGCACTTGGCCATGAGAGAACAAAAGAGGTTTGAAGACAGATATAAGTGCAAAACAGCTGGGTTGGCAACAGTTCAGGAGGTTTCATTCTAACTCCAGCGGCTTCAATAGGGGCAAAGCCCTACTGTTTTCAGCCTACTGTGTGTGTGCATGAGCTCATCATCCATAGAACCTCAAGGTTGTTTCCACACTGTGTATTCCACGGCAAGTCATGCAAGATGGTCAGGAGCCCATGAGAGTCAAGAGTCACGGTTGCAACAACCCAACAAAGCATCACTTGCATAAAGAAATTCTAAAGAACCAGCACAGTGTAGTGGTTTGAATGTTGGAGACCAGAGTTCACATCCCTGCTTAGCCATAGAAACCCACTGGGTGATCTTGGGCATGTCACATTCTCTCAGCCACAAAGGAAGGCACAGGCTGCTCACCCACCCCCTGAACAATTCTTGCCAAGAAAACTCTGATACAGTTCACTTTAGGGCCACTGTAGGTCAGAAATAACTTGAAGGCACGAAACAAAAAGAATTCTTTGGACCCAGGACACCTGAAGTCCATAACTAACAAGAATAAGTGCTGCACTGAGCATAATAGCACTTCTCTTCTTCTTTACACCAGTTTTATTCATCAGACAAGAAAACCTGAGTTCAAACTGACTGCTGAATTAAGAAATTAGAGGAAGAAATTACTCTGGTGAGCTGCCTGACTCACCTCTAAAAACTGAGGATGTTTCTTTAGTGAATGATCAAATATGAAATAGTAGCTCAAGCTGCCAAAAAGCAGATAAATTACAAGTGCCCCAAGGTTCGTTACGACAAAGAGACTCAGCAGCTGTCGAAAAGGCTCATCTTCTGGCCATGTTGCTGGATAGACATATGGTGTCAAAACTGAGCTATCTGCACAAGCCAGGACAAGATCCATTGTTGTACCTGCAGGAGATTACACGGAAGGAAAGAAACAAGATACGTCAAACTACAATGGAGACAAGAGTATGAACTACAAAAGGTAACTATAAACCTTTGATTCAACCTGCCTTGAAAGTCTTCTGTGGCTACATTTCTATTAAAATGAACTACGGCCCCGCAAAATAAGGTTATCAGCTTTAATTTTGAGAGGAAGCCAAATACCTTTCTATGACTGACCCTTTTTCGTACATTTGCCAAACAGATAGGAGTAAGCATGTCCAAAAGAATGAGCAGACTTAAGGAAAGAGTCAGGGAAGTCAGAGAAGTTACAGGATGCAAGGCTTCCTTGAAATTGCAGAGAATAAAGAGGAACACACACTTCGGGACAAACAAGTGTAAGTTAATGGTGGGGCAAACAAAAATGGGAATGTGAGAAGCATGGTGCTAAAAAAAAACCTTAAGATAAATGAAAGGCTCAGAAGTGGAAAAATAGAAAAGCACAGAATTCAAACCTGCTGATTGGCTGGTTCATGGCAAATTCCCCAGAAGACTATGCCAATACAATATACAACATGTATAATAAAATGGTGAACACATTAATACAAATCTCTCAGCAAATGAGGGAAAATGCGTTGGAGAAGTAGGATCCCCACTGATGTTGCTTGCCTCCTAACCTCTGCCACTTGGGGCACCTGCCTCCCTTTGCCCATGGTAGGGCTGGCCTTGCACCCTGCCCCTTTTGCACTCTTGCACTTCTTAAAATCAATTTACTTGCAAAATCAATTTACCTCTCCAACTCCTGCTTTGGGGGCGGGAAGAAAAGTTAATGCGTTTTCCTAGGCCACTTCCGCACTAGAGTGCTACAGGGCTATGATTCCACTTTCAACATCCTATGGAATCCTGGGGTTGGCTGAACCCACGAAAAGATGTAGGACAAAAAAAAAATCAGCAGAACAGCAGATCATTTAAACAGGAGACCATCAAAAACCTCCACGATCATTTGTGAAAAAGCCTACACAAACACACACTCAGCCCATTTCTGCCCTACACTGGCCATTTCCGCACTAGCCTGTTATAGCGCTATGATTCCGCTTTCAACATCCCATGGAATCCTAGGGTTTGCAGCTCAGCGAGGGGCCTTTGAGGCCCCTCCCTAAACTGCAAACCCCAGGATTCCACGGGAGGGAGAAAGCGGAGTCATAGCGCTATAACAGGCTAGCGCAAAAATGACCACTGCTATAGCGCTACTATTCCACTTTCAACCTCCTGTGGAATTCTGGGGTTTGTAGTCTCCTGGGGCCACAGAGCTCCCTGGCTGAGAATCCTAAACCGCAAACCCCAGGATTCCATAGGAGGGTGAAACCGGAATCATAGCGCTGTAACAGTCCAGCGTGGCACCGGCCCCAGCCATTCCCCCTCCTCCCCGCAACACGCAAGATGATGCGCAAAGAGAGCAGCCCCGAAATAGAACACATTTTTACCCCCAGGGTCTGCCCAAATGCAGAGGGGGGCTTCGCCCGTTGCACACGGGGAATCCCCCGGCAGCCCTGGAGGGGTCCCTCCTACCTGGGCGCAGGTGCGCTCGCCTCCTGGGCCGCCCCTCCTTCCCTTCCCACCGGGGCGCGCTCCAACTAAACACCCCCCCAAAACTCGACGCAGGTAGCTAAGAGGGAAGGGGGCGTGGCCCCGTCGGGGGCCCCGCCCACCCCGCCTCGCCCAATGGCCGGGCAGGGACGGCCGAGAGCCGGGCTCGGGAGAGCCTCAGAAAAACGTCCCCGCCCTCCGGGCGAGGAGTCGCGCGACGCTGGCCTGTTGCGTGACGCCAGGAGCGCGCGGCCCGGAGCGCGCGGCGGGATTGGACGAGGAGGCCGAGGGGGGCGGGGCCGAGGCAAAGGGGCGGGACCAGCACCTTCCCGGGGAAAAAGGGGGCGGGGACATTGCCTTAGCAAGCAGAGGGTGGGCGGATGGCGCCTTATCGGGTTGGGTGGAGGGTGGCGGGCTGTTTAGGCTTCATGTACTGCTTCTTGTATGTATGTGTGTGTATATATATATTTTGTGTGTGTGTATATATATATATAGAGAGAGAGAGAGAGAGTATGTGTGTGTGTGTGTATATATATATATATTTTGTTTGTATATATATATCTTGTGCCCTCATGTCATGTCTGGCTTATGGTGATCCTAAGGAGAACTTTTCCACATGGCTTTTTTTGGGAAGCTTAGGTTCAGAGACTAAGGTTTTGGGAAGCTAAGGTTCAGGGTTGCCTTTGTCTTCCTCTGAGGCTGAGAGTGTGCGACTTGGCCATGCCCACCCAGTGGTTTTCTTGGCCAGGCGAGGATTCGAACCCTGATCTTCCCGAGTCCTAGGACATTTCTGCCCTCCACTGTTAATAGTGCTCTCATTCCACTTTCAACCCCGTATGGAATCCTGGGGTTTGCAGTTTAGGGAGGGGCCTTTGCGATTCTCAGCCAGAGAGCTCTTGGGCCTCAGCGAACTGCAAATCTCAGAATTCTACAGGAGGTTGAAAGTGGAAGAAAAGCACTGTAACAAGGTAGTTCAGAAAGGCCCACGCTTATATGCACATTTAATGTCCAATGTTAACAAGTTGACTTCAATTAGTGGCAATCTGTGAATGAGAGGCTTCCTGTCCTGCTATAATTGCCCAATCCTGTATTAGGAGATAGGGACTAAAGGCAACATTTTATTTCAGCACATCTTCTTTGTTGGAGGCTATTCCACTCCGGTTTGCGCTGCAGCTTAGGACTTACTGACCACCTTGAAGAACCACTATTGTGTAACTGCTCAGTGCTGCTGTAAATACCGCCAAATTCTCTTACTTGCGTAGTGGAATGCCGTAACTTTCCATATTTCACAGATGCAAGCTGGGTCATGGAAGCACAAGTGATGCCGGACAGTGGTCAAGATGGCAAAAGTTATTGATGGGGAAGAATACAGAAGTGAGAGAGGCCACAGCAGTTTGCTTCTGCCTAAGCCGACTGGGAAGGGCAAAATTTCACCCCCTTGTCTCCTCTACCCCTGCTAAGTCAAATGAGTGCAAGCCACATTTGCACTTTGAAGTCAACTTTGCAACAACTGGACAAAGCAGGAAAGTAGAAAGAGTCAAACTGGGATATTTTTGTTGTTAGTTTTTTTTTTTTTTTTTTAAAAAAAAGCAGATTAGAAAGCTGATGACAGAGGATTAATTGAGACAGTTCCTCCCAAACTGGGACAGTTGCAGGATATGGAATTCAAAATATCTTGTCTTCTATAAGGAAGCTTGCACGTACATAATACTGAAAGTTCTTACACAGCGCGTAACACTGGACTGTAAAGCTAGTCTGTTATACGTATTATAAGGCTCCTGTTTTGATAAGTATAAAAGGAAATGCTTTGTATTTATTGTTTATAAAAAATGCTGTTTAATTAAAATTATGGGGCAAGTGAATAACTGTGCTGTATATTATTTCCTTGTGCTAATGAGCTAAAATGAACCAAACACAATGCTCCATAAGTGGCATAACCATCATTATGGAAGCTACTGAAGCAGCCAAATGTCACCCATCCGTTATTCCTGGTGACATCCACGGCAGTATTGCTAATTGCAGAAGCTGTGCTCATTTTAATAAGAGCTGGAGCCTGAATTGGGCCACCTGTGTCTATTTATCTTGGTTCACAAGTCAGACAATATAATGTGCGTAGCCAAGTAGCCCTTTAGATCATGAAAAAATTAACGGGAGGTAAAAGAAGCAGCAGACTACTTCGGTTTCTTCAGGATTTGCTCTTCTGCACATATTTCTGACTGGAAGGAAGCTCACTCCCGAGCACTGACACATGCAGAGATACAATGGGAAACCTCTGGGAGGACTGAATAGTTCTGCTCCATGTCAGTGTAAAGAGTGATTAAAACCCGCTAGTTACCATTCAATAGTTTGATCAAATTTTGGTCTGGCCAAATTTTGCAGGCCCAACAGAGGCTAATTAGAAGGAGCCAGAGCAGAATATTAGTTCATGCAGAGACAGAGCAGGCAACCTCATCTCCAGGTATGTTTGCTGGGCAAACAGTAAGCTTTCACAGTTTGTTTTTCGGAGGACACGAGCTGTCTCTTGAGGCACAGTGGAATGCCTGAACCCACAGGCAGAGAATTGTCTGATGCAGGCAGTGCTTTGAGATCTTTCTCCATAAAACAGCTAGATCACAGCTTTCCAAACTTTTTATTTTGGTGACACATTTTTTAGACATGAATCATTTTGCAACACAGTAATTCAGTTTTACTAGCAAACTGGAAGTTAAGCTAACCTCTTATAAGAGATACAGACACAATACATAAATTGCAATAACAAAGTGTATGGAGATACGACATATCTCATGAAAACCTTTCATATATTTTTAAAAATATATGATTTATAAATAATAACATGCATTTCCAAAATTGTAGGTGACACACCTACACATTTCAGGCAACACGCTAATGTTGGAAAGCCTTGAGCTAGATATTAAAGTTGCAATTTTACACGTATTTGTCTGGATATAAGCCCAACAAATCTCATTGGGGCTTAGTTCTGAACAGTTATATTCCAGATTGCACTGCAAATATCTATGGGAGATGCTGGCAACAACAGCGGCTCAGCTGAATACCTGTAACAGTCATTGCCACTTCGGTCCAGACTGAATGACTAAAACTAAATAAATGCAAAACATTGGGTAGAAAATTATTGCATTTTGCAGCATGAGCTAATTGACATCCAGCTTAGTTCGTAAAAATCTGTTTCCAGTAATTTATGTCTTAGGACAGGATTAAGCTGGCAAATACTTAATAATTCCTTATGGATTTTATTTAATAATTACTTTAAGATTTTAAAGAATAAAACAAAATAGGGCTTCAGTTTCCAGAACCAAAGCATGGAGGAAAAAAAGTCAGCAAATCAGTAGCAAAGGCAGACTTGCGAAAGTTACTTTTTTGACCCTCAACTCCTAGAATCCTCCCAGCTGGGGATTCTGGGAGTTGTAGTCCAAAAGGCAAATTTTCCAAGCTCTGGCTGTTAAGTGCATGTGGGAAGTATTCTGTTAAAGCTGGCACTGTGTTGCTAGACCTTGGGGGGAACTGCAGTTCTACAATACTTGGAGGGGTTCCATGATTTCCCACCCCTGTTTTGGGCAATTGCCAATCAATATTAGGTGGTAGTGGGGAGATGCACAAGAGATATGTCTTGCAGATTTCAGAGTCCTTATGTGTTGTAAATTTACTGCTGGGTAACAACTGAATGATATAAATACTTTGGGTACTGTTGCAAAACTATAGCCTAGCAACGTGAGGAAGTGTAAACTTCTGTGCATGTTTCGTAATACATTGCCAGAGAACAGTTCTGTGTTTCTTTTCTTGACTGAGACTGAAATATATTTGTGTTTGTTCCTTTCGGTACGCTTTATTTCTGAGAGGATGCCTAGTTTGTTTTTCAGATCTGCTACTTTATAACTTGTAACGTACTAAAAGGCAGAATCTGTGGCTTTGACAATCATGGAAACCTTTGCAAGCTTTCTTAAGGTATGAGATTGCCATACCTCTCCTCTTTCTTCCCCTTTACGACATCCAGCTTCACTCCTGAATCCCTACATGGCAAATTCTTTACAATCAGTTGTGTCCATTTCCTTGACCCATTTGTAGGAGGCATTTGGAGTGGCATGTCCTGGTGGTTTTCCCATTTCCAGAGGGAGCAGAAGATTTGGGTTTGATGCAGGGGTGTAGCTACTGAATTTTTTCCTTCTGTCTCCAAACTTCTAGCCTTCCAGTCACTGAAAACTTCAGCTGAGCAGTTAGAGATACAATTTAGGCAGCCAGAGAAAAGGGGCAGGTAAAGAGACAAGGGAATGTGAGCACAGAAAATGCAAGCGTTCTAGGTGTGAATGCCCTTCACCATCTCGTTCTTTACAATGCTAGAAAGTTGGAGAAATGAAAATTTCAATGAAATGAAAATTTCATTGGAGAAGCAGAATCCTTATGGGGGCAAAGCCCTAATCCTCTCTCCTTCATAGCAACACCTCTGTGCCGGTGTCTGTTGGCTGAGATGCTTTGAAACAAGGGATTTTAAAAACAGTGCTGAGTCTTGAAACATTTGAAGTAATAATAAAGAGGAGCGTGCATAGAAGAGGTTACCTTATTCAAAGCTGTGCTGTTTTGCGTACCCAGCACTATATTATCTATTGTGTCTAGCATTAAATATCTGGGATCTCAGGGAAGAAGTATATCCCATCATGGGCTGTTTGAGGGCTATGTATAAAGCACATCCTCTGCCATAGGTACATGGTTTCTCCTTAGGTCAAAGAGCACCTTTCTCTTTCTGTGCTTGAACAACATCCTTGCCCATCTTTCTGGGCATCTGGAAATGTTATCATTAGAGATTAGCTCCTGTAATCTGTATGAAAGATTATTGATAAATTGTAAGGAGAGGCTGCACTTTAGACCACTGAAGTTTTCCCTCTATGGAGGAAACTATTCCCGGTCTTTCCATTTTATTACACAGGGCCGGAGACTTCCGCTGTTGAAGTTCACTTCCAGGAAACCTTCAAATGGTGAAAGTGAAACATCTGGGTGAGCAAGGAAAACATCTCTTCTTGGCACTGAGAATTATTGTACCACTTTCCTATGTCAGACTGTAATATAGTAATGAACACCTCAATCATGTTTTGATAAAACCTGGAGTTAAAAGGCTAGAGGTAATGCTGTTATTTGTAATATATGAGTCTTCTGAATAACAAAAGCATAACAGCACTGCCTCCGGAGGGGAACAGAATGACCCCATCAATATTACCCCACTTGTTGCAATGAGACCTAAGGAATCGTCATTACTGATAGCACCTACCATAGCTCAGGAGATGGTTGAGAGTTTGTGGTTGTGTCTGTTTCATTCTTGAACTCTTTATCGAGGGTCCTGTGCCATCTGGTTCAGCACGGGATTTGCCCTTTTTGCTGCTGCTGCTGAGGATGCTAAATCCATGTTGTTTAACTCAGAAAGTTATGTTCCAGCAATTACCAGAAGTGTGTCTGGGAACCATCTGTACTTTCTATGGGGCATTGGGGTACCATATCTGAATAAAACAACCTGCATTTATCTCTGCCCAGCCATGGAAACCTACTGGGTGACCTTGGGCAAGTCACACTCTCTCAGCCTTAGAGGCGGGCAAAGGCAACCTCCTTCTGACAAAATCTCGCCAAGAAAACCCGGTAATAGCTTCTCCTAAGTCAGAAACAACCTGAAGACATACAACAACAACCATTTCAGTGCTGGAACTGAGACGCAGCAGCACAGAGGGTCCAATACTGCTATAAAGGGCAAAGGAGACCATTGTCCAACAGTTAAAAAAGGAGATTGGGACCCGTTTCCCCCATCAGATAAGTGGTAATGATAAGGGTAGCAAAAATAAGTTCTAGGGGAGCAGTAACAGTAGATAGTCACCAGGCTGAGTACAGTAGGGAATAATGAATGATTTATTTTGAGGTACAAACCCCTGGGCTTAGAGAAAACCCATTGAAATCTTTACCGAAGATGATTTAAGTTAGTCATTTTGATTAGCTTGTCCTAGTCTGTTACTAAATCTGGTTGTAATGTATTAAAAATAATGATCGCCCACTAGGACTGTATTGCGTCTTGTGCACAGAGATGCACAGGCAGTGTATTTCTCTCTCAGAGCCCTCAGGAACAGGGCTGAAATTTGAATTTATTATTACTCTCTTTTCTCAGACAAGGACCCTCGTCAGACGTGGAAAACCTCCGTCCCTCATTAACGGATCCATTCTCCATAAAGGCAGGATGGGGGCAGTTGACTGATGTGGCTGGAAAAGCTGTAATGGATTTTGCCAATAACTCCCTCCACGTGGCTGCTGTTTTCGACAGTGTGGATGAAATAGTGGCTGAAGTGGTACAGACAGCTTTGCCACAAGCGGTAGGTAATATAATGTGTGTCTTCTGGGAACGAACAAGGACGTCAACCCATGCATCAAATAATCAGCAAGGAAGGGGAATCAATGGATGGAGAATTTCTGTTATTTTCCTCTCTGTATTTTCTTACACTTATGTATTTAGGCCTGTTCCCTTCGTTTCTACCTGTTAAGGTTACTTCTTCATGGAAGAAGATGATCTCCTTATTCCTTTCGTTTAAGAAAGGGGTAGCAATGTGAGGCTCCATCCCCAGTACTGGCTACTAGTCGTCACCTATAGGGTGTCCTGTAACCACAGATAGCTAAAGGCCTTTCCGCCCTACACTGTTATAGTGCTATTATTCCACTTTTGTGGAATTCTGGGGTTTGTAATTTACTGAGGCCAAAGAGCTCTCTGGCTGAGAATTCTTAAATGGCCCTCCTTAAACGACAAATCCCAGGGTTCCACAGGATGTTGAAAGTGGAATAATAGCACTATAACAATGTAGTGTGGAAGTGGCCGAAGTCCCTTTTTTTTAAAAAAAACCTTTCCTATCCTTGTATGGATTTCCTGCAACAATGAATGTAATTTTTACTTTACTAAAAGAATGTACCTTGAACTAAACCATTGCATTTTTCTGGCCTAGGAAAAATGCTAAAATTCTTACAGGTTATGATCCCACACACTGTGTCAGAACAAGGGGTGTTTTCCCCCAGAGGTTTTAAAGAGAGACTATCGGAGTAACACAAACCTGCCAAAAGGGATGGATAGATAGATAGATAGATAGATAGATAGATAGATAGATAGATAGATAGATAGATAGATAGGCAAGCAGAAATGGATGTTTTAATTCTCAGGCCGTACCCAGACAATTTACATGCACGACTCTTCAGAACCGAGACTCAGATAGAAGAAGAAGACATTTTGCATCTTTTGGAGCCTGAGGGGTCAGCTTAACATGATGAAAACATTGTGAAATGGGAATACAGAAAACATAAGATAAAGGCATATATGCTGTGTTTCGGGGATGCTCAGGTTACTTATGTGAAAATTTTGGAATTTGGTAAAAATATGATTCAGTCTTTAAATGAGCTATATGGGAAAAAATGGCTATCAAACAGCACATTGGGCTACTTGTGCTCCACTTAGTTGACAGCGAGAATTCTGTAAAGCTTGGGGACAAAATCCTTACTATAAACATAAGGCTTTTTTTCTTTTTACCTTACCAGTGTTTTGAGAGTAATTACTCCTGTTTATCCCAGGAGCTCATATTACTATAGCCTCTTGCTGCTCTGCTGGCATAAATATCAAATGTTCTTCCATCTTTCCCTGTGCAAATGTCTAAATCTTCAGGGCTACAAGTTCCCCACCCCAGTCTACTGCATTCCTTTGATGCTTTATGTCTTCCCCCACACCTTTTTTTGGGGTAGATAAAAGAAGTATGGCAAGAACTCAACCAGGAGCAAATGCCGGGTGGCATCATCTCATGTATCGATGAGAAGGAAACCTGGGGTTTTGTTCAGTCCACATGGGACGACTGCCATGCTGAAATGGTAAAGCCACAGCAGAAGGTAAAACCAGAGATCCAGAAATAACCAGGTTAGATCAGATTAAAAGTTCCTGTTTCTTTTTACAGCAGCTGCTCATTCTAAGAGCTTTGGGGAGGTCCACAGTCAAAGGTGATGCTATCAACCTTCCCACTCGACATCTCAGGTGAAGGGGCGTATGGCCTCTGGACACATGATTTGGCAATGATGCCTACCGTTAGGGACAATGAAGTGGTTGCCTAATGCAGATTTTGAGTGTCATGGAAGCACAGAAAACACATAGCTTAAAAAAAAAGTCATTTATTATAATACCAGGGGAGGAATTGTGCAATAGAAGTTTTTGTCATAGATGCCAAACTGGCTGTCCTTGGATAAAATGGCCTGTGGAGAGAGGTAGGGCAGTGTCATTTCATGCTATCTCTCAGACAGCAAAATATCCTGATCCAGCTCCAAATGTATCTGTTATGGCCGTTAGCCACGGATCTGATAATGGACTGTTAGCGTTACATGGCAACACTTCAGTGAGAGGTGTTTGCAGCAATAACAGAGGAACTGTGAAATCAACAGTTGATACACCTTTGTAACTGGATGCTCTTGAAGTCTAAGCCAGCGTTGTTGTCCTGTCCATAAGAATATTTCTATCAATGGGCAAACTGGAAGAAACACGCTTCATGTCCCACCATACCAGATCCAGAACTACAGATTTTAGCTGAGCACTTTGCATGCTCAAAACTAGTAATTGCTTTGTGCAAGGGTGGGCAAAGTAGAGCTCTGGGATGCATGCTGTCTCCAATGACGTTTCTGTGGCCATCAACACCTCCAGGATCCCCAGACTGATTTTATTCTGGCCAAAAAGAGAGGGTGACTTGCTCCTCTTGGAAGCCTCCAAGTGTGACGATTTGCTTTTTAAATAGGTTTGAAGGCCTCCTTGTACTGTTTAAAATAGAAATACCTATTTTTAAGATCCAGAAATGGAGTTCCAGCCATTTCCAATTTGCTTTTTTAAAACTATTTTTCAGTAGAGAGTTCTGGGGCATCAAAGTGAACCTGGCCCAGTTGCCAACCCCGGCCTCCAACTTGTGTCTCCTACTTCTAATGCAAAATAAATATGCCAGGTTTATAGTGTGTAATTATGAGATATCTACCAAGTGTTCGCCTGGTATCATCTTGCACGCGCAAAGACAGAAAGGGCAGCATGAGATGCTGGTGTGCCATTCTGTTAATCGCAAATATATCCCCATCTCTGGCTTCACAGTGCCCCCCTCCTCCTCAAAAAAGCAGACATGGCACACAATTTCTTCCTTGTCCATTCTGTTTTGATTTCCTGTTTGATTTCCTTTTTGATTTGCGCAAGGCCAATTAGTGATACCAAGTTTAGATCAAAGAGGGATGATGCACTGTGGGAGTTCCTAGAGAGGCATTTAGCTGGAGAGAAGTGGGAGGCAGCGGACTCCTGTTTGGCTGGCCTGGCAGCATAGTTTCTCCCTGGGCACGGTGTGGCATCCAGGTGCCACCTGTGGCAAAGGGAGGCGTGGCAAAGCCTTCTCGGTGGCAGCCCATAAACTCTGGAGCTTCTTCCTAGGGTGGCTGGGATGGTCACCTTCCTTGCTGGCCTATCAGCAGACAAAGACTTTTTGTATTCTCATAGGCTTTTGAGAAATGAATGTTTTCCAAAAAGGGAATTTTAGTAAGGTACCATGCTTTTTTGAAACTCTGCTGTTTTAAAACTGTTTTTATTATTTTTAAATGCATGATGTAGTCATTTTTCAAGGCTACTGATAGTTTAGTTCCATTTTAATGTTGATGTTTTGTTATGTTTGAATTACGTTATTGTGTGTGTGCAAGGCCATTTCCGTAATAGACTGTTATAGCGCCATGATTCCACTTTCAACATCCTATGGAATCCTGGGGTTTGAAACTGCAAACCCCAGGATTCCATAGGATGCTGAAGTAGAATCATGGTGCTATAACAGTCTAGTGCAGAAATTGCTCAACTCTTTTCTGACTTATGGCGACTCTAGGGTGAGCCTATCACAGAGTTTTCTGGGGCTGAGAGTGTGTGACATGCCCAGGATCACCCAGTGGGTTTCCATGGCCAAGCAGGGAATCGAACCCTGGCCTCCAGGCCCATAGTCCAGTGTTTAAACCGCTATACCATGCGGGGTTGCTATTTAACTATGCTCATTTCTACATACACTGTCATAGTGCTATTATTCCCCTTTCAACCTCCTATGGAATCCTGGACTTTGCAGTTTCAGGAGAGGCCTTTAGAATTCTCAGCCAGAGAGCTCTTTGGCCTCAGGAAACTGCAAACCCCAGAATTCCACAGGATGCTGAAAGTGGAATAATAGCACTGTAACAGTCTAGTGCGGAAATGGTCCATAGTGTACTGGTTTTAAGTGCTTCAAACCTCAGTTAGATGTATAAGGTGGAATATAGATGATGATGATGATGATGATGTACAGAGTGTCGTACTAGGGACAATGAAAACTAGGTTTAAATTCTGACGCAACACACTCAGTGACCTCGAATCAGTCTCTCAGCCATCTCTGTGTTTCAAGGTTGTTGTGACTGCACGGGTATATTAGGGCTCGTGGGGACAGCAATGCATACTGCCTTGATTTCCTTGGAAGAAAGATGGGATACGAGTACAATAACAGTTTTTAGGGAAGTTTCGGGGAAGACAGGAATTTGGATCTGAGGTCATTAAGTTTGCTGTTCAAAGAGGAAATTCAGTAGATGTTCGTTTACTGGTGTTCTGAAAAGGGATGCTCCCCATCACTAGCCACAATGTTCAAACTTCACCTTAATTGCCATTTTTATAATCAATAAAATGAAAATAATTTCTTTCATCACCCCCATGATCAGGGAAGGTTTCATGCTTGATGTTCCCTTCAAGTTGCTATGCTGGATCATAGAATCATAGAAATGTAGAGTTGGAAGAGACCACAAGGGCCATCCAGTCCAACCCCCTGCCATGCAGGAAAAACCTCAAAGCCCTCCCGACAAGTGGCCATCCAGGCTCCGCTTAAAAACCTCCAACGAAGGAGACTCCACCACACTCCGTGGCAGCACATTCCACTGCCGGACAGCCCTGACCGTCAGGAAATTCCTCCTGAGGTTCAGGCGGAATCTCCCCTCCTGCAGCTTGCATCCATTGCTCCTTGTCCTGGTCTCAAGAGCAGGAGAAAACAAGCCCACTCCCTCCTCGACATGACATCCCTTCAAATATTTAAACATGGCTATCATGTCCCCTCTCAGTCTTCTCTTCTGCAGACTAAACATGCCCAGCTCTCTAAGTCTGTCCTCATAGGGCATGGCTTCCAGGCCCCTCAGTTCGTCTCCCCTGCCACAATCCCTCTCTGTTCAGCACTGTTTCTTTTTAAGATTCATCTGGCTGTTAAAACACATCACTCAGCCTGGGCTCTGTCGTTCTCATTCTAATTATTTGGAGAGAGGGAGAGGAAAAAACAATCACTGTTCCAGTCAGGTACAAAGCAGAGACACGTCTTCATTGGATTGCATATCATGTGTGTTTGTGTCAACGTTCTCACCTGTGCCAAGGTAATCTCTCTACAAACAAGCATCTCCGCGTGTACGTCAGTGAGGAGCCACAGAAAATCACAACGCACTCTACCATACTGGAAAGCAGACCCATGACGATGCATGCCAAGTTCCCCACCACACGACGGGGTCTAATCTATAAATCATACGCCACAAGTATTTACGCCGTCTGTCAGTTCTTATTCCTTGTGCCCAAGCAAAGCGTTCCCTCCCCCTGCCTCTTTTGATACTTCTCGGCATCAAAGGGGCCTTTTAAGTGACGGTGAAGCAAACCAAACTCTGCTTTTGGCCAGGCAAACGTGGCAAGGCTCGCCATGGTTTACAATCACATAAACTTCAGGGGAGATCTTGTGTCGTACCTGTGTGGTTTACACCTACACTTGTGCAGTTGTGGTGGCACTGTGCCACGCTTCCGGTGAAGACCAGCATTGGGAAACCAATTGTCTATTTGTCAATGTGTTCATTGTTTTCAGGACTTACTTTATGCTTGCTTTATTTCACCTAAACATTAGGAAGAACTTCCTGAAGGTAAGAACTGCAGTGCATATACTGCCTCAAAGTGTGGTGGAGTCACTTTCTCTGCCAGTTTTTAAACAGAGGCTGGATGGCCATTTGCTGGAAGTGCTTTGAGTGTGTGTTCTTGCACGGCAGAGGGTTGGGTTCAATGGCTGTTGTGGTTTCTTCCAAATCGATGATTCGTTCTTCACTTTTTTTAAAGCTTGCAAAGGTATTAAAACCAGTTGCTTTGCCCCAAACCAAGTCACCTTATAGGTGTAGCCATTGGAAAAGTCTCTTCTTTAGTGACGAGAAAATTTATGAAGCTGCAAGCCAAGAATGGTTTCTTTTGCGTCTAGAAAAGTCTGTTCCTGAGACTATTTCTGTCTCTCCCTTCCCCAGTTTGCTGCATTTGCTGCTAAAGAACTTATTGATGTATTCCTCCTGGAGCTTGCGATAGGGAAGATGAATGTGCGGGATCCAAGGTTTTCTGAGAAGGAGCGCTCAAGCATGGTTTTACATAGTGAGTATTGAGTGGCCGGGGACGGCTAAATGCCTGTAAGTTTGGAAAAGGCTTAGTGATATCTTGGACTTACATAATTCAGAGAAGCCTTGGTAAATGCTAAAGGGCCGAAGGAGATGTGAACTTTGGTCACTTTTCTTATGAGGTTTGTGAAGACATGAATGCTGCCTGGTGGGCCTCAGAAGAAAACATAGTGCCTATATCAACAATACAAACATAACAGAGTTTGTGTGCTGGAACTGTCCCAGTTTGGTAGGGACAGCCCCAATTAATCCTCTATCATCCCACTTTTTCAGTTGCTTTTAAAATGTTTTAGGGCCTTTCTGCACTACATTGTTAGAGTGCTATTATTCCACTTTCAACATCCTGTGGAATTCTGGGATTTGTAGTTTATTGAGGCCAAAAGGTTCTCTGGCTGAGAATTCTAAAGGCTCCTCCCTCAGCTGCAAACCCCCAGGATTCCATAAGATGTTGAAAGTGAAATAATAGTACTAAAACAGTATAGTGCAGAAAGGCCCCCAGTTTCTCCTCTTCCTCCTTCCGCCGTTGTCTTCAGCTTACTTCAATTGCTGCAAAATGAGTTCAAAGTGCAAAAGTAGTTTGGATTAATTAAAACAGTGGGAGGGGAGAAAAAGAAGGGGGCAGAATCTTGCCCTTCCTCGTAGACTCAGGCCAAAGCAAACTTCTGCAACCTCTCCTAGTTTTTCAGTCTTCCACATTAAGAACTCTGGTATTGCTTAGCCATGTGTGTCCCAATTTTCCTCTCTTAAATGTTGGAGAGGTAATAGCCAGATAGCTAAATACGTCTGCACTGGTTTTGGCCTTTGAGTGTGGTCACAGATCACCCTTCATGGCCAAGGTGGAATCATACAGTTAGCATCCTGACTAGCAATGTTCCAAACATGCTGGACATTCAGGGGATGGAGAACCTAAATTCTCACACGCTTAGTGCCACCAGTCTTTTTTGCAAAAGCAAAATGTGAGGGCAACTGGAGCAGGCGTTTTCCTCGGTCAATGTCTGAACTACATGGAGGGAAGCTGGAATCAATTCAACAAGGCCGGCAAAGATTTTCGTAGAGGTCCCGTACATTTCTGTGTTGCCTCTGGATCTGCATGAGCTAGATGTAGATTGGTCTTTTAATCTGCCCTTGTGGGCTGGATGATGATGATGATGATTTTCAAGAAGTGCCAGTGTAAATGCTGAGTTGGTCTGGGACAATGGGATGGATGTTTTCATACTCTGTACCCACCACAGCTCTGATCTCAACCACTTGTTGCAGCTTCTGTTCTTAAGGGGATGAAACCTCAACTGAATTGTTGTCGTTATGTGTCTTCAAGTCATTTCCAACTTATGGTGACCCCAAGGCAAACCTATCATGGGGTTTCCTGGGGGCTGAGAGTGTGTGACACGCCCAAGGTCACCCAGTGGGTTTCCATGGCCAAGTGGGGAATCAGGCCCTGACCTCCAGGGCCATAGTTCAGTGCTCAAGCCACAGCACCACGCTGACTCTAAACCTCAGTTGACTGATGTGCAAGTCTTCTGCCCATCACAAATGCAAGGCATGGTGATGGAAAGGAAGTCCCGGAACCACTGCAGGGGCAAAGGGCTGAAGTCCTTCCTGTCCCACTTAATGGTTCTGATCCATTTCATATACAACCCTATGCATCATCTATTACTTTTTCTTTTTCTCGTGAAAAAAGCATGCATGCCAAGGCAAAAAAAAAGTATGATGGCCTTCAGTCTTCATAGTTTACCTTCTCCTTTCTTCCAGGTTTGATCTTTGATATTCTCCTCAGGCAATTCTTTAGCATTCAACAGCAGAAACAGGTTACCTCTGAAAACATTCCCTTGAGAGATTTCCATCTGAAAGCTTTTACTAAGGTGGTAAGTAGGCTCCTGTTCTCAAAACATGCGTTATATCTTCTCTGTTCTGTTCCATCCAGGGGAACTGCACCATCTTCTCCATCCTCAGGCAGGAACAAGGCAAACTAAGGATGTCATTGAAATATTACTTGAGAGCATTTTGCCAGTGGTCATGGGTCCTTTGCCAAATCAAGAGACTATATATTTTTTTAATCATTATCAAAAAATAGCTGTATTCATTGGTCTGAACTCTTCACTAGTGATGAATGGTGCTAAGCAGGGAGTTAGGCTATGTGGATCAGTCCTTTCCACCTCTGTGATTCTACAGTGATAAACCAAATACTTCAGTCTGAACCTTGTCCGATAGGTGACAATAATGAGCAGCAGTTCTGCAAAATAGAATATCATTAGGTGTGTGAGGAAGGCTCCAGACATTCAGCCTACATACATGTAGCTTGGTATGGAATGCTGATGTATCCAGCTAAACAAAAAATGGTGTCTGCACTCCACAGTTAAAGAACTTGGGTGCCACTTTAAATGGCATTGCTCCATTCTGTGGAATTGTGAAATTTGTAGTTCAGCGAGATGCTTAGAACTTGTTAGAAGTGAAACATGTATAGCAATGGGAACTTACAATGTAAAAGAGGATCGCAATTTTATTTATTTTATGAATAATAATAAAAATTAATTTTTTTTAAAAAAAGAACTTGTTAGAAGTGAAATCAAAGCATACCTGTGCAGAAGTATAAGGCACTTTTTGGAGCAGTGGAGGAATGGCTGTAAAAGCCATTTCTGTCCAAAGAGAAAGGCACCCTGCCAGGTACCGAGATGCTTGAGAGCCAACATTTCAGCTTTCTGTCCTGATGGAGACGGCTTTCACTGCTGCCTACCACCACCCTGCATGACTGTAGCGCTCACAGTTTCTTTATCTTTTATCCTGTGCTGTTGTGCTTCTTCCTATACCAGTGGTTCTCAACCTGTGGGTCCCCAGATGTTTGTGGACTTCAGCTCCCAGAAGCCCCAGCCACTATGGTCAATGCTCAGGGCTTCTGGGAGCTGAAGTCCAAAAACATCGAGAACCACTGTCCTATACTATGAGCAATCACCTCCATAGTTACACCAGCCAGTAAGATCCTGGCCAAAGAATCCAGTTTTTGTTTCCTGGATAGCTGACTCCCTCAACCGTCCTGACATGTCCTTGTAATAACCTTTTAAATATCCACTGTCTTTTCCAGCCTCTTCCCATGGAATTTTAAGTAGAGATATTTTACCTATCTGGCTTGGAGGCAGGACTTGCTGTTTTGTTTTGTTTTGTTTTTAAGAAGTTGCTGCTTTTTTACCTGTGGAAGCTCAGCAGACCAGGTAGTGTGTTGCTGTTCAAAGCTTGTAGGTGATTGTGAGAGAAGTAGAGGGAAAGGACATCATACGAAATTATTAGAAACAAGGATTTGTATAGCACATCTATCAGTAGATGGCAGCAGAGTAAGTAAGTTTTTCATATGTTCTGCAAGGAATCTTAAAAACAGTAAAATGTGAAAGACTTAGCAGGATATATAGCTTGTGATTCTTTGGATTCAGGTACATTCTTGACTGTGATCTGATGGGATGTTGCTTTGTTTTGAATTAGTCAAGTAGCTGCCACTCCTTTTGCTGCAAAAACAAGAGTGTGCTTCATGTCAAATCGAATCTTGCATTCTCTCTGAATTTTTTTTTTTAAATAAAGGTACATGAAAGCCTTTGTGATTTAACCTCGCTTGTGTAAAGGCCTCAAGAAACATTAAGTTCTTTTCTTCCCTTGTCCTCAATTCTCCTTTTTCATCTAAATTTTGGGACAGCTTTTTTGTGTGTTTCAGGCCTTAGATGTCATCTTGACAGAGCTGAATAAAGTTGTGGAGGAAGACATGGAAGATCTGCTGGAATATGAAAGAGAAGTTCAAGATGAAAGGGGGGGGTATCTACGCAGCAAGGGAATGCTTTTCTTACAAGCATTTTCAGGGACAGACAGTAAGATTTGCTCAGTGTTCAGAGTATAAACATAAGAAACACTCTGATGGGAGCCCATAAAGCAGTGCATGAAAGCCACAGCCCTCCCTTGGCATTTGCCCCTTCCTTTTGATGCATGTGATGTTCGGAGAAACATTGCCTCTAACTGTGGAGGTTCCATGCATTGCAGGCAGCCATTGGTAGACTTATAAATAATTTTGTCTAATCACGTTTGAAAGCCATCTAAACTGCTGGCCGTGACAGTGAGCAGTACACATTGAGGATATATGATATATAGAAGTATTTTCCTTTTATATCTTGTTACGGCAGTTAGATTAATAGACATATATATGTGTCTCAAGCCCATTTTAAAAGCCATTCAAACCTGTAGCCATCAATGCAACATCTGCCGAGCAAACACCTTAACCAAGATGCTACGTTGGTCTTGTGTAGTATAAATCTATATTTTTGTGGATGAGTAGTAGCTACCCTGCACCATCTTTCTGCCGAACGCGAACATTGTGCAACCAGTTGCGTATCTGTCAATATGCTTGCTATTCCAGCAAACTCAGCAAATCAAAAGGTACATCAAGGGCACTGATTAGCAGTTGCGTGCCATTCAAGACTGTGCACTTGTGAAACTCTGCTTATGCAACTGGGGACTGAATGAAGATGTTACACCATGGCCAAAAGGAACTTATGTGCACATAAAGCACTAACAGGTCTCCAGGTTTAATTATGTTCAAAAAGATGAGCAGAATGCAAGCATAACACCAGCACTAGACATAGGATTGGATTCTCTTAAGGCCCTGGCTCTCAATACAGGATGGAATCCTTTCAGTGACTTGTTGATATTGTTCTTGTTCTGTGCCTCCAAGTTGTTTCTGACTTGTGGCTACCCTAAGCTGAACTTATCACAGGAGTTTTTGGGGCTTGCAGTGTGTGACATGCCCAAGGTCATGCATAGACAAGTAGGAAGCTGAAATAGTGTAATGCTCAAACCCCCCCCCCACCCTGGCTCTCTTCTGTGACTTACACACACATAATGCCACCTTGCACCTGTCTATATTCTTTTATAGTAACTACAGTGGTACCCCCTGTCTGGAAAATCTCTCTCTGCTACTCGGCATACCCTCTGATGGCCATTTCATGACCCAGTGAGGGGGCCACCAGGCAGTCTTGGTAGACTACAAGCTGAACATGAGTCAGCAGTGTGATGCAGCAGCCAAGAAAGCAAATGCGATTCTTGGTTGCCTCAATAGGAGTATGGTGTCTAGATCAAGGGAGGTAATGGTACCACTCTATTCTGCTTTGGTTAGACCTCATCTGGAATACTGTGTCCTGTTCTGGGCACCTCATTTCAAGAAGGATATTGGCAACCTGGAACGTGTCCAGAGGAGGGCAACTAAAATGGTGAAGGGTCTGGAAGCCATGAAGCCCTATGAGGAGAGGCTTAGGGAGCTGGGTATGTTTAGTCTCCAGAAGAGAAGGTTGAGAGGGGACATGACATTCATGTTTAAAGATTTGAAGGGATGTCATGCAGAGGAAGGAGAGAGCTTGTTTTCCACTGCTCCAGAGACTAGGACAAGGAGCAATGGATTCAAACTGCAGGGAAGGAGATTCCGCCTGAACCTCAGGAAGAACTTCCTGATGGTCAGAGCTGTCCGACAGTGGAATCTGGTGCCTGGGAGTGTGGTTGAGTCTGCTTCCTTGGAGGGTTTTACGCAGAGGCTGGATGGCCATCTGTCAGGAGTGCTGTGATGTGGGTTCCTGCATGGCAGAAGAGGGTTGGACTGGATGGTCCCTGGGGTCCCTTCTGACTCTGTGATTCTCTGATTCTATGACTCTATGGGTTTCTGCATCTGGAGGTAGAGAGAAGGCACTGTGTGGACCCAACTTCAGCTCCGTCTTCAAGTTGCACAGGTTTGTTGTTCATTTACCCCTCTTTACTGTGTCTTCTAGATTTCAGATGCAGGTTTATATTTCAGGTGTAGCCAGGTGCTCTGTTTCATCAGGTTGTCAGCTCAAGTGCCAATTCAAATTTTGGATTTGTACTGAAATGTAATAGCAGAACCTGGAGCAAAATATTCAGGTTTCTGCTTGATTTAACTTAATCCCCTGTTTTCACAGAAGGGCTTGTTTATATGATTGATTATCTTGAGGTACGATCTCACTCATTTTCTCTCTGAAACCCTTCATTCGCAGACACAAGGGTATGTAACAGACCCTTCTAGAAGCTGAAAGCATAATGGTTATTACTTTACAAGGTAACGACATTTCAAAATTGCATTCCTAACAAAGTCACTCTTCAGGTGTGCCCATACTGTATCGGTTTAAATAGTGTAGACTTGATATATTGCATAGTTTGATTATATTAAAAATGTAAATCTATACATAAATTTAGTGGTTTGAGCATTGGACTACGAGCCTGGAAACCAGGATTCAATTCCCCACTCAGCCATGGAAACCGACTGGGTGACCACACACTCTCAGCCCCCGAAAATCCCATCACAGGTTCACCTTAGGGGCTCCATAAGCTGGAAATAACTTGGAGGCACACAGCAACAAATACATACATTTGTATTCTATTATAATAATACAGATGATTTTGTGCTTCTTTAAGAGCTAGGATGAAAACTCCTTGAATAATTTGAGGCTTTAGATTGCCTGTCTTTCATCTTGGGCTAAATACGTATATTTTAGTGTTTGTGTGTGCATTGGACACTGTTTTATGTTTATTTCAGCTCCCTCACCTTATGCAAGAACAAGCAGGAAATGAGAATGTTTGAAAACAATGTTTTATTTAAGAATAAACCATGTTTAAATTATTTGGCTGCATGTATAATAAAAGGGCGGGCCAGAATTGGATCAAAAGGAAGAAAAAGATATCGCAGCTGTCCAGAGCTTTCTTGTGAGCTGTTTGCTGAATTCAAGGGCAATCTGTGAACAGAATTAAGGCTGGAAGAAGCATAGCATAAAGGACAGGCCCTATCTACAGTAGAAACATATTTGATGCAACCCTGATGGTACAGGCGTAATTGCAAATTATCGCTTACACATCCTTTCCCAGGAACTTAGCATACTACACTGTTATAACACTGTGATTCCACTTTAACTGCTATGGCAACATCCTATGGAATCCTAGGATTTGCACCTTAGGGAGAGGCATTTAGAATTCTTACATAGAGAGCTCTTGAGCCTCACTAAACTACAAAACTGAGAATTCCACATGAAATTTGCCATATCAGTTAAAGTAGAATATAGCGCTATAACAATGTACAGTCAGCCCTCCGTATCCTGAATTCTGTATCCACAAATTCAACCAACCATGGCTTGAAAATATGCGCCCTCCCCCAAAAAAACTCCAAAATTCCAAAAAGCAAATTTTGATTTTGCCATTTTATATAAGGTGCACCTTTTTAATACTCCGTTTTATATCATGGGGCTTGAGCATCCACAAACTTTGGTATCCACCAGCAGCGAGTGTCCCAGAACCAAACCCTGGCAGAGACTGAGAGCTCACTGTGGTATGATAAGGACAGTCATTGCAAATAGAAGTATTCAGAAGCACCTCCATCCACCAAGTTAACTTTATACTCTTTGTTGCAGCTGAGGTGCCATCACTACTAGCCTTCTGAAGCCATTTATTGGCTAGAGAGGATGGGCGGATAGCACCCAGCTGTGGTCCCTCAGCTGGACACACAAAGAAGAAGGTACCTTCTGAAGATCTTTGGGAGTTCCAGAAGGAGGGTGCTGTTTGTGTGCATCCAGCTGCAGGAACACAGCTCAGTCCTGCCTGACTGCCTCTCTCCTCCACTAAATGGCCATGGAGGGGGTTCCATGTGGTGGAATGGTAAGTGAAGAGCACAGGGAAGAGGAAGAAATGGAGTTATGCCTGACACAACTTTATGAATTCAACAAGGTCTAGGGCCATTTCCACACTAGGCTTATAGTGCTATTATTCCACTTTCAACATCCTGTGGAATCCTAGAGCTTGCAATTCATGGAGGGGCCTCAGGCCCCTCTCTAAACTGCAAACTCCAGGATTCCATAGGATGTTGAAAGTGGAATAGCAGCACTATAGTGGCCTAGTGTGGAAATGGCCTTGGATCTCACCCATTGTTGGTTCTATACCACTTTAAATGTCATGGCTTCCCCTGAAAGTATCTCAGGAACAATAGGTCAGTGATACTCTGAGAATTTTCTGAAAGAGATCATCAGATACATTCTCCTAACAGGATGAGGAAACATCTGTTAAAGCAACAAAGTCTATAGTGTGGACTGTGCCCGCAATGTGTTGAAGCTATGCGTAGGTTGCAGCTGAAGCAGTTCCCTTGATAGGCATATAGATCTGAATATACTCAGAATGTGTTTGTAGAAACCCTCCTACCCAAGCAAAGCTTCTGAAATAGAAGATTGCCAGGAAACTCAGAAAATTGCTTAATGTTTAATCCAAAAGTGATTTAGCCAAACCACATCAAAAGGAAGTTGATTGCCCCAAACTCACAAAGCATAGTGCTTATGAATGGCCACAACGGTAGCTTGGTGGCTTCCGACATCAGCTACGTTACGGAGCATTTCCCAAAGCACACACTACTTTCCTCCACCCACTGATCCTTTCATCTCCATGGTGTGATTGCAAAACTTATACCAGTCATTCTAAGAAGAAATGGGCCATTGGAAATGCAGCAGTCATGGCCACCAAGACAAAAATAAAGAAACAAATAGCTAGAGCCAAATCTAAATCTCAAAAGCTGAAAGGCTCTCAAAGCAAGAATGTACAAGGATCAGTTTTTATGTTTTGGAACAGCAGATCCATGACTACAAAAAATAATAATAATAATCCATTATTGTTTTTCCTTCCAATATCCAATAATCAAGCAAGCAAAAGCATTTTTCTTCAAAAAGTTAGACATCAGGAAAATGGCAAATCTGCTAAAAGAAAGGCCAAAAAGAATATTGTAGAGGAAGAAATACTATCCAGTATCTGCTACACATCATGTTGGTCACATCCCTGACGGTTTAGGAGAGTTTGGTGCCCTGTTAATTTTTTTAGAGCTTTATTAAGACCATTTAACATAGGCCAACAACTCCAGTGCAGCAACAGACAAAGCTGTTGTCATAGATGGCAATGATTACAATAGTGTGGGTTGCAGGTATAGGGTTGAATTTGTCATGCTACAGGGACTTAGAACATTTCCGCACGACACTCTTATAGCGCGATGATTCCACTTTCAACCTCCAATGGAATCCTGGGGTTTGCAGTTCCGGGAGGGGCCACTGGCCACTGGCCCCTCCCGGAACTGCAAACCCCAGGATTCCATTGGAGGTTGAAAGTGGAATCATCGCGCTATAAGAGTGTCGTGCAGAAATGGCCTTAGAAGGGTTAGAGTAAATTACAGTACTTTAAATAGGAAGCCGTGGGTGAATTATGAGGTTGGGTCTGATTTGTAAAGAAGGCACCATAGCAATAGCTGAGTGACAACGAGCGGAAGTGGCCTGGCTTGAAGTCCAGTTGAATCACTTATTGCTGGAAAGAAAAAGAAGAAATGAAGAATGAAGACACAAGACACTTTTAAGGAAACGAATCTGCAATTCTGGTGCTAGTTTTGTACCAACATTTGATACACTGAGTCACCAATGGGTTTGGTTACTATGATCTCAATAGGACTATAAATTATGTTAATGCTACAGGATGTAATTCAGGCTGCATTTCTGTACACCAGGGGTGGGATTTGTACGGCCTCCTTATGTGGCACCTCAGTAACTTCCAGTCTCCCCCAGGTCCTTTTGATTGTATATGTATGTGCTTTCAAATTGCTTATTGATTTATAGCAACCCCATCAATTTGATAGGGTTTTCTTCGGCAAGGATTGAGTAGAGGTGGTTTGGCAATTCCTTTCTCTGAAATATACCCTACAGCATCTGGTATTTGCTGGCAGTCTCCCATCCAAATACGAATTGACCCTGCTTAGCTTCCAAGACCAGATGGGATCTGGTGCCTTTAGGCTATGTAGACGTGGTTACCATCAGGTATTTAGTAGTATCCTGTTATATATACTGTGCATATAGAGAGCTTGGAAAAGTTCCTATTTTGGGTTAGAACTTATTCAAACCAGTATAGCCACTGGGGCTCTGGGAACTATACAGTAGTTCTGAAAGTAATTTTTCTAAGTTCTGGGAAACATCCTGTTAGCGACTTGCAGATGCAAATGTATATGTTCCCATTTGGACAGGATGCAGAAGGCTAAGCCATTTCTGCACTAGACTTGTTATAGCGCTATTATTCCCATTTCAACCTCCTGCAGAATCCTTGGTTTTTCAGTTTAGAGGGGGGGCCTTTAGGATTCTCAGCCAGAGAGCTCTTGGGCCTCAGGAAACTACAGAATTCCACAGGATGCTGAAAGCGGAATAATAGCACTATAACCGTGTAGAGCAGAAAGGCTCTAAGACATGGGTGAGAATTGTGTGGCCAGCCAGGTGTTTTTGGACAGCAGCTCCCAGCAACCCTGTGCTGAGGAATGCTTAGAGTTGCTGTTCAACAATGTCTGCACAAGTCATGCACAAAGGGAATGATGTGATCCCCCCCACATTCCCTCCAAACCTTCCTAAGGGAATGCATTGCTGTGTTACCTCTGCAGCTCTTGCCATCTCCCTGCAAGGTCCCCGTCACGCAACTGCACAGCGGCCCATCCACCTGGCTGGTGCATATCTGCTCACAGCCTCCATTGTCTTCACACCAGTCTAGGCCTAAAATGCAAGAAGGGAAGAAATAATGAAGTAAGAACGTTTTTCCCCCTCAATGGCAAGGACTTGAGCCCTGGGTGGAAATGACCCAGTGAAGGAACGGATGAAGACTTCAAATACTTCACTGAAAGTAAATTAATCATAATCGTAATAATTTATTTTGCTACCTATTTCTCTTCAAAGCTCAAGGCGGGGTACAACAAAGGTTAAAATACAATTAAAACCAGCGCACTTGTTTAAGCCAAATTTCAATTCTGTCCTTGCAGTTTCAAGCTTTTTGCTCCTACCTTGGAGATGAGAGACAGACTATTTAAAAAAACAAACAACAGTGC
The DNA here is from genome assembly GCA_948472985.1 of Iguana delicatissima. Classification (NCBI taxonomy): domain Eukaryota; kingdom Metazoa; phylum Chordata; class Lepidosauria; order Squamata; family Iguanidae; genus Iguana; species Iguana delicatissima. Next base: position 13,185 of record CAOKZL010001213.1, on the reverse strand, counting down.
AGATTTCTCATTGTAGAACACTAGACTCTACAACCACGATCAGATCTGAAGATGTGGCCACGCAGTCAAGTGAACACAGCGACAGTTAAAAAACGGGAAAAATATTGCACTCACGCTTTCTCCTGATTGGGCCCACAGAGATGATCTGCTCATTGAGTTCCTTGGCATAGTCGCTGGCCCTCCGGTTGTTCTGAGGACAATTCTGACCAAGCCAAAAGAGAGAAAAGATGATCAAGTGTGAGCATTTCAAAAATTAACCAAGAATCCTGAAGAAAGACAAATCTCTTGAGGTGCAGCATTTTGGAGTTTGGGGGTGACCAAATTGGGAGAGGACAGTATTGGCAGTCTCTATGTGGCCCTCCAAAGGTCCTGGGGCAGAGGGAGGTTGGTTCCTAGACTCAACACAGCTGCCTGCTCCTAAAGTCAGGATGCATGTCACCTACTATTTTGCATGAGTATCTTTCTGAGTCGCAGAGTGAAACGGCACAGTGGAGATGAACCTCATCATAATCCCCTATGAACTTGAAAACAGTGACGTGAAAGCGGCAGGTCAGTGAAACGCCATTCTCCTCAATCCCAATGGTGTTGTCCTTTATATTCTGGCAACTGCAACACAAGAGAAGTTCACCAGTTGGTCCTTAACATACCTTTGGGAGTCCCAGAAACTGAGTAAGGGCAGAAAGAGGAACACTCACCCTTCTTCAATGATGAAGTATCTGAGCTTGTCATTGCTGTCCCTGGAAGGTGTTGCATAGCATTTGTTCAGCATTAAGATGAGATGTGTGGAATCTGCCCCAAGGACAAATACGCCAACATAGAGGACGTCGCGGGTGGTTAACACCACTTCTCCTTGTCGGTAGGGATGCTTGTAGGAGGAGTTTTTGTACAGCGCCATCTTGGTCGTGAAACTACCTTCTTGAGTAGGCACTGTCAGATTAATTACACTGGGGGGAAAGGGAGAGGAAGAAACACTTAACAATTAGAAAGGAAGACAGATCAAAAAACCACGGATGCAAGCTTTGCAAATCCAAGCAAATCTAAATCTGCCTGAAGTTATATGTTTGTTTATTTCGGTTTTATACTCTGCCCTTCAAATATATTAACAGAATGGATTGCGGTAAAATATTGTTGCTGTTAACTGCCGTCAAGACAACTTTGACTTATGTTGACCCTATGATTGAGAGACTTCCAATTCACCCTATCATGAACAATTCACCTGCTCAGATCTTGCAGATTCAGGGACGTGGCTTTCTTGACAGAGTCTATCCATCTGTATTATATACATCATAAAATAACTAGAATGTTAATGTGAGCTAAAACAAAACCCGCAGCTGTATAAAAGCACACACCACATAAAATATATCAACAAAAGTTACAGAGCTTAAAGGGATGAGTGTATAGAATCAATTGTGTGAATCATTTGGATGTGGCTCATTTAATTCAATTGAGAGGGGGTGGGACGAAGGATACCATTAAATTATTACTATTGTTAATAAAATAGATTTTTTTTTAAGAAAATGCATTTGTTGTACAGAGAAATTTCTGTTGCCTCAATCTTTCTTCATTTTTCCATAATGGTATTGTTGTATGAATACAGTTATATGATGTCACATTATTTTACCACATTGTGTATGTGAATTATTACATGTATTGTGCATGAATGTCTCAATCTTTCTTCAGTCTTCAAGCAAGAAGGATGAATTTAGGTTCTTTGGTTTTTTCTCCCTAATAATATTACGAATGTTTAATGTTTAATAAATATTTTCATAGACTATAATCAAGGGTCTTCGCATAAGAGACAAGTCCTTAGGCGTGCTTGCCTTTTGCAAGAATATGAGAATTCAAGCTTGTTCGTAGCAGCACTGATTGAAAAATCATAGGGCTAACGTACATCTATGCTGGGCTCCATTTTAGCAAGTATAGGAGATAAACCTGGGTCTTCTTTCACAAAAGCAATGCAACTAGTGAGGCTGGAGGTCATGAACTGGATTGCACATGCGATAATTTCCTGCCACTGTGCAGTTCTGTGACTTTTTGGTTCCTCACATGGCATCACTGTCAGGAATTCAGGCACTAGGAACTGCTGACATCAGGACTTTGGGGGGGGGGAGGGAAGAGTAACTTAATGCGTGAACCGGCTCCAGCGTGGTCTTGTGGATGTTTGCCTGAGAAAACCTGGTACCACTCTTAATTAAGTCAATGAGATGCAGTGCTTTCCCTCAACGAACCAAATGACCACTGGGAACCAAGTGTCTCTCTTACCTAAGCATGGGTCTCACCACAGAATCCAAAGAGATTTTGATGTCAAGCTCATAAGCACAGGAGAATTCAACATTGATGGTTCGGTCCCGAGTGATTATGTTTCCTGTGTTGTTGGCGCTTTCAATCCAGACTGTGTTTTTGTACATGATGTGGGTGCTGTTGGACTGCGCAGAGGATAAAACATTGGGAAATTAGATGTACTAGGAGTAAAAGCAGAAGACAGCAACCTGCCTGTTTCCATATGATTGATAAGACAAATAGAAGAAGAAAACAGTAAGACTGCAGGCTTTAACCAGCTGATAGGTTAATTAAGTAAATCTCAAGTTGCAGCTACTTATGTGTGAGAAATGCCCGCAGGATTCTATTTTTTTAAATTCCTTTCAAGTGTCTCCTCAGAATACATCTTTTCCATTAAACTTTTGACATAACTTTAGTCCCGGTGCCCTACCATTCACTAAGTTTAAATATGCATAGATGAAACGTGTTATTGTTTATCCAAGTACTAAACCGGGCTGACCCTGCTTAGCTTTCAAGATCAGACAGGACCTGCTGGACTTCAGGTTATTTAGGCCTGCTTTGAATGGACACCTCAGTATTCTACACCAGCATGGACCAGTATTCTACAATATTCAGCTACTTAGTTAAATAAACTTTTCTCTAAGGATACTTAATAGGGCTTTCTTGCAATAACAGCAGGATAATAGTGTTTTGCACTGGGACTTATCACATTACCTTATTCCTCTTCATTTGTTTTCCCAATGGGTCATTCACTTTTATTTGGGGGTGGGTGTGATAGATAGATAGATAGATAGATAGATAGATAGATAGATAGATAGATAGATAGATAGATAGATATTTTTTTATGATCATAGACCAACATAATGTGTGGATGTGTGTCAATAAAAAACAACAACAGAAGAGAAGCAACATCATGCGGTAAGTCCCAGCAAAAGATGTCATTATCCTGCAGCAATTGCAATTTACCTGCCTTGTGTGATAAAGCCTTTAGATTTACTCATCCATAACTGCTCTGTATTCTTAGTCACAATTGTGACATTATTGCCACAGTTGTGACTCTTCCTCCAAGCTACTTTAGCAGGCATCAGCTGCATGGAGAAAAGGAAGTCCATTTGGTAGGCGATCAGAGCATACGTGAATGACGTGAATGATGTCTCCATCCAGTTTGAGGGATCAGGCCAGGAAAGGTTACTTATTTAAGTATTCTTAATTAGGTAGCTAACATAGAATACTGGCCAGTTCCTTTCAAAAAAGCGCCGTTCTGACCTGCACAATGTTTCCACAGTTGCCCTTGGTATTATTGATCTGGAAGGAGATGAAATCTTCGCCTTCGATGCCAGGACAGTGGCGGTCGTTGATGCGCACCCCTTCTCTTTCAAAGCCCAGCTGAAGCAGCTTGCACTTGGAGATGGAAACCTCCATCTGGGCAGCTTTGCAGGTCACCTCCGCGTCCAGGATGTCGTGTGTATCTGCGAGGAACAGCACCGTCCCAGGAAGCAAAAAAGAAAAGGAAAAGCAGTTGTATGCGGTCATAGGGATGAACAATTGGGGAATAATTTCAAACATAACACCATTTAAGATTCTATTAAAGGCGGCACAAAAATGGAAGTCAAATACGTGAACGTCAGCAATTCCCTTCAATCAAGGCCCTGGGCCTGATGGCTCCACTGTTTTTCTCTCTTTCCGTTATTCATGCAAGACTGGGGAAGTCTGATTAATTAGAATTTAATTCATTAAGATGGAAGTGTCTGGAGCCTAGGAATGACTGCTTGCATATATTAGCGGCTAAGCTGGTGTAAAACTAGCTTAATGTTTATATGCAGGCGCGGAGAGCAACCGGCTGTAACTACAGAGTGCAGCATCAGCTGTAAGCAGGTAACATCCAGATGTATTTTCATTCTGTAAATGGAGTGCTAAACTCTTTAGACCAGGGCTGGGCAAACCTAACACTCTCCAAATGTTTTAGGACAGTGGTTCATACGCTGGGTTCTATGGGAGGCCACCATGTCCTCCAAGGGGGTCTGCGAAGGTCCTTTGGGCAATGGTCATTTAGAGGACCTTCTCATCGGCCACCCCTAGACTGTGGAATGGCCTGATGGAAGAGATCCGGCAGCAAATTATGCTGTCTGAATTTGAAAAACTGCTAAAGACTTATCTCTTCCAACAGGCCTACCCAGCCTATTTTTAACTGTGATGTATTTTTAATTGTGATTTTAATTAATGGTTTTATGCTTTTAGTGTATTTTAATGTGTCTTAATTTTTAATGTGTTTTTAATTGGTATGCTAGTTTTAATTGTATTTTAACCTTTGTTGGACCTCAAGCTTGGAGGAGAAGTGGGTAACAAAATAAATTTTTGTTGGTGTTGTTTTTGTTGTTGTTGAGGAGAGGCAGGTGACAAAATAAAATTATTATTATTATTGATGAAATGAGCTTCTGAGAGAGAGAAAGAAAGAAAGAAAGAGAGAAAGAAAGAAAGAAAGAAAGAAAGAAAGAAAGAAAGAAAGAAAGAACAACAGAAAGAACAACAGAAAGAAGGACGGACAGTCATACATTGATCTCAAAAAGCATGAGTTGTTTGTGGGTGACAAACAAAGTTTGTACAAATTTTGATTCCAAGTATTTCAAACTATTCCAAAATCATGAAACTGTTTGATAGCAAAAAACGTATTTAGCACTTGCTACTTCTGCATGTGTTGTAAACTGCAAATGATGACATTGAGTGGCAGAGAGAAGCACGTGAAAATATTGCTCCACACATACAGCCAGCAGCTACCTTGCTGGACTATGTCTTGGGGGTCCATGGCAACAAAATATAAAGGGAGTCTTTGGTAAAGTAAAGGTTAAGAACCACTGTTTGGGGTGAGGGTGGCCATCTGTGATTGTTAACCATGTTCTGGAGCTGATGGGGAGTTACAGTGCCAATACATACTCATTAATGTAGAAAGTACTCTTTGATGCTTGTGTCTTTGTTTCTTGGATTTCAAAGAGCAGCTGTGATCAGCAATGTTTTTGTCCAGGTCTGCATCCCTTCTTCTCCAAATTCAGTCTTGCAGTTACAACAATAATGCCTTGTTTAAGTTACCACAACATCATCTACATTGACTTTGACCTCGAATACAGTGTAATCCAGTGAGGTCTTCCAACTAGCTGGAGCAGAAGAAAAGAAAGTCCAAGGTCATCCTCATGAATTGTCCATCGTTGTCCACTAGCTTTTGAGATATCCTGAAGCATACTACCTATAAAAAGAAAAAAAATCAGCTGAAAACTCCCACCTGTCTTGCATGTGGAAGCACTCCTCTGTATGTACTTTCCAGCAGCTCAAGAACTTCAAGTGAAGTCCTGGCATGTCCATCATCCTCCACGTGCAAGATCTGGAACAATGTTTGAGGCCTGAGCTGTAGCACCAATTGTGGAATTCCCCTGCAAAGTAACTTAAGAGAAGAACTCTCCTTACTCCTCCATCAACTACTAGAATCTTTTCTTTTTTACAAAGGAATCATACTCATTCTTTGAGAAAGTTATCACTAGTCTAAGGTTTCATAAATTATTAATGTTTCAATTTTCACTGCACTATGTAGATTATAAGAGATATGATGCTGTATGGGTGTGCAGGTACCATTAAATATACTTTATGAACAAATAGATAGGAAGGAAGGAAGGAAGGAAGGAAGGAAGGAAGGAAGGAAGGAAGGAAGGAAGGAAGGAAGGAAGGAAGGAAGGAAGGTAGGTAGATAGATAGATAGATAGATAGATAGATAGATAGATAGATAGATAGATAGATAGATAGATAAATGCATTGTGCAATTATGCTTAATAAGAAGCCTTGGTCATTGTTGCTAAGGGATTATGTACCATTGTTATTGCAATATTTGTTTTGCTCAAGCTAGGGAACAACTTTATCACTCCAAGAATTCCATACACATGTGTACTCAGACACTTTTTGCTGTGCTGTTTTTTAATAATACCATCCTGGAAAATGTTGAATAACAAATTGCATTGAAATTACAGCAGGATGGTAGTGCTTTGGATGTTCTTTTAAATTTTGAGATGCTGCTTCATTTATCCCCAGAGAAGGTCTCCAAGTTCCTCCCATGATGGTGATCTCTCCCCACAGCCAGAAATGAGACTCTCTACTGTTTGCCTGAAGAAATAAATCCATTCCCTTGTTACTCCAGGTTTGATGGACAGATCCAAGTAGTATTTTCCAGCGCTGGTGAAGCTGAGGAGCTAAAGTGGTGTCGTCAAGGAACTGTACAAATTGATTTGTGATGCTGTGTGTTTTGTTGAAACGTGTATGCATTGTTGTGGAAATCAGATGAATCTGTCAGAGCAACCTGAAAATAAGGCTAGATGAAGCAACAGAACATGCCGTCACAGAAAACAATTCCTTCCTGAGACCCAAGGGAGAAACTTAAATGAATTAACAGGGCTTTATTAAATTCCAAAGCTCATCCACCGCAGAGCTGAGACTGGCATCGTCTAAGCTGCACTTGTTGAACTCAACCAACACACATATAGACTGAAGATCTGGATTCCAAAATCTGGAGCTACATGAAAGCCCCTTCTTTAACTATCAAATAGAACTGCTGTCATGTTGTCCTCCATTTTGGTGTACAGCGTTATACCTTGATCTAATAGTATCAAAAGTAACTCATATGCAAAAATAAATTGTGTGTCCCAACACGCCTCCAAATCTTGCTGCTGTTTGTGAGAGTCAAGATAAAGTAAAATGGAACATTAAGAAAAAAAAGATCCACTAGAGAATACATGGAGAACCTTAAACAACATGCTTAGAAACTAGTTCTTAGGCTGGGTGCTATGTACAATGTTTGGATAAGGAGCGAAGAGTGAGGTGGTTAAGATCGGTCCTGCCCTCACTTCTCTTAGTGGGCGAGAGAGGACTTCCCAGAGCAAGAGAGCTGCCTTGAAAGTTGTGTATATTCTCTTATTTGTTAGACTTGGGCAGGGTCTACAATATTTGTCTGTGTGCAATTGTGGTTTATGCTTAAATCTTTGTATTTGATAAAATGAGCCAAGAGTCTACCTCACTGCCTACATTTTGTAACTGTATGAATCCACAGCTACATTGCAGAAATGCAATGAAATGCTATTAAACTATAAAGTGCTAAATTTTATCTTTGTTGAAGTTGTTGATCTGTTTTAGCCTTACAATTTGTTGTTGTTCACGGTTTAGCATTTGGTTTTCTATTCAGTCATGATCAGATAGAGGGTGGAATGAAACTCCAAACAAACAACCAATCACTCTCAGTGATGCTGATGGCTGAATAAAATTTGAATATGAACTTACTCTGAAGCTTTGGGCTAGAGGCTATGGGCAAAAATAGAAAGGCAAATGACTGCCCCCCATCAGAGGCAGCCACTCTCTAGATTCTCTCAAAATATGATAAAAAAACTGTCTACAAGCAGGAAAATGTTCGATGAGCCTGGGCTGACACTAGCTGTTTCCGTAGGGAGGAGGCTCAATGCAGCCACAAAGCTCTATCCGTTATCCACTTTCACACGTTCTGTTGGGACAATCCGCCCCTACACAGGGGTCTTCCACCACTCCTACTAAAGGAAAAGAGGAGCAGGCAAAGACCACAATTTTACTTTAAGACCAGTTTGCGAATTGTTGTTTAGCACTGAAACATAACAGAGTAAGATGGCGTGCTATTGCTTCCGTATGGAAGGATGACAGAGAAAAAGGCAGGTGCTTGCTGGTGTCATGAACCCCTAAAAGCAACGGCTGCTTAGAGGGTGTTAGCCATAGACCATTGAGGTGATTTTGCTTGGCAGTATAGACCTGCAGGGAAATCAGTAGTGCAGCTCTCTTGTCAGAATTTCCAATAACATGCCATAAGCCACATGCTTTGTCTAATTTAGAAACAACCCTGGTCATCCCGTTGGATGCTTTTGAACTTTGGACGATGTGGTTATCTATTAATACAGCTCTGTCGCACAAGGTGAGTAAATTCCCATTGTTGTGCCTTCAAGTAGCTTCTGACTTATGGTGACCCTGGCAACCCTATTTGCGGAGTTTTGGACTGAGAGTGTGGCAACCATTCCAGAGGTCATCCAGTGGGTTTCCATGGCCAAGCAGGAATAAAACTGCTGAGTCTGCAGTTGTCGTAATCCAGCACTGAGACCACTACAAAACACTGGCTACAGCAAGATAACAGTGTCTTTGGCTGGGATTTATAAGTGTATCACATTCCTCTTTCATTTGATCTCTAGTAGACCATTTGGAAAGTGTTTCTTTTTGCAAAGGAGGCCATCAGCAGTTGTTAATGTAATAAAGCAAAATATTATTGCGAATGCTTCCACCAACAACAGAAGAGAGAAATGTGACAAGTCCAAGCCAAAGAAGCTATTATCTATAATTGAGATTACTTGTCCTGTGATATAGTCCTGTTTATTCCATATGTTGCATTGTAGAAAAATAGATATTGGAAACTAAATTGCAGATGTATTGCCATCTCAGTGATAGTTGGCCACGTGGATCCCAAGAGAGATACAGGTATGCTGCGGGTATAAAGATGGGGTGAAGATGCTCACTGACAGTGTAGACACACCCAAAGGTGTGCTGGGTTGTTTTTCTTGGGGGGGCCTACACAGTTTTCTTGCAATGCAAGGACAACGGCAAAACTTGAGTGCCCTTCAGAGGAGGACTAAGCCTAGCTCGCTTCCAGCAATTTTCCTCTATCCATTCAGTGCTGAGAAAATGCAAAGGAACGGCAGGCTTCCCCATAGGCCGCCAGAGAGCCACAGAGCTGGTACTTCTTCTGGTTGTAGCAGCCGTCCAGGAAGCACAGTCGTAGAAGGGCAATGGGTCCAGCAGCCCATAACAAGGCTGAAGAAACCTTTCATGTCGGTCGCTTCAAGGCAGTAGCTGTGGCTGCATGGAGAAGCTGGATCTGCACATTATCGCAGGTGGCAGCGTACTGAGCGTACTGGAGCTCGTTGAGCTGGAAATACAAAAGTACAGAGATTCTGGAACACTGAGGGAGGTGGAGTGGAGTAGGGTGGTTGCTAGACCTAGTTCTGCCTGTTAGGGCCTGGCGTCTCTTCTCTAGTCGTCTGAGCAAGAGGAGGTCTAAGTAGAAAGCACAGCCATTTCTTTCTTTCTTTAAATATTTATGTGTATGCAAAGATGTTCACGATGGCTTATAATAAAATCAATTTAGAGCAATAAATGTCATTTGGAAAAGATCTGAAATGCATTAAATAGTTTATCAATTTTTAAAAAACAGATCTTTAAAAGCCTAATTTTTAAAATAAATAAATAGATAAATAGTACAACCATAAGGCATCTGCAGCCTGGGTAAAATCAGCGTAACTCAGTGCAGACTGAATGAAAAGCCAGGTTTGGATTTGGTGCTGAAAATAATCCCAGTGTTCATGCCCATCAGGTCTCCAGGTGGTAGGAATTCTCCCAGACTGGGGTGCCACTGTGGAGAAGGCTGTGCTTTCGACCTGAGATTCCTCCCTGCTGCTCAGACAACTAGAGAGACACCCAGGCCCTGAGACTTTGAGACTAGGTCTAGCAACCACCCTACTCCACTCCACATCCTCAGTGTTGGTCATCTCTGGGAGCTTCTATTTCCAGCTGCAACAAGCTGCAGGTTCGCTCAGTACGCTGCCACCTGCGATAATGTGCAGATGCAGCTTCTCCAGAGTGACAGCTACTGCCTCAAGCTGACCGACATGAAAGGTTTCTTCCAGCCTTGTTATGGGCTGCTTGGACCCATTGCCCTTCTACGACTAGTGCTTCTACCTGGACGCTTACAACCAGAAGAAGTACCAGCTCTGTGGCTCTCTGGCGGCCTATGGGGAAGCCTGCCCATTTATCAGGAGTTGTAGGAGCACTGAATGGATGCAGAGGAAGTTGCTGTGAAGTCAGCTAGGCTTAGTCCTGCCTCTGAAGGGCACTCAAGTTTTGCCGTTGTCCTTGCATTGCAAGGAAGACTTGTGGCTTGTCCCTTCAAAGAAAGCAACCCAGGCACGCCTCTGGTGTGTTGGCACCTGTCTCTCAGCCAGCATCTTCAGCCCCATCTTTATACCCGCAGCATACCTGTATCTCTCTTGGGGATCTATGTCACCCATTCACTGAATATGGCAAACACACTGATGTTGAGTCCAATGTGTTCTTTTTAACAACAATGCAACATATGGAATAAACAGGACTATACACAGGAGACAAGTAAATCTCAATTACAGCAAGATAGATAGCTTCTTGGCTTGGACTTTCTGCACATTTCTACTTGTATTCTGTAGAGATAGGAGAGCATTTGAGAAGTATTTGCTTTATTAACATTAATAATCTGCTGATGGCCTCCTTTGCAAAAGAAACACTTTCCAAATGGTCTCTCACCAACAGATAAATGAAAAAAGGAGATCTGATAGCATGATAAATCCCAGCCAAAGACACTGTTTATACTGCTGTAGCCAGTGTTTTGTAGTGGTCTGAGTGCTGGGTATGATACTGGAGTAGGATTCGAGTCCCTACTTGAGGGCCATGGAAACCCACCTGGATGACCTTCAAATTGGTACACACTCTCAGTCCCAGAAAACTCCGCAATAGGGTTGCCTTAGGGTCACCAGTAAGTCCAGAAGCTACTTGAAGGCACACAACAATAATGGCAATTTACTCACCTTGTGTGGTGTGTGAGTCATGAGGATTACGACATATGCATTGTCCCAAAAGTTCAAAGCATCCAACGGGATAGCACAGTGTGTTCCTAATACAACAAAGCATGTGGCTTATGCACATGTATTCCAAATTTCTAACAGAGCTGCACTACTCATTTTGGGGTCCCAACATCTGCCTTAAGGAAATAGCACCTGAATGGTCTATGGCTAACACCCTATAGCAGCCGTTACTTCCAGCTGAAGAACCACCACAAGCACCTGTTCTCTGAGACAGTCCCTCCCATACTGAGTAATACTGTACTATCTTGGTATGTTTAAGTGCTAAACAACAATTCGGGCAACTGGTCTTAAAGTAAAATATGATACTTACCTCTCCTCTTTCCTTTTTAGCAGGAGTGGTGAGAACCCTGTGTAGGGGTGCCGCCCGCGTGTGAAGTGGATGAGCGGAGAGCTTTGTGGCTGCATTGAGCCTCCTACTGAGTAGTGAGTGGCTATGCTGAGGCTACATTCAACATTTTCCTGCTAGAGAACAGTTTTCTGAGTACTTTGAGATCTAGAGAGAGCTGGCTGCCTCCTCAGGCAGTCATTTGCCTTCTATTTGCCCATAGCCTCTAGCCCAAAGCTTCAGATCAGTTCATATTCAAATTTTATCAGCCATGAGCATCACTGAGAGCTATTTGTTGGTTTGTTTAAATTTTTATATTCCACCCTCTATCTGAAGATCTCCAGGGCACTGTCTAATAAAACCAACGTGAAACTGTGTAACAATAAACAATTGTAAAAGGCTAAAACATATTAAAAAACTTGACAACTAACTTACAAGTGCACCTTCACAGTTTAGTAACAGCATTTCATTGCATTTCTGCAATGTAGCTGTGGATTCATACAGTTACAAAATGTAGGCAGTGAGGTGACTGCTGGCCGATATCATGGTGAATCCAAAAACATAAACCACAATTGCACAGAGTGATCTTTGTACACCCTGCCCAAGTCTAACAAATTCAAGTATAGAATACACAACTTCCAAGGCAGCTCTCTTGCTCTGGAAGTGCCTACTCTCTCGCCCTAAGAGATTTAGAGAAGTGAGGGCAGGACCTGAGATCTGGCCACCTTACTGCTCGCTCCTTATACGGAACATTGTACATAATCCTCGGAGCTGAAGAACTAGTTTTAAGCATGTTGTTTAAGGTTCTCCATGTTCTCAGATGTTTTTTAATGTTTCATTTGTTTCATCCTTACTTTACAAACAGTAAGGCAAGATTTGGTAGGCGTGTTGGGACACACAATTTACTTTTCCATGGCAACTCTTTTTAATCTGTTACAATCAAGGTATAACGTGATATGAAAATAAAGGAGGAACAACATGACAGCAGTTCTTGATTTGAATAGTTAAAGAAAGGGGCTTTCATGCAGCCGCCGAGATTTGGAATCAGATCTTCAGCTGAGATGTGTGTTGGTCTAGTTCCAACAAGTCCATTATACGATGCCAGTTAAGCTGGATGATGAGCTTTGAAATTAGATAAAGCATGTGCATTCGTTTGAGTTTCTCTCCTGGGTCTTCAGGAAGGAATTGTTACTGAGCATGCTGTCTTGCTTGGTCTAAGTATTAGGTTGCTCTGAGACTTTATATAAATGCCATACAAATGCATACACGTTTTCAAAGAAAAAAAATACATACATAAGGAAATGAATTTGCACAGTTTGCTTCCTTGACGAATGACAATCACTTTTCTAGCCTCAGTTCACCAGCGCTGGAAAATACTACTTGGATCTGTCCATCAAACCTGGAGTAACAAAGGGAATGGAGTTGTTTCTTGAAGGAAACCAACTCAGAGTCTCATTTCTGGCTGTGGTAGAGATCACCATCATGGAGGGGTTCAGAGCCTCTTGTGGGGATGAATGAAGCAGCATCGGAAAATTCATATCCGAACATCCCATCCGGGGTTGAGTGGGATTGCAATTGTTCTTTATCAACATTTTGCAGGATGGTGTGCTAAAAACAGCACAGCAGAAAGTGTCTGAGTACACATGTGTATGCAATTATTGGAGTGAATAAGTTGTTCCCTAGCTTGAGCAAAACAAATATTGCAGAAAGATGGGTAGATAATCCCTAGATATGTTACCAAGGCTTCTTATTAGACATAATTGCACAAATGTATTTATTATATATATATGTGTGTCTGTCTGTCTGTCTGTATCTGTGTGCTGTTGTGTCTGTCTGTCCTCCTTGCCTCCTCCTTCCTTCCTTCCTTCC